>JADLZK010006262.1:0-300968 GCA_015847255.1 Hyparrhenia diplandra | reverse complement strand
CAATGGATATGTACGTGTGTTGTAAGTTGAAGCTTCAAATATAACTGTTTCCAAATATGTGTTGCAAGTGTTTCGTATCAATGTTGCATTTGTTGCGGTGCTTACCCACGTATCTCTGTCATGTTGACGTCACGCTATGCAACGGGTAGTTTCCTGGCCGAACACTCTCCCGTCGAAGTGCATGCGTGAAGGCTTTTGTACCCCACGATGGAGGATGCAGCCGCCGCCGGGGTGAATTCCGCACACGTTGTGGTTCCCAGTTCTGTTGGCACCGCAGCTGGATGGACACCCTACGCACATGCTCAGCTGCAGCACGCCTCGGGGCCCAAGGACGCAGCAAGCCAGCGGGCATAGGACGGCCGTGCACAGCAGCAGCACAGACGTGGGGGTCCTGGTGGGGTCGCCAAACAGGCCGGTGCAGGGTGTCGCTCATCAACGCTGGCTCGTGGGGCAGGTAGGGTGTCGCGATGCTGTCCTTTCCATGTGCTGCTCTGCTGCCACAATGGGCCTCATCGACATGCACGCCGCACGGGCCCTCGTGCTCCACCCGGGTACACATCGAAGACTGTGTGTGCAGGAGGGCGGTCGGACATGGGAGCGCGAGCGCCACCACTTCCTCTCCACCGATTTGTGGCACATGCTCTTCTACTCAGCTGTCAGAGAGCTCAGCTTCATTCGTCGCCCTTCATCCGTTATCCCAGTAGGAGTATACCTCTTCCTCAGCTTCATTGATTTGTGGCCGTTCATCCGTCATCCGTTATAGGCAAATACATATACAAAGACGATCTTCCTCCTCGTCCAACTCCAACGCCAATAGTTGCTGCTTTGCTCGCTCCCGCAACCCATCTCACGAATGGAGGTGGTGGAGGCGGCGGATAGGCTGGAACCCGTGGACGGAACTCTCGGCGGCGACAATGGCGCGGCCACAAAGGTGCAGAAGGTCTACCGCCGCTACCGGACTCCGCCGGAAGCTCGCCGACTCCGCCGTCAGCGAGCAATGGTAGATATAGCTTCTTTCCCGTTCATGGTTCTTAGCTCCATGTTTCAGGAAACAAACATGGTGATGATGCAATGCTTGCAGGTGGCAAGCGTTGACTTCGCGCGGCTGAGCCACAGCACCGTCTCCTTTTTCGACAAAACCAAGGCGGAGACGGCCGCCGAGCGCTGGAACCGCGTCGGCCACAACGCATCCAAGCTGGGTCAGGGTACAACCAGAGATCACGACGGCAATACTCTCAAGATGGCTTTCGAGTACTGGATCGAGGCTGTGAGTACAAAACCACTGCTAGCTCGTATTCAGGTTACACATGCATGCATTAGATGCTGGTGTTTTCAGTTCATGTGTGTCAAATGAACCTGCGTTATGAAGCATTTTCAGTATCATCAACGGACCTCAGCTGCCTGGTAATTAAAAGCATGCAGTGTTACACAGTTTTTTTTCATTATATATAAGAGGAAATATACATGCAGTTATGAAGCATTGTTTGCAAGATTCTGATTTAACCAAAGCGATGTCCAATTAGAGAGCAACTGTTTCTTATGTTCTTGTATAGATTGATCCACGGCACAGGTATGGGGCGGAGTCTGCACTACTATGATGTCTGGTGCCAAAGCCAGGCCGGACAGCCCTTCTTCTACTGGTGAGTGGTGACAACTTCGCTTTTGCATCGATTCGTTTGCAAATTTTGTAATTCAAACGAGGACGAGGCAGTGCAATCTGCACAACCGATCTGAAAAAGTCGCATTCAAGAAAAAAAACAGATTTAAGAAACTGCCAGCGGTACTCATAAATCACCATGAGCCGTTCAATTATTATTTTGATCGGATGACAATATGTGACATATTTATTTATTCTATTTTGTAAAAGTAGGATACAATAGAAAAGTTGCAGGCATAAAATTTTTTGAGTTAAATGCACCATAGGTACATTAACTTTTGACGGTGTGTCATCCCAGAGTGTCAACTTTTAAACTGCATTTTTAGTCCATTTATTAACTAATTAGTTTAATTCAAGAATGCAGAAAAATAAAAGGGCTCAGTTTGATCGGGTATTACCTCTAGCTAGCGAGTTAAAGTGTACCGTACATATATATTCAAATGTCAATTCATAGTAGAAATCATTTTGATTGCACGACAATTTAAGTGAGTTGTGCGTTCACAGGCTTGATGTTGGAGATGGCAAGGATATTGACCTTCCAAGTGTCAAAGAGCTTTGCTGAACAACCAATGCATAAGGTATCTTAGTCGTGAGTTTCGTCCACCATGATTGCCTATCTTTATTTACAAACTTGTGATGCATATATCCTTAATAATGTTGAATATATATGTGCCAGAAATGCACCATCTCTACCAGCAACAAGTTGCCTCGCCCTCCTTGAATATGAAAAAAGCAGTTCAAAGCTACCACACTTCGAAGTTCTAACATCTGTTTGATGTTTTTGCAGCAGAACGTGAACACTATGAATACATCATCGTGAGGGAAAGATTATTCATAAACTGTCTCAAAGAACCACTCGATACGAGCAGGGATCCTGAAGAGGACTCAATGGATTTTCGTTATGAGCACAGCGCAAAAAGACTTTATGCTGGCAAGGTAACTTTTTTACTCATAAGGACCTTTGTCACAATTTGTTACTTCAGTGCTGCTAAATCGGTTTCTACATATCCATCAGAAGAGAGGTATATTCCAGCACTCAGCTTTTTGGCGGGAGGTGCAACCATACAACCGAGGAAGATTTTCTGCAGAAAATGGAGTTATCAAAGGTATTTTGCTTTACCAACCATTGACAATTGGCTTGTTGTTTTTTTTAGAGCAGTATTTTACTTTTTGTACTTGACCAATTCTGCTAATCTATGTTTATCTGTTCTGGATAAAGACCATCTGGGCGTACAGTGGTCACTACAGACCAAGCAGAGAGGACCTGAACAATTTCATGAACTTCCTTGAAGAAAATGGAGTTGACCTCAAAGATGTTGAGGTACTGTTACCAACCTGGTACCTGGATTTAATAAAAAAAGATAAAGAGAGATAATCAAGATGAAGGAGATGAAATGTAGAGAAGGGGAAAGTTCATGGCAAGGAAGATGACGTGATGGTTTCTATAATAATTTGTTCGACGCTCTTCCCATTTGTTGACAATATTATTCAATTGTGAAGTTGTCAAAATATGAAATAGACCTCGTCATTGTGTTCCCTTCATCGAGATATGGCCAAAAAACATATATAAGCCATGTCGAGTTCTGGTCAATGAGGAGTTATGCCTTCAAGAAGATGCTTTAACATTGGTAGTACCAATAAATATTTATCGATAGTACCAACAAACTTAGGCGATGGTAGTACCGTTACTACCACCTGGTCTGTTTCAGATCTGGCCTTTTGAATCCTGATCTAAACTATTCCAGACTAATGTGAAACTAGGAAAAATGCCTTGGGAAGGTTTTTTTTTTGGGGTAAGACATACCTTCTATATATATTGGAGAATCATGGCCAATTGAGGATCTTTACTCACAATCGTCAAAAAACAAGTATTTTCAATTCATTCGGTCTTAGAGCATCTCCAAGAAATCTCACGGTGATGTTCAGCCTAATACAAAAGTGCAAATAAAAAATTCAGTTATGAGCATTTTGTCTATTCAATCAGAGACTAGAAGTGAAAATATCTGGGTTTGCTTGTGTATGTGGGGAGAGAACTCGAATTTGGAGTTTTTGCATACACGAAGGGACGTGTGTAACTTAGCGTATTGTGGAAAGAAAAAATGTTATCGAAAGGGCAGGAAAGGAGATTTCTAAAAAGCGGTGGCACAAGCAATTCTGTCTCTTTGCCAATGGGATGTTTTTGATATCACAAAAAGAAATGTGCCAAAGCAGATCTGTGCTATGATAGCAAAATTTTGAGGTGGAATAATCAAAGAAAGAAGAGCATGCATTGGCTAGCTGGGAGAAGTTGACACTTGCAAGGAGGAGGGGGACTGGTTTCAAGGGGACCTACACTCTTTTAACATAGCCATGTTGGCTAACAAGGTGGCGGCTGCTGCAAAGCCCCAATTCCTGTGTGCAAAAGATTCTGCCAGAAAGCAAGGTACTTTCAAAAAGACAATTTGCTGCACGGGTGGGCACAAAGGCAGGATGCTCCTACCGCGGAGGGTATTATGCAAGGTGTGCAGAGTGCAGAAGGAGGCATCATCATCGGCATGTGGGTAATGGTAGTAAGATTGACATATGGAGAGATCCATGGCTGCCCGAGTATGACGGGCAACGGTGACACGAAGACGCAATCTGATACGTTATGTAAAATGAGCTCATCGATCGATGGCGAAACTTGGGACTCCGCATTTGCTATCCCAAACCCGAGGAAGAAGAGGCGTGAAGGTAATTCAATCAATCCCGACACTTTCGAGATATGGAAGATATAGATGCTTGGCATTCTGATGAGAAGGGGCTTTTCTGATCCAAATTCGTATTGGGTCCATAAGCGCCTGTGAAGAAGCTGCACGGTAGTAGGGTGGGTGTGGGTAATGAAAAGAGGAGATTTAAGGAAGAAAGTATGGCAAATTGAGTGTATGCCAAAGTCAAACATTTTCTTTGGCGCCTAGTCATAACACGCTGGCTTTCAAGAGTCCCCTCTGAGAGGAAGGGACTAAAGATTGATCGGTGTGTTGGCATGTGTCAAGGAGTCGGTAATAGGATGGGGGGGACATTTGTTTTTCAAAAATGCAAAAAAGTAAAAGTATATAGGCGCCACTGAATCTAGAAGGGAGATTAGAAAAGCTCTCTGAAACAAAAACAACAATGGAGATGATGGAGCATGTCACGAAGATGGAACGGAAAACCCAATCTACCTTAGTCACATTTGCTATGGCTATGGTGGGATGAAAAGGAATAAAAGGGAGAGTAGAAACAGGAGGAGATCGGGGTAGAGGTGGCTTACATTGAAGGCGATGGCGGTTTAACTGGCAGCAAAGGCGAGGAGAAAAAAACAAGCCCGCATTTGTCGATTTCCGTCCGGGCTTGACTAGTGCAAACCCGGGGGAGGACTTCACGAAACTAAATTACGGCGGGCGTACTGAGCGATCGAGGCGGGGTTGGGGCTTAGTCATCGGGATTGCCATGGCCAAGTACACAAAGGCTGGGGTCGGGAAACAATCTTTCCTCCATAAAGCTTTTTCGGGCGGGGTGATAGGCTGTGTGGAGGGGAATCAAAGTGGCAGCCTCCATGGGCATTCGAAAACTTGTGATTGAGGCAGGCAGCAGGGTACTCAAGACCGCCCTGGAAGGAGATGATTTTCGAACTTTCTTTGATGGGAGGGACAATTACGGAGGCCAAACACATTATGGCGTCGAGGTTTTCAGTTTGTAGAGTGAGTCATTGTTAAAAGCTTGTAATCAAGTTGCTGTCACACCCCAAAAATTTCTATTTTGGGTTGTGAATAGATAACATTAAATAAAATAAATAGTTTTATGAATTTTATAAAATTTCAAGATTTATTTTTTTTTAGTACAATATAAATAATTGAAAAATGTGTTTTCCTAAATATTTGGAATTAAATTTGAGATGTTTTGTTGCATTCATGCTGAAAGCATTAATTAATTTATTGTATGAAAAATGATTTATGAAAATCCTGGTTAGGCTTCGGGAAAGGTTTTATTCTATTTCCCAAATAAAATATAAGTTTTGTTTGAATAAACAAATTATTCTTAATCCTTGTTTTCTTGCCAATATTCTTTATACCTCAATTCAAATATATCCTTGTTCTAATCTTTTTATCCATCTCATCACGTTTTGGCCTTTTGCTCTTACCTTGCCACAAATAATTTACAACAAATTCCTTTACCATGGCCTTAACTATTGCACGTGATATCTCCATGCATGCAAAAAGAAGCTAGCACCGACTTCCAACAGGAGAATAAAATTGATTGTCCACCGTTTCATTCTCCATCAGCCAATTGTGCATGTTTATTTAATTTATTCATCTCCTTCACTGACGTCGGTTGCGTGCTGCTCAACATGTTCAAAGCCGAGTGCTCATTCACCTCCTCATCAGTCCACCGGATCCATCAATTTCCATCACCAAGCCAATAAAACGCTGCCACTTTACCACCAGCACCAGCGTTACATCTCTTACTGCATGACCTCTCGGCTCCTTGTCACGTCTATAAATAGCGCCCGATGACTTCCCCATCTCGCGCTGTTGCTGCCAAGAGCCTTCTCTCTGTTGTCATCATTCTCGGGTTGCAGCGTAGACGCCGCCGAAGTCATTGCCGAGCTCCGTCTGCCATCACCAAAATCTCCTCGGTCAAGCCATCTTCACCGTGTTTCCTCCTTCGTTAAGCTAGCAGAGGGGGTGCTGCTCACGCTCCGTTCATCCTGGGCAGGAACCCGTGGTCTCGCCGGGCACCTTGGTCACCACCAACATCCTCTGTGCCGAACCTAACGTTGTGGACATCAGCGACAAGTGCATGGTGAGCACCTTTGTCGACCCTGCTGGTTGTCGTCAGTAGCTAGAGTTCGTCTGTGCACACACCCATCCAAGGTTCTACCGAGCCATCCATGGTGCCGCCGTGGGCGTTCTGCCTCCGGCAAGCAAAAACAAACCGTGCTATGCTTTGCTCTTATTAGCTTGATGTTATAACCATGACACCATCCTGACATCACTCTCAGTTTGTTGCCGTTTTCTTATACAAAAAACAATTCCAGAAATACTACTCTAAATACACCTTCAGCATGGACATGGTTCATGGTGATCCTTTCTCACAGCACCTCCTTGGTCTATGGTTCATGGACGAGTTAAATAGCATAGTGCACACAAACTTGCAATCTAATCCTTGCACTTGTATCAAATTGAACCATTATTTCTTGAGTCATGCCATTCTTTCATTTCAGCCCATCAATTCTCTAATTTTTTGTACCTACAGTTTTAGCCCATATTGTTTTTCATTTGAATTTGATTTAAAATCCGAAACCTTTATTTACAGTTTTGCCATCGTCTTCAAAAACTTATAACTTTTAAATCATAGCAGCTCCGTTTTAGGCGGTTTTTGCGCTCAGTGATCGTAAAAACAAGACCTCTGCGTTAGTAGCCTTTTATACGTCATTTATCATGCTTGGTGTACTGTTTTTATTTATTTGTATATGTTAAGCTTGTATGCATGTTTAAGCGCCAGAAGTTGCGATGGAAGGAAAGATGTTTGCGAATCCGGAAGACCAACTATTTGAGTTGTTATGCATTTCTAACCCTGGGCAAGTGTCCTTGACCATCTTGCACCTACCTTGTTTTTACTTTGAGTTAGAGTAGTTAGACCATTAGTTGCATCTTGAGTCTAAATTTGAATCCCATATTAGGGTTTTACTAGACCTTGTTATATCATCCTTGAAGCCCGGTTTGGATGGGTAGATGTCATGCTTAGCTTGCTGTCATGGTTGGGCTGGGATGAGTATAATTTAATTTTGACTAATGATCTATGCAACGGTTCCTGGTAATGTTTTTAGCAACATGGTGATTAGAAATCCGGCGAGGATGGAAAGTATAGTTGAGGTTGGTTTTGCCATGGAATGGCAGCGCAGATGTTGGTGGTTTTGGTTTTGTGCTTGTTAATCTGCCTGGATCCATAAGGACTTAATCTTGAAGCATGTAACCGGCTTAAACCTTGTGGTGCAGCCTCAAGGTTTATATGGTGCGATTTGGCTAATTAATTAGGCGCCTATTTACGTGCATTGTGGATAGTTTAATGGCACCACGAGGGGGCCTAAATCGGCGAACCCTTAGTGAATGCACGAGGGGTGGGAACAATAGCTTTGTAAAGGCCTTGTAGTGTGACCCCGCCCGAGGCACCTTGGTAGTGTGAAGCGTGATGGGAAAACACGACTTGTGGTGAGCGAGTCGTGCCTCCTGCGAGTGTAAAGCGATATATCGGCCCGTGCTCACGGTCATGAGCGGCTTGGACTTCTTCTTGACTAGATGGCTCACGGATTTAGGTGGGGAGGCTGAATGGAATTCAGGTGTGGTTTGCTTGGATGGAATCCAAGTGTGGTTGGCTCGGATGGGATCAGGGTGTTGGTTCTCTAAGGAGAAGGAAGAAATTTCACCTAGTAATTAGGTGCTAAGGATTTAAGGTAATAGGATGTGTCGCTTTGGGTGCTTTGGTCAAACCTCGTAAGCCTTTCCTTGTGTTGGCCCACATGTCATACTTTTCCCACACTTGCGGAGTACATTTCGATGTACTCACCCTTCCCTCTTTGACCCCCTTGCTAGCGGTTCGTCGGGCTAAAAAGGCGGAGTCGCCCGAGAAAGATAGTGTTTTCGAAGCGATGTTTTCACGAAGGCGGTGTCGTTGTTAAATTGATGTACCCCCGATCATTTGCCTACGGGAATGGCGACCACCTGCTCTGCTTTCGTACTCGATGTAATTTTGTTTAGTCCCTACGGTCTTTTGTAATATGTAATCGCTTTTGTAATAAACAACGGTTTTGTACCATTACATTGTCACATGTATGATATAAAGCTGATCTGGCATACATGTGATGTGCATTGATTATGTTTTATATAACGGGTGTGATGATTGCCCATGAACTAAGCGTCTATCGGTTGTAATTTAACGGCGACTCATTATCTTTGTCTGGGAGAACGTTCCTCGGCATCTTGAGGATCTAGTTGCCAGCGATTTAAGCGGGACTAAGTAATAAAATGATCGGGATTCAAAAAAAAGAGCATCTCAAGAGCTCTTGTACATTCGATGAGTTAACTAAAAAAAAAAAAACTTCATCAAATCTCGGATCCAACGAGACTCTTTATTTTTCTCGACTAGCTATCCGTTTTCTATTTCCTCTCCTCGCTAGCCAAATATAGAAAACTTTGTCCCATGATCATCTCCCCCGCTCGGTGCATGTTGGATTTAGAGAGAAGCTGTTGGATCTCTTCATCTTTTAAGCTAGCTATTTCATTTTACATACTAGCTAAATTAGGATTTTACCTACTCATAGATACAAGCACCGGCGAGCTACATTGATATGCAGGTATTCCTAGGAATACCCAACTTTTCTTGCACAACAATAAGTATATATATAGGTATACTCATATTTGTAATGTATATTGGTGTTAATTCGATCATTTTTAGAACACAAACTAAGTCCCCCTAGCCAATTCCTAAGGCCTCCTTCCGTTTTCGGCTTCCAAAAGCCCATGCAAGAGAACAAGGCCCGATGGCCTAGTAAGGCGTTCCTCGATTCCCTCGATCCTTCAGCGAACCGGGGCCTTGAGCATGCATGTGCGGCGTCCCGACTTTGTATCTTGAGATACGCTCGGTGCTCCCAGCTCTCCATTCCGATTCCCCAATCCCTAACCTAATCTTCCTCACCCCCGGCGTCCGGTCTCCGGCGGCGGCCCGAGCAACTCTTGGCGCTCGGCTCCACCTAGGGCTAGCAGCGGCGGCAAGCGGGGGCGCGGGGTGGGCGAAAGCGAGGTATGGAGGCGGCGGCTAGCCTGGCGTGGGCGGGGAGGAGGAGGCGGCGTCGGCGTGCTAGGATAGCCACGGCCGGCTAGCCCATTTTGGGCGTTCGACCGTTCAGCCAAGGTGAGGGGATTTTCCTAATATTCCATTGGCGATTTGGTCATTTGGATTTAGAATGTGTGAGTTGGCTGGATTTTCTTACTATCTATTACTATATCTTTGCTATGCATTGGAAAAAAAAAAAAAGCTAGATAGGAATACCCAACTTTAAAATTCTGGTTTAAGCCCTTTGGATACAAGAGCTCTTGGAGATGCTGCGTATAGTGTGATATATCTCTACAACATAAAAAGAATGAAAGTAAGACTTTTTTGATGCGATATTAGTTTTGGTACTTCCATCTTCTCCCTCTGTGATCCACGTGTTTTAAAAAAGAAACCACCAATCATGCATTTAAAAATTACACCCCCCATCAAGCTCAGTGACAAGGAAACTGCTTGTCCCTCACGCATATGCACCTCACCAATTAAAAAAATGGAAAAGAATTAAAATTAAAAAAAAGAAAAGAATCAAAATGGAAAGAATTAAAATTAAAAAAAGAAAAGAATCAAAATGGAAAGAATTAAAATTAAAAAAAAAAATAAAAGAATGAAAATGAAAAAAGGAAACCTTGTTCCCTCCACTCCTCACGGTCTGCGGCAAACAAATCTCATTAAGCCCCCATCATGCGGACCCGCACCAACGCATGCCACAAACAAATCCATTAAGCCCCACATCCCGATGCCACCGCCATCTCCCTCGCACATGTAATACCGGGTTTAAGGACAAAACTAGATACACACCCATATGTGAGCCCGAGAAAGTCAAATCTCACATATAGTCACAATTAAAGGAAATATCAAAACATAATGCTTAATATATAACGAAACTTAGTATAGAAAGATAACCTCAAAACATGAACAACGGAAAGACAGTCCGATCCTGGGAGGAAGCCTCCACTCCACAGGGACTCACTGACTGGTTGATCACAAGCATGACTCCTTCAAAACTCTAGAAATCTGGCAACCTTCCTGGTTTGAGTGGGAAGCGCAAGGGTGAGTCCATGTCGAACTCGGCAAATATAACATGGGGTTTATGAGGCTCAAAAAGGCATCAGGTTTAAGCGCAATTAAGCTTTTAGTTGATCATAGTTTTAGGCATTAGCATCAAGAATTCCCAACAACCCATAATCATATCATAAATCATATATGAATAATAAGTAAGCATAAACAATTTTAATAAACAATGTTCCTCCATTTCATAGATGTCTCCAAGGCCGTTCACGACCGTGAACACACATTGTTATAACGATTTTTAACTCTGTGCGAGAGGTGTACACTTTCACTATGGGTTATGATTTTCATGACCGGTGAAAATCATATAAAGCCTTTCAAAGGGTTGTCTAACATGTCGAGAAGCCCACAGGTACAAACCCCTGTATATCCCCCTAACCGGTAACCCCAACAAATAGTTAGACAATATCCTTTGATCGACTAGAGCTAGAGCCCACGTGACCCCCATAGTTATGCTTGTATATCCCCGGATGATCACAAATGAAATAAGTCCTTCACGAGCTAAGAGCTTCATAAATAAAGCACAAGCTCTTTTGCCCTTTAATCAAAATTAACAACAACATCATGTATCATATTTCTTTGCACTGACATTAAACAAGAATAATGGTTGATGTATGTGGAGCACTAGCATAGTTACTACCCAAATGCAAAACCCATAGGTGGCAAGGTACAAGTCATCAATAGCTAGGAAATCCTTAATGTCGATCAAAGGTGGACACATGCATGATGAAGTTTAGTGATTATGGTGAATAGGACAACAAGGAAATTCCCATGCTATACTTGCCTTAAATAAAGATTCTTCTTCAACTCCAATCTTTCAAGAACTTCTCCTAGATCTCCATTCTTATAGATCTTCAATGTAAAAAGCTCTCTGTCTACTTGATCGGCATAGCAACAACACGCATTCGAGACAATCATACAAAGCAAATAAGCCTATAATTAGAATAGTACACCAACAATATGAAAACAAGGTAAAAGATTTATAAAACAAACCTACGTCTCACTATGAACACGTAGATGCGAAGATCACAAAAATCGGAGCTAAAACGTGGAAGTTATGGTCTAAACAAGCTTACTAAAACAACATAAAAAGACTAGAACAAGTCCTTAATTTTTTGTTATATAAAACATTTCTAACAGTTCTATAAACATGTAGCTTATGAAATTACGAATATAATGCAATTTGAGCGGAGCCAATCAGATTTAAAACAAAAGATGTTATATGTATTTGAACTGGATGGCCAAGGAACAAGATGGCAAAACGGCATTGCATAGCTATTGGCATGGTAGGAGAGCAGTGGCACAGTGATGCTTATAACTCAAGTGTTGAACTGTATATGGCAAAAGAAAACTTGCATAGAGGTGTGTGAGTTTATGGTATACATTATGGTTGAATGGCATGACCACTGAAGTAAGCGATGCCATGGGAACATGCATGCCAACCGAGATCAACGCGGCTGCAGGACAGCAAGGACATGAAGCAACAAAAGGTTAATATATCTTTCATACTTAATATATACTATGACCATGAATCTTTTCAGGGGCATGTGCAAATATATAAAGGATATTTATGCCAAAGGATGCATCAAGGGGTTTCAATAGATCAAGCGGGAACGCCACTGCCAACAACCGGGGTTGCTGATTGGACAGCAGGAGTAGCAAACACTCTGGCTTTGATATCTCGGCCATCGGGGATTACATAGCCAAAAGGAATTGTGGGATCATGTTCAGGGATGTCATGAATATCTAGGTTAAAGGGTTTGATAATTTTGTCAGTGGATAAGCGGGAACGCCATAACCATTCAGAGCTGTAATCAGCCAAGGCAGCAGGAACAGCAGGCACGAAGATGAAGATATCTCTTATTTCTCAACTGCTATGGATAAACCCTTTTTTTTTCAGAGGCGTGTTCAAGGATGTCATACACAACTCCACCAAAGTGATTGATGATTTGATCCATGAAACAATGGGGAACACCGATTCCGTCAACAGAAGCAATGCTGGCCGTGGCGACAGCAGCAACATACAGCGGGTAAACTTTGCGGGGAGCAACCGTACATCATCTAAGGTACTCCATATGCATAAAGAAACTTGAAAAATATTATGGGGATGATGATGGAGTGTTCTCACCATGGGAATGGCATGGTGGAGGCGATGAGGCAGCGTTAACAACGGCCGATGGCGATGATGTAGTGCGAAATGGCTTCCCTTCCAGCGTTGCGGTTGATCGGGGGCAGCCATGGGGAGGAGGAGATGTAGGGACGTCCTCCTCTGTTCTTGGCGTGGGGAATGAAGGGGAAGGCGTGAGGGGGGCCTGGGGAGGTATATGTGAGGGCCAAGGGATGGGAGATGAAGAGATGGGAAGGCAAAGGGGTCATGCTTGATATTTTGCCCAAGATGAAGAGGGCTGCCAAGGGGTGACGTGGGAGAGAGGAGTGGAAGAGGTAGAGAGCTGGTTGGACTTGATTTTGGACCACAAAGGAGAGGAGGATGATTGGTCTTTGACCAATGGCAAGAGCCAAGACACGGTTTGGACCCAATTATTTAGCGAAGATAGAGTTAAATATAGGGTCGGTTGCTTGTGGTCG
This sequence comes from Hyparrhenia diplandra, assembly GCA_015847255.1. Lineage (NCBI taxonomy): Eukaryota > Viridiplantae > Streptophyta > Magnoliopsida > Poales > Poaceae > Hyparrhenia > Hyparrhenia diplandra. The sequence continues at coordinate 287,827 of JADLZK010006262.1, read as the reverse complement.
TTTTTGGGTTGTGGATTTGATGAAGAGGAGAAGTAGAGGGAGGAGTTTAAAAGTATGTTTCCCAAAGAGAGGAAAGAAGTGAAAGTCAAAATCGATATTAACTTGGGTGCACGACATGCGATTGGTTTGACTTGCACGGCGATTAGAGAAGCGGTACCATGATTGATCGTATAGCATAGATTTTGGGATTTGGAGAAGACTCAAACATAAGGGATCAAGAGCTCAATATAAGGAGGTAAAAAAAGAAAGGATAAAAAAGTAGAGAGCAACTTAGGATATGACTAGTTAAGGTGTGTGACAAGATGAAAGTTTGAAAACCATCAAAGCTTTTGGTCAAAACCACACAATACAAAAATTCAATGCACCAGCATGATTACACAAAAAATGTTTCTAGGCCTTATAGTTGATTTTACTTTCACAAAAAAAATTATTTGCCTAAGTTTAAATGCCCACAAATTTCATAATTAAATCAATTTAACCTATTTGTTTGAAAAATGCAAAATTTGGGGTGTTCAAAGACTGACATGTCTCCGCAAGCCCGTCGCGTCGGCTCTCCCGGTCACGCCCCTCATCTGCGGCACACCGGCTCCCCACGCTACCGTCGCGCCGCCATTGCCATCGCTTGTGGTCATCGCCATTGCCGTCGTGCGCGCCGCGCCGCCTGTGATAGAGTGGAGGCGGTACCGAAAGGCAGGCGCCGGCGTAGTTCAAGGTTCGAGGAGGAGCGTGTAGGGATCCATGTTCCCGTGATCCATCGGGTTGGTTGGTGCCTTGCTCCCGTGCACCGACTTCAGATGGGATTGTGTGCAGATTTGGGGATCTCGGGGGAAAAAAGCGGGGTCTTTCTGGAGGAATTAAATCAAATTTGACCTAGGATTTCTCTTGTAGGAATGGGTAATGGAGAAAAATGCCCTTATATCCCATCGCAATCAGGCTTTTGAAGCAAACATCGGAAGAAGGGCTAGAGGTTGTGCAAATGAAAATAAGCGGTGAGGCGAACAAACATACTCATCCGAGTGTGGTTTGTAATGGTAATTACATATATTATATATATTGTCGCCACTTTCATCTTCACTCTTCTATTCCAACAACTTATACCTTTGGTTTTACGTAGATGGTGTCACACGGAATCTCGAGTTCCACCGCCTAATAATTTCACAGGCACACAAACACATCCATTTATAGTTGATGATACCTCTCAATGCCTCTACCGCCTAATAATTGTACAAGCACCAGACACAACCGTCTGCAGCCAGTTGATGGTACCTCCCTAATGCCTTCAAGCGGTGCACAAGGCGATATGCCGGACTATATGGTGAGGATGGTATTTTCTTTACAAAATTTATCAAATTTGTTTACTTTATATGCCATTATGTTTCGTGAGTCATGCATATATGTATGTGTGTTTTGTGCCTGAGACTATGACATGGATGTCGTATTTGAGGAAGATATGGAAGAGGATGAAGCGTACTTTTTCGCGTATAAGGTACAACGCTTAACAAACAAAACATTTTTTCACAAACTTTATTTCCACGTGTAAAACATCAATATTTTGATAGAATACGGCGTGGATGGAGATCAAGTCGAGCACAATGGCGACCACGGATGATCAAGTCAAACACCTAAGGACCGTTGATGGAAAGTGCTACCTTCATTCCGTGAAGCTGCGGGAAAGGAGGGTCTAATTGAAGAGGATAATACAACTGGATGAATGTCTAACTGAAGCTACTTTATTTGAGATGCCTTCCTCTCTCTGAAGGCTATTTGCAACAATGTTAGTATTCTATGAGGCACATGATGTGTGTTTGGTTTGTGGGAAAAACACTATGATGCAATTTCGGAGGATTACGGCCCGTAATAATCCATCCCCGGATCTGGTGCAACAAAAGGTTTTGATAGATATTAGAAACATGGGTGGAGTCTATGGGGAAGGGGTTTGATGAATTACCTCTTCCAAAAATTGATGACACATATGACGATGCCAGCCATATTCCTCAAGAGATACTTGAGGAGAGTAAAGTCGAGCTGAATCCCAAAGATAAGCTATTGTGTGACTCACTCAACATTGAGCAAAGGTGGGATGTTCTTTGTGGATGGACCTGGCGATACAGGAAAGACCTTTTGTATAGGGCACTTATCGCAAAACTACATAGCGGGGACAAGATTGTCGTGGCTACAACAACATCTGGAGTTGCGGCATCCATATTGCTAGGTGGGAGGGCGAACCACTCACGTTTTAAGTTACCTCCCAGTGCTAAAGATGGCAATGGATGCGGCTTCACAAAAAGCAGGGATGGTACTTCCAAGTTGCTATGGCAAGCAACTCTCATAATATGGGACGAGGCATCTATGATAAAGGAGGCAAAAGCGTGGAAGCACTAGACAAGAGCCCTCACACGAGATACAATGGGCTGGTTTCGGTCCCTTACGTTTGGTGGAAAGACAATTGTCTTTGCGGGGATTTGAGCGAGTCCTCCCCGTTGTGCGGAAAGGATCGGGGCTCAAATAGTCGAGACTTCTCTCTGAAGCTCTCATCTTTGGGAATCCATGCGCCACCTAAAGCTCGTCCTTAACATGAGGGCTCGAGTGACTTGTGGTTTGTAGATTATCTATTTAGCATTGGTAATGGAGCGGAAGAGGCTAATGGAGATGGCGATGTATGGATTCCAGGGAGAGAGCTGTGTCCCGCGTACTCTGGCGATCTTGAGAAGGATCTTTGTACATTGATCGACATCATCTTTCCAAACCTAAACACAAACATGGCGGACAAAGACTACATCACCACGGAGAGATTTTATCTACACGTAATGACTGGGTGGACATGATTAATATGAAAATGATTGATATGTTTCAAGGTGGCGAGATGGTGTATCATAGTTTTGATTCGCAAGATGATCCACATAACTACTATCCGGTAGAGTTCATATGATCCAAACCCCTACGGCTTGCCTCCACATGTCTTGAGGCTCAAGCTCGGGTGTCTTGTCATCTTGCTTCGAAATATTGATCCTGCCAATGGGTTTGTGCAATGGTACAAGGCCTCTTTGTGCGGGGGTTCTCAAGAAATACAATCAGCGAAGAGTCGTGGTGGGGCAACATGTTAGGAAGTGTGTATTACTTCCTCGAATACCCCCGTGCTCATCTAATGAGATGTTCCGTTCGAGTTTAAGAGGAAGCGGTTTCCTATCGGTGAGCTTAGTGATCAAGTCAACAAGTCAGCAAGGCCAAACTATCCCGAGCGTGGGTGTGTATACGCACTGCACCGGTGTTCTCTCACGGTCGGTTGTATGTTGCGATGTCTAGAGCCACGTCAAGAGCAAATATCAAGATTCTAGCCCTCCGCTGATCTTGAGCGCACGAGAGGAGAGGCCACAAAGATGGAGATGAACAATACTAGAAAGAATGGCGTTGGAAAAAATAAAAAGAATGCACTAAGCAAACAAGGTAAGGATAAGAAGACCCCAACAGTTGATGAAATTTTCACGAAAGAATAGGTGAGGTAATAGAAGATTACTAACACATACAATGTATTTTCAATTCAATTTATATTATACAAATATTATTTAACTAATACCATATTTGTTCATATTCCTAGGTACTCCTAAATGGTTTATCGATTCTTTCTACAGAGATGTTATATGCACAATACATGAATATAAAATCATCTGTACATGTATATTCTGAATGCTTGATTCATGCCGTCGAAATACGAGAAAAGCTCATAAAATAGAGTTTACAAACCCACAAAGATCCATGATTGATTGTGTGATTTTCACAAAACTTGTTTGATCAAAAGTTACTTTAATATCATTGTTTAATTTTATAGTATTGTTATCTTATCATGTGATCCATGTTTTTTATATAAAATTTAGTTAACCCGTAGCAAACTAGTAGACATAGATAAAGATAAAATATAAATAAGTCATTCCTCCATCTATTTTGATTCGAGATCCGATCCGATATACTCCATCTGTTCTGAAACCGGTGCGCGGTGGCTGATGACATAGCACAGGCCACGAGGGTGGTTGCATTGGCTTTCGCTTTCTCCCGTGCCAACAAATAGAAAAGAATCGGTTCGTTGATACTTTTGACTAGGACATTAGCTGTCACCACAGTGATTCCCTGACATTATTATCTGCTTTTGCACAACGGCCGTTCCTACCCCGACATTATTCCCTGACTTATACTAGCTCGCTCGCTCCCAACTTTGGAGGTGGTGGAGGCGGATAGGCTGGAACGGTGGCCGGAACCGGCGGCGGCGATGACAATGGCGCAGCCACAAAGCTTCTACCGCGACTCCGCCGTCGAGTGATGGTTTCTCTGTCGTTCATGGTTACGATTTCGATCAATGATTGAAACTCGACGGTGATGGTTTCTGACGATTTCGATGCATGTAATGCAGGTGGCAAGCGCTGGACTTCGCGCGGCTCAGCCACAGCACCGTCACCTTTTTCGACAAACCCAATCCGGAGACGGCAGCCTCGCGCTGGAACCGCGTCGGCCACAACGCATCCAAGGTCCCCGGCCGGTCCCTCCCACAATCCGATTCGTCCGGCCTCGTCCATCAGGCTTCTGATGTCCTCTGTTTCTGTTCCTGATCGAGTTCCTCATGTCTGTGCAACTGGCAACAGGTGGGTCAGGGTTCATCCAGAGATCACGACGGCAATACACTCAAGCTGGCTTTCGAGTACTGGATCGAGGCTGTGAGTACAAAACCCACTACTTGTATTGTTACACAGTTTAGCTTTCCATTAGATCTTGCCGTGTTTTCAGTTAATTCAGGTGTATGAAATGAAATGAACCTGCTTTTCAGTATCATCAGACATCAGTGGACTTCAGCTTCATGTCATGCGTGCACACAGTTTTCATTATATAAGAGGAAATACAGTTATGAAGGATTGTTAGCAATATTCTGATCAATGCAACTGTTATGGGCAGTTAACCACTGTGTTCGTAATTTCGTATATATGTTCTTGTATAGATTGATCCACGGCACAGGTATGGGCGGAGCCTGCACTTCTACTTTGATGTCTGGTGCCGAAGCCAGGCCGGACAGCCCTTCTTCTACTGGTGAGAACTTCGCTACAATGATATTTGCATCGATTCGCTTGCAAATTCCGTATTCAAACGAGCTAGGACGAGGCAGTGCAATCTGCACAACCGATCTGAATGTCTCTTTGAAAAAACATATTTGAAGAGGCTTTGTTGTGTTGTGGTACACAGTGAGCCGTTATTTTATCTTGAACGGACGTTTATGATCACGTATTACCTCCTGACATATATATTTTTTATTTTTTTTTTTATAAAGTAGGATAAAATAGGAAAGTTTTAGATATAAAAAAATCTTGAGTGAAATGCACTTATTGTTTTTGTCTCCATGACTAAGGATTTGACAATATTTTTTTCCCTTTCTACGTTAATTAACTAATTAGTTTAATTCAAAGAATCCAAAAATCAAGGGCTCATATTTATTCGAGATATTACCTCCTAGCGAGTAAAGAGTCTACCGTAGCATTGCTCAGATTTGAAAGAGAAGTACATATGCATTGAAATGTCAATTCATACCAGAAATTTCAGTTATCATTTTGATTGCGACAATTTAGTTGAGTTGTGCGTTCGCAGGCTTGATGTTGGAGAAGGAAAGGATATAGACCTTCCAGAGTGTCCAAGAGCTTTGCTGAAAAACCAATGCATAAGGTATCTTGGTCCGGTAAGGCATGTTCCACCATGGTTGCCTATCTTTATTTACAACTTGTGATGCATATATCCATAATAATGCTGAATATATTTGCCAGAAATACACCATCTCGCGCCCTCCTTGAATATGAGAAAAGCAGTTCAAAGCTACCACACTTCAATGTTCTAACTTATGTTTGATATTTTGCAGCAAGAGCGTCAGCACTATGAGTACATAATTAATGAGGGAAAGATTACCCATAAACTCTCTGAAGAACCACTCGATACGAGCAGGGATCCTGAAGGGACTCAATGGATTTTCGTTATGAGCACAGCAAAAAGACTTTATGCTGGCAAGGTAACTTGTTTTACTCTACAGGGACCTTTGTCACAATTTGTTACTTTTGCTAAATCAATTTCTACATATCCATCAGAAAGAGAGAGGTGTATTCCAACACTCCAGCTTTCTGGCAGGAGGTGCAACCATAGCTGCAGGAAGATTTTCTACAGAAAATGGAGTTATCAAGGTATTTTGCTTTACCAACCAATGACTTTTGGCTTGTTATTTTTACTTAGCACAGTATTTTACTTGCGTACTTGACAGAATTTTGCTAATCTATGTTTATCTGTTCTTGATAAAGTCCATCTGGGCGTACAGTGGTCACTACAAACCAAGCGAAGAGGACCTCGGCAATTTCACGAATTTCCTTGAAGAAAATGGAGTTGACCTCCAAGATGTTGAGGTACTGTTACCAACCTGGTACCTAGATTTAATAAAGAAAGATAAAGAGAGGTAATCAAGAGGAAGGAGACGAAATGTGGGGAAGGGGAAAGTTCATGGCAAGGAAGATGACGTGATGGTTTCTATAATAATTTGTTCGACGCTCTTCCCATTTGATGACAAACATTATCCAATTGTGAAGTTGTCAAAAATATGAAATAGACCTCGTCATTGTGTTCCTTCATCGAGATGGCCAAAGAATCATATATAAGCCATACAGTTCTGAATTCGAATGAGGGAGTTAATTATGCCTTCAAGAAGATGCTTTAACATTGGTAGTACCGATAAATATTTATCGATAGTACCAACAACTTAGACGACGGCAGTATCGTTACTGTCACCTGGTCTGTTTTGAATCTGGCCTTTTTGAATCCTGATCTAAGCTATTCCCGACTAATGTGAAACTAGGAAAAACTGTCTTAGGAAAGTTTTTTTTTGGGGTAAGACTATCCCATCTATATATATTGGAGAAACATGGCCAATTGTGGATCTTTACTCACAATCGCCAAAAACAATTATTTTTTTAGTTCATTCGGTCTTAGAGCATCTCTAATTGATCTCGTATATTCGATGAGTTAACTAAAAAAATTATTAAAACTTCGGATTGAACAGACTATTTTTTTCAGCTAGCTATCTGGTTTTCTATTTCCTCCCTCTAGCTAGCAAATATAGAAGACATGTCCTGTTAGTCATCTCCCCGCTTCTGTGCATGTTGGATTTAGAGAAGCTGTTGAATCTCTTCGTCTTTTTACTAGCTATTTTATTTTTACATAATAGCTAAATTAGGATTTTAGCTACTCATAGATACAACATACAAAGCTCTTGGAGATGCTCTTATAGTGTGATATATATAGATATAGATAAAGATAAATATAAATAAGTCATTCCTCCATCTATTTTGAGTCGAGATCCGATCCGATACTCCGATAGATGGCAACTCAACTGAAACCCGTGCGCGGTGGCTGATGAAAGAGTTGCACACAAAGCACAGGCGACGAGGGTGCTTGCTTGGCTTTGGCTTCTCCGTCCAGGTGCAGCTCGTGCCAACATGGAAAAATATAGTGTAAAGTTGCTTCGTTGATACTTTTGACTAGGACACTAGCTGTCACCCTGACATTATTTCTGCTGTGTTTAGCACCCAAAATTTTGGCAAAATTTTAGACGGATGGGACATGCATGTCACATCGTATATCTTTATAGCACGCGTTTCGTTTGTTAGTGGTAAATATTATCCTACCATGGCGTAACTAGGCTCAAAAGAATCGTCTCGCAAGTCGCAATATACATCTAAACTGTGTAATTAGTTTATTTGTTTAGTGAAATTTGGGGAAGAATTTTGGGCTCTAAACAGCCCACTGCACACAGGTCGTTCCTCCGTTATTCCCTGACATTATTCCCTGACTGGCTCGCCGCTCCAAAATCTCAAAACAAATGGAGGTGGCGACGGAAGCGGATAGGCTGAATCGGTGGGCGGAACCGGCGGTGGCGGCGACAATGGCGCCACCACCAAGCTGCGAGAAGGTCTACACAGCTACCGGACTTCGCCGGAGGCTTCGCCCGACTCCGCCGTCGAGGAGCTTCCGTATGGCACCCTATTCTCTCGCTCATGGTTCTTGAATATTGACATCTGTTACGCCTTTGATTGAAACTGTGGGTGCAGTTTGTGGCGATTTCAATCAATGATGATCTTGCAATGCAGGTGGCAAGCGCTGGACTTTGCGCGGCTTCAGCCACAGCACCGCTACCTTCTTCGACAAAACCCAAGCCGGGAGACGGCGGCCTCGCTACCGAACCGCGTCGGCCTCAACGCATCCAAGGTCCCCTCCACAAGCAGTTCGTCTGGCCACGGGCATCCGGGCTTCTCATGTCCTCTGTTTTGTTCTCGATAGAGTTCCTCATATGCGTGCAACTTGCAACAGGTGGGGAGAGAAAAAAAAATGAGTGAGAGCGAGAGGGAGAGCCCCGCGGCGGCGATGGCGACAACGCCCGCACCGCCCGACCACTACACCCATCGACAACACCGACCACCCCACCCCACCACCTCACCACCACAGCCACCTCAAGCTACGCCGCCCCGGCCGATCGCCTTGCCTAGTTTGTTCGTGCAAAATCCCTTGGCGCCGCCCGACTACCACGAAGAAACACACCAATCGGCGGACTTGTCGCCCAAGAGAAGCTCCTTCTTCATCGCCACTCCACGGCCCGCTCCTTCCTTTCTTGGAGTTAAGCCTTCCAAACTCAAGTACTCTTTGGATTACTCCTTCCGCTTCCTCTCGACCCCTCACCCAATGCTTTCCGTGTCTCAATCTCCTATCTTTCAACCTCACACGCCCCTGTCTTCTGGCTCGATCGTGCATCCGTTTACGTTTAGTGCTCATGTTGCTTCGAGAATGTTGCTTTCGATGTATCGTTGTGCATGGCCGTTTCTCCCTTGGCTCCATGGAGGTCGTGGATCCATGGCGGCGGTGCTTAGCTTCCATGGCTGCCGATGACTGGTCAAACACCATAGTAATGGTGCCCCAACTATAACCTAACCCCTCATCTTTGCCGACGGGGAACAAAAAGTGAGCGTATCCGCCGCCATGACACTTTCATTGTTTGATCGGTAGTCCCTCTATCCATGACATTCGGCCCCCACATGACATCGTGTCCGCTCAAGGAGCAAATGAGCCCTCTCGCCGCCACATGCACCGCATATCGTTAAACTCTAATCATACCTCGACGCGCGGGTCACCCGACCATCGGCCCGAGCCCACACCGCTGCAACTTCACCGACCAACCAATAGCAACGCCATCGCCCCTTGCTTCCCTACTACGAAAACGGCCGACGGTTGAAATTTTGGATGAACACCGTGCTCAATCTTTATCCCGTATTCGAGATTCCTCTCTTGGACCTTTGTTCATCCTCCCAAAAACTTCTGTGTAGCAGCTCGCTCACTCCTCCCCAACCGTCCCCTCCATTGCTTCCGAATCCTGTGGCGCTTCATCTTCAATCCACGCTCCACCCTCGCGTTGCCTCGCCTTAGATCACAAGGTTAAGGATCGCCGTGACCCAATCGGTGCTGTAGCGGCTTTGTGCGGCCACATGGCGCACCGTCGCCGCTACCTCTACCTCGGCGCCCGCCGCCAATGTAGCTCCATGCCCAAATCAGCGTGACGCCCTGGCTGCGGCCCGCCGCCCGCACACCAGCGGTTGGTGGCGCTGCCTCGAGCTGCGCTTTGCCCCATTACCCGCTCTCACGGGCGAATCCGTGGTGGAAGGCCGGCCAGCCCGCTTGGCGTGTCGCCGTGGCCCCAAGCGTGCGCCGTGTGGTCTCCATTCTCCCTCGCTTTGCCTCCTCTCCCACGGACCACGCTCTCCTCGTCGAGCCGTGGGCTGCGGCGTCGGCCCCTCGGGGAGGCTCCCACCGGCTCCATCGACAACCCGGCCCGGTTGTCCTCTGCCATTTGTCGGTCCCCTTCCCCATCACGCCTCTCCTCGGCGTGGTAAAGTGGTGGCGAACCTTTCTCCATCCGCCGCCAATCGGTTGTTCCTTCCTCAACCCACGAACCCCAATCCCAGGATCTATCCCCTCCGCCCGTTCATCTTCCGATCCACCACCTAGCTGCGGCTCTTCGGCCCCACCCCCGTGTGCTTCCACCTCCTCCGCCCCCCACCACCTCCACCACCAAGACCCACTCTCACCGCCCCGGTCCCCTATCCCAGCTTCCCGTGGTCGAGCCACCGACAGTGCCCCGCGACATCCCATTTGCAATGCATCCTTCAACGGCCTCACCGGGCTAGCCCAAAGCGGGCTTCGTCATCATGGGCGAGAAGCGAGTGTGTTTGCGGTCCACGACAATCGAATCCCCCACCGTCATCTGGTTGGTCCTCGTTCGTGGTTCCGTTGCACCACCACTCCCCGACCAAGCCGGCCCGAGTCTACGCTCCTATGGTTTCTCATCCGCCCAGCGCCCGGTATTCCTTCAACAACAACATTGACACATCGGCGCACCGATGACGAGGAAAGCTACTGGCCGGTGAGAACCATTCATGGTGGCTCGATGGCGGTCCCCACCGGAGTCTGCCGGAGGACGCGGCGACCTCGGCGGCCCGGAGGTCATTCATGTCCATCGATGGTGACATGAACCTCCGCCCGGCTAGCGTCGCCCTACGCCTACATCGATGAACTTCAGCGGTGGGCATCCCACGGTGACCTTGGTCATGCGCTCTGTCTTCTCCGCCGCTCCGATGGTGGACTTCCGCCGCTCACCTTGGCGACTACGTCTTCCTCGTTCGGCACCCCCGCGTGTTCGCAATCGGTGATCCAAAGACTCCCCATCCACCTCAATGGCCGGCGAGTCCGCTTCATTCTCTTGGCCTTGAGCGCCAATCGGGTACAATTACGGCTCCAAGGCATCATGTCCCGCTGCATTGCCTCCCAATACCCCGAGCACAAGAATCTCCAAAGCATCCCTCAAGCTTTCAGCGCTTGGGAACTGTTATTGAGGTTGGCAGTGATGCCATTCTTGGGGGCGAGTTCGTGGAAGCTCAAGGTCATCATGGCGTGCCGCAACGCCGACCGCATCCCCAACAACGGCGGGCATTTGTGCATTGTCAATCCCTAGCGACCTCGCCACGGTGTTCCTTGGACAAGCTTCGGCGCATTGGGACCCGTCGCGGCGCGTACCAGCGGTCCGGGCGACAGGCACTACCATACACCTTGACGGGCCTCCTCCTCCCAATTGCACAGGAATCAACGCGGGCGGACACGGAATGATGCGCTGAGCGGCCCGGTCGCGGGGCGGGGCGGTCGTCGGCCGTGGTGCCCTCCCGGTCTGGCGAAGCACCACTCGCCGGCCACCCCATTGGACAAGTTCACGCTCCCCTTTGCCCATGCACGCATCCCTCCACCCACCTTCCTACAACTCCCTCACGTAAATCGCCCGATTGAGGGGATCTTTATCCTCTTTTTCGTGAACACGGTCTTCTCTCTCTCCATCACCGTGGGGATCGCTTCCGGACCACGACGATCTCGGCTCACGCATCCACACCTGCACACACTGCGCTGCGGTGGCTCTTGCTGTAACATGAGCACCGGTGATGGCATCCCTCCGTGCTTGGCATGGCCTGTCCACCCCGCCATCTGCGGAACCTCTGTGGTCCACCCGCTAATCGCCTTCATGGAGAGTGTGCCGCCGCCCAAACTCACCAATGCTCACAAGAATGCGCTGCCGCCTGCCCGTAAAGACTTCATCTTCATCGACCACGGCCGTAGGAACAAGCCCACAGACTTGCTACTTCCGCTCCTACCTCCTTCGTCGACATGACCACCAAAGGCGGTGGTCGGCGGCTCTCAGGATGCAATCGCAAACCTACTCTGGCCGACTTACAAAAGCGGTCGTCGACGGCAACATCATCGCCAAGAAGAAGAATCGCCAAATCCTTGGATGTAACGCTGTCTGGCGAAGGCCACCGCCTTGACGAAAGCCGCTGTTGAGGTCACCAGGCGCCTCAGACGGCTTCTTTAGCTCCGGGCCCGGGGACTATGATCGTATCCCCCTTACCCGTCGACTTTGTTTTTCCTAAGTTTCCCTTTTGAATGCGGAGAACTTTGCTGCTGTCCTAGGACCCGCTATGAATAATCACGCTTACTTAGGTTTATCATTTTGTCTGGAATGTTCGGGGGTTAGGTCGTGATGACAAACGTGTTATTGTGCGCGATCATTTGCAACGTTACAATCCCCATATTGTTTGCCTCCAGAAACGAAGCTCCCGCCATTGCGGCACGGGATTACAAATCATTCTGCCCTTCCGGAAATTGGGCGCTCAACACCGCAAGCCCTCTAGTGGCGCCTCACGGGGGCTTGGTCTTAGCTTGGCGTAGTTCCTCGTTCACCCCCGATCTCCTCTTCCACCTCTCTCTTCACCTCAACGATAACCCTACGCTCCAACATGCCCCGACCATTCTTTAACCGTTACCAATGTCTACGGCCCCGCCGACCCACTCCCCTAACGGATGCCTTCCCCGACCGACCTTTATACCGTAAAGCCAAACCATCTCTCGAGCCTTGGATCGTCTTGGGCGATTTCAATCTCACCGGATGCAGCTCAAAAGAACACCGCACCTTTCAATCGGTCTCTAGCTAGCCGTTTCAACAACGCCATAGATGCACTACAACTCGCCGAGCTCCCTCTTTAGATCGCATGTACACGTGGACAAACAAACGTGGCCGCACCTACGCTAGCTAGGTTGGATCGAGCTTTCACCTCCTCTTCCTTTGCCACAACATTCCCAGCCACCACTTTAACCTCTCGTACCCGCCTACCTCCGACCCCATGTTCCACTCATAACGAAGATCCAAACAAACATCCCCAAACCTGAATACTTAAGACTCGAACGAAGCGTGGCTCCTTGACAACTCCTTCGTCCCTTTTGTTCTACCGGCGGCACTCAACTCACCAATTGATGCGACTTCAAGGTTGGTTGCACAAATCAAAGTAGCGCATCGGACTTCAAAGGTTTGGTTGCGTAAGCATCGCCCCCACACACACACACACATACCATAACTATCATTTCATTATTATGCTATTTGACTACTTCAAGGAGCATCGAAGTTCGAAAGTGCGAGAATGATGTCTCCCAAGCTCAATGTTTCAAGCGGCTACACTTGTACTCGGCTCAATGTGCAGCTTATTGGAAGCAAATGAGCCAAGATGAGATGGCTCAAAGAAGGAGATGACAACACCAAATACTTCCATGCCGAGCCACTTGCGGGAAGAGGAAGAATCACATTGCAAGGTGGTGACGATGGATGATCAACCAGAATCGCCCATGAGGCCAAGGTTGCTGCCCTCACATTTTTCCACGTCGATCGCTCGGCACAAAATACAACCACCACACAGAATTTTCCATTGACAGTCCAGATCAAGACCGGATGGACCTAAGTGATCTCGTTGCCCGTTCATCAAAAAATAAAGCCTGGGAGGCAATCAAGGCCATGAACCGAGACAGTGCACTAGGACCAGATGGATTTGGCCCGGCATGGTACCAAAAGTGCTGGCCAGAAATCAAGGTTCATGTCATGGCATTCTTGAATGAATTCTACTCAGCCCTCAATCAGACCTAGATAGAATCAACAGGGCTCACATTGTACTCATCCCCAAAAGAGAAGGAGCCTCGGCACCCAATGAGTTCAGGCCAATCTCACTGCAGAACTGCCCAGTCAAGATTGTGTCCAAGCTGTTGACAACAAGACTTCAAAGACACATAACTGAACTTGTTGACAATGATCAGACAGGCTTCATCAGGGGGAGATCTATCTCTGAAAATTTTGTCTATGCAACTGAGTTGGTGCAATACTGTCACAAGAACAAATTGCCTACCATTGTCCTCAAGCTTGACTTTGCAAAAGCTTTCGACTTAGTCAACTGGGAGAGCCTGTTAAGTGTTCTTCGTGCAAGAGGTTTCCCAGAAAGATGGAACAAATGGATGATGAGGCTGTTTGAATCCTCACACTCAGCAGTGCTAGTCAATGGATGCCCTGGACCTTGGATCAGATGCCGGCGTGGCTTAAGACAAGGAGATGCACTATCACCATACCTCTTCATCCTACTAGCGATGTCCTTCAGCAGCTGATAAGAAATGATGGCGGCATAAGACACCCAAATTACTGACTCACCATGCACGCTTCAAGCAGCGATGCGACGACACTTTGCTCATTGTAAGAGCCGACGTTCAGGATATCACCGGCTCAAACTACGCTTGGAAAACTTCGCTGCTGCTCTTGGCCTACACATAAACTTCTCAAAATCAACAATGGTACCGATGCATGTGCAACATCGGGTCCTTCAAGATATTGGACAGATCATGCAATGCAAGTTGGAATCCTTCCCGCAGGTCTACCTGGGCCTAACACTGTCTAACACCAAACTCAACCTATCTGCCTTCACACCGTTGATTGCTAAAGTTGACAGGTGGCTATCCACCTGGCAGGCGTCTCTACTGAATCACCAGGCAAGACTTACACTGATTAACTCTGTCATTGACGGGGTCCTGAACTACACAATGCAAGCGCTTGCCTTCCCCAGTGTCATAGCAGCCGGTTGACAGCCAGACGGAGGGCCTTCCTATGGTCCGGATCGAGACAAAACATCAGGTGCAAAATGCTTGGTTAAGTGGGAAACTGCTATGCTTTCCAAAAAGGAGGAGGTCTGGGCATCCGAGACCTTGCGGTACACAATGCCTGCTTGTTGCTCAAGTTGATTCACCGCCTGCATCACCCCCAGGATTCAGCATGGGCCTCATGGGCGCTCCAACACACAGACATAATCACCATGTGACTGGACCAACAGAGGGCAACCACTGGCAATCCCTTGCAGCTCTTCTCCCAGCATACAGGGCAATCACCACCGTCACCATTGGGGATGGTACATCCATGTCCTTCTGGTGGGATCGTTGGACACACAGCACCCTTGCTCAACAATTCCCCTGCCTCCTTAGCCACTGCATTGACACAACACCTTCGGTGGCTCAAGTTGTGGCACACGGGATTGAAGGACTGCTGGTGCCTCGACTATCCCCACAAGCACAACATGAGCTGCAGCAGGTCAATGACATCATACACAACACCATGCTCTCACAGGCCAATGACAGCCGGTCATCCCCCTTCTTCAAGAATCAACGCCTCAAGACTGCTGCTGTATACAAAGCAAACATTTCCTGTGGTGTCCCAAGCAAAATATACTCCTTTGTCTGGAAGAGCAAAGCACCAGTAAGGGTCCGATTCTTTGGATGGCTACTACTACAAGACCGAGTGCAATGCAGAGCCAATCTATTCCGCAAGAACGTGCTACAATCCGAAACCTGTGAGCTATGCAACACCCTACCAGAGACCTCTATGCACCTCCTCTTCCACTGCTCCGTTGCTCATGAATTCTGGACACATATTGGCCTCCAATCATGGCTGGTTGACATCAAAGACATATGGAACCTACGCCGACCAACAGGAGTTCCCCTCCACTCCACTTCAACACCTTCATCCTACTATGCTGCTGGCATATATGGAATCACCGCCACGACGTCGTCTTCCGGCATGAAGCTCCTTCCCTACCACGCATGCTAGCATCAATGAGGCAATCTGCTCGACTTTGGAGTGCTTGCCTGCCGCTGCAAGACAGAGCTATTATATCTCCTTATGCTGTAAATATTCTATGTAAATACTTCCCTTAAACTCCCCCATAACCATTTGTACATGTACCACGAAAATCAATAAAATTCAGGTGGGGTGTTGCCCCTCCGGTGACCTTTCAAAAAAAAAAAAAAAAAAAACTTGCAACAGGTGGGTCAGGGTTCATCCAGAGACCACGAGGGCAACACTCTCAAGCTGGCTTTCGAGTACTGGATCGAGGCTGTCAGTACAAAACCCACTACTCGTATTGTTACACAGTTTGGCTTTCCATTAGATCTTGCCGTGTTTTCAGTTAATTCAGGTGTATGAAATGAAATGAAACCTGCTTTTCAGTAGCATCAGACATCAGTGGACTTCAGCTTCCTGTCATGCGTGAACGAAGTTTTTTTCATTATATAAGAGGAAATACAGTTAGGAAGCATTTTTTTTTTGAAACAATTATCCTATATTTGCATTCAAAGATTACTAGCAGACTTCATGGTTACAACGTAACAAGGCCAAACAAAATACATAAACGATCATTAATTCAATCCTAGTAGCTGTTC
Source organism: Hyparrhenia diplandra (assembly GCA_015847255.1). NCBI lineage: Eukaryota > Viridiplantae > Streptophyta > Magnoliopsida > Poales > Poaceae > Hyparrhenia > Hyparrhenia diplandra. The sequence goes on along the minus strand of JADLZK010006262.1, from coordinate 271,654 downwards.
CAACATAACAAGCCCCGTCATAATAATCAGCAACTTAAACCATCATTTTGCTAGTAGAGGTTCCAACATGATGGTAATATGAACGTGAGATTATAGACCATGTAACCTTCACACACATCTTAATGGAACCACAGGTTATTTCTTTTTCTTCTTTACCAACGACTTCTGGAGTAAATCCAATGGTTGTGCTTTTAGTTTTACCATCACCAGTCCGGGCAACAATAGTAAATATCAGCTTCTCCCTCATATCGACAGCAACCACATTTCGCAACAGTAGGATAACTCCTCCATTGTTATTCATTGCTTCAGCCAATTTGCTATCATGAAGCACAATGCTACCCCTGATACCAGTGGTGCAACCAGTGATTTCTCCGTAAAATCTTCCCTGCAGAAGTTCAATAACAACAGTTGCCTCCACTGCATTTTGGACTACTGCATATGTCATCATCACCTTACTGAGTTTAGTGTCCAGGATTTCCCGTTCAACCTCCACTTGTTGCCACTGTCTATATGGTATGCCATCCAATGACAGGTAACCTTTACTTAGTTGCTTGTACTTGTGCCTTCCAGCACACTTGATCTTCAAATCAAACTCAAAATACAAATGATTTCTTAGCGCAAGTCCTCGTTTTGGGCCCGTCAGAATCAATGATTCATCCTTGGACAAGATGAGTTGGCAATGATGTTTATCTCGGCGGAAGAGATAAACACACTTGAGATCGATGTCGTCTCTGGCAACTACAGTGCCATAGACTTCGATCGGAAAGCCAACATCAGAGGAGACTATCTTTACGGAGAAGACGTTTGCAGAGCAGTTTAGACCAAACCGCTTATTGTCATCCTTGCTATTAACATCCGATAAGGAGGTTATATGGATGGAGCGGAAATTTGCAGTGTCACTGGAAATAAACTTCTTCTCACCATCTGAAGTCATACCGTATCCATAGAACAATGCCTCAGTGTATCTCATTGGACCAAGTGGCGCTGCAGTGCAAGAAAATATTAGCTTTAGACTTAGATTGATGCATATGTCAGTTTTGGATGAAACCGAGTAGGTGTACACGCACACAGTTGCTGAAACATAGATGCATTGTCTGTGGATGAGATGAACAAAGACCCAGTAAGTATATGAAGACTACAATCAAATATACGAGAAAAGAGGTTGAGTAGATACAATTAATCAAGAAGGTTGTGCACGCACATTACAATAAAATTTAAAGCATGCACTCGAATACTTCAGTGGTAGAGTGTCTATAGATAGACAATTAATTAAACAATCAAACAAGGCGATAGACTAAACTTACATGGATGGCAAACAAACAGCAAACAATATGGAGTCAGAATCGTCAAATCTAAAATAAGAGTGGGTCTGCTTACACTCCTCGTCATGGTCGAATGTTGCGATGTCGTCGACGTATTCCAGTTTGGAGTAGTAGTTCTTCCCAGTCTTGGGATCCAACTCGCGGATCCGATCCAAGGCGGCATCGCGAGCTCTGCGTAGCTCCATGTAGTGGCCATCTTGCTGTTCTTTCTGCATCCGCCTCTTGTGCTCGGCCACCGCTGTAGCGTCGTCCAAGAGAGGTTCCAGATCTGGCCTTCCGTCGTCCCTGCACGCAGCACCATGGTCGCGGTGGTACTCGACGTCGGCCATGTCGGCTTTCCGCCTCCCCTCTGCACACCCGTCGTCCCCGCACTCAGCGCCGCCTTGCTCACGGTGGTCCTCGACGGCCATCTTGTCCTTCCGCCTCCGCCGACGCAGCTTCCTCAAGCGCGCCTTCTCCTTCCCTTCTCCTTCTCCTTCTCCTTCTCCTTATCGAGTCCGAGACGTGCAACGCTTGCACAGTCGTCGTAGGAGAAGGAGATTCCATTCCTGCCGGCCGCCGACATGAACGCACAAGGTAAAGGGGAACGATAACCTATCCGATCCGATTTGGTCTGATTGAGTTGCTCGATCAGTTAGGAAGCATTGTTTGCAAGATTCTGATCCAATGCAACTGTTATAGGCATGTGTTCGTAATTTCGTATATGTTCTGGTATATATAGATTGATCCACGGCACAGGTATGGGCGGAGCCTGCACTTCTACTTTGATGTCTGGTGCCGAAGCCAGGCCGGACAGCCCTTCTTCTACTGGTGAGAACTTCGCTACAATGATTTCCATCGATTCGTTTGCAAATTCCGTAATTGAAACGAGCTAGGACGAGGATCTGCACAACCGATCTGAAAGTCTCTTTCAAAAGAAGAAAAAACTTATCTGAAGGCGGATTGCTGCGGTACACACGAATCACAATGAGTATTTATATTTAATTATTTTGTAGAACAGGATAAAAATAGGACAGTTTTAGATTATAAAAATTCTTGAGTTAAATGCACTTGCTGTTTTTTTTGTCTCCATGACTTAACGATTTGACAAATTTTTTTTTCTTTCTACGTTAATTAACTAATTTGTTCAATTCAAAGAATCCAAAAAAAAAAAAAAAAAATTAAGGGCTCATATTTATTCGAGGTATTACCTCCTAGCGAGTAAAGAATGTACCGTAGATTTGAAAGAGAAGTACATATATATTCCAATGTCAATTCATACCAGAAATCTCAGTTATCATTTTGATTGCAAGATTATTTGTGTGAGTTGTGCATTCACAGGCTTGATGTTGGAGAGGGAAAGGATATAGACCTTCCAGAGTGTCCAAGAGCTTTGCTCAAAAACCAAAGCATAAGGTATCTTGGCCCGGTAAGGAACGTTCCACCATGGTTGCCTATCTATTTTTACAACTTGTGATGCATATATCCGTAATAATGCTGAATATATTTGCCAGAAATACGCCATCTCTCGCCCTCCTTGAATATGAGAAAGCAGTTCAAAGCTACCACACTTCAATGTTCTAACATATCTTTGATGTTTTGCAGCAAGAGCGTGAGCACTATGAGTACGTAATTAATGAGGGAAAGATTACCCACAAACTGTCTGAAGAACCACTCGATACGAGCAGGGATCCTGAAGGGACTCAATGGATTTTTGTTATGAGCACAACAAAAAGACTTTATGCTGGCAAGGTAGCATTTTTTTGCTCTACAGGGACCTTTGTCACAATTTGTTACTTTTGCTAAATCGATTTCTACATATCCATCAGAAAGAGAGAGGTGTATTCCAACACTCCAGCTTTCTGGCAGGAGGTGCAACCATAGCTGCCGGAAGATTTTCTGCAGAAAATGGAGTTATCGAGGTATTTTGCTTTACCAACCAATGACCGTTGGCTTGTTATTTTTACTTAGCATAGTATTTTACTTGCGTACTTGACTGAATTTTGCTAATCTATGTTTATCTGTTCTTGATAAAGTCCATCTGGGCGTATAGTGGTCACTACAAACCAAGCGAAGGGGACCTAAACAATTTCATGAATTTCCTTGAAGAAAATGGAGTTGACCTCAAAGATGTTGAGGTACTGTTACCAACCTGGTACTTGGATTTAATAAAGGGAGATAAAGAGAGATAATCGAGAGGAAGGAGATGAACTGTAAAGAAGAGAAAAGTTCATGGCAAGGAAGATGACATGATGGTTCAAGCAACAATTTGTTCGGTGCTCTTCCTCTTTGTTGACAAATATTTTCCAATTTTGAAGTTTTTAAAATGTGAGAAAGACCTCATTGTGTTCCCTTCATCAAGATGGCCAAATAAGTATATATAAAACATCCAATTCAGAATTCGGACGAGGGAGTTATGCCTTCAAGAATATGCATTAATTAACATCAGTAGTACCAATAATTGTCGATAGTACCAACAACTTAGGCGACCATAGTACTGATACTACCACCAGATCTATTTTGGATCTGGCCTTTTGATTCCAATCTAAACTGTTTGAGACTAATATGAAACTAGGAAAAATGTGTTACAAACCTCGATATACTTGAGAATCATGGCCGTTTGAGGATCTTAACTCACAATCATTAAAAAAACCAATCTACTACCTCTCTCTCTTGCCCTTCCAACCTTATGTTGTTCATCGCTAGCTTGATACGACAATCAAGAATTGTTACCTAGGTTTGTCGGCCAACCTAGAGCAATCACATGATGTCATCGCTCTGATGAGGCCCCTCTCGCGTGTGAGCATCGATAGTTCTTTTGCTAGCTTGCCCGAAAAACCAGCCATTCATCGTCATATAAGCACATTTTGTTACTCTTCGGTGGTTTGCTCGTAAGTATCTCCGCTCTTCGTCGCATAAGTATGATCCTCATTGTGTTCTTCGATCCGTGGCGACCTGTGTATGATCCGCTGGTGTGTGCCGGGGAATAATTGCTTCAGCACTATGCCCTAGCCCTGCTCTTTATCTTTCTATCTTCTTGTGCACCATTATTGTTGCATCCGGCTGAAAGACCGATTGCATTTAGTTTTGACCTCTTGTGATCTCACTTCATATTTTTGCGACATGTTGTGTTTATTTTTTATTGAAAAATTCAGCTAGAGATGGTCAATCTCTAAATCATGGAGTACCAAGGTATTGCATCACAAAAACTACACATCTAATGATTTTATTAGTTACCCCAAGGTACAAGATGGGTCCTTCGCATGCGAGGGGAACAGATCGAACTAGGGATGAGCGGGCGAGGGGTGCTCAGTCTGCACAGGGCTCAGACGTAGGAAGGGGAGCGGACCGGTCTGATGTTGCCCGGTCATGGCGGATCATCTTGGAGAGAAGGCAACAAGAGGTGGCGAAGGAGGTGACACGCTGGGACCACCTGTTGGTGAGCTGGAGAGGGGGGAGATCACTACTACAGAATTGAACTTGCATGGTGTTTAGGAATCATTTTTCGTGGCGGGCTTTTAAAAAACCGCCACGGTTAATACCATGATTAACCGTGGCGGTCATTTTTTATTAACCGTGGCGGATTAACCGTGGCGGTTTTTTTAAAAAGCCCGCCATGGTAAATGTAGCCCAAATAGCCAGCCCAAAGAGCCCAGAAAAAAGCCCAAAACCAATCCGAAATCGAGCTAGTATATATAGAGAGTCTTAGGGTTTCAGCCTCACCGGACACACACTCAGTCTCTCCACTCGGTTTCTCACCCGTCTCCTCTCTCCTTCTCTCTCCCCCCCCTTCCTCCGTCCCCTCCTCTCGCCGCGCGGGCTGGCCCAGACAGCGACAATGCGCGGGCTGGCGCCCTCCACGGCGGCGCGCCCTCCCCGACGGGCGGCGGCCTCGTCGGATCTCGGAGCTCGGCGACCTCGGCTGCGCTGCGGCGGCGACGCGCGGCGGGACCTCGCTGGCAGCGGCGTCGGATCTCGCGAGGGCGGCGGCCTCGGTGCGCGACTTCGGCGGCGGCAGCTCACGCCGCGCGCCCGGCCGCGGCGGATTCGGATCCGCGCGCCGGCGGCGGCGGCTCACGCCCGCAAGCTTCGGCCGCGGCGGATCTCCGCGCCTTGGGCGGGTCTCGACAGTCTGCGCTGGGCGGATGGAGGCCCCCGACGGAGCGGGGGGGGCCGACCGCGGCGGCGGGACGACCCGACGACGACGACAGCGCCGGCGGCGGCCCTCCAGCCCAGATCCGGGCCCGTTTGGGCCTGGATCTCGGTATTTTCATTTTTTTTTTTTTTTTTTTTATTAATGGTGGCGGGCATTTGGGCTACAGAAAACCGCTACGGAAAATCGAAGATTTACCATGACCCTACGTTCGTGGGCGGTTATGAAAACCGCCACGGAAAATGAATTTTGCCCGCCACCATTAATCGGATATGTAGTAGTGGATGGAGAACTAGGACCTCGTGTGGCAGCGGCGTCGGCGGATCTCGCGAGGACGGCGGCCCTCGGTGCCCGCCGACGGCGGCGGCTTCACGCCCGCCGACCGCCCGCCGCCGGGCGGATTCTGGCGGCGCGCCCGGCCCGGCGCTCGGCGGATTTCGCGCGCGCCCGGCGGCGGCGCGGCGCCCGCCCCGCTTCGGCATGGGGCGGATCTCGGGCAAGGGGGCGGTCTCAGACATAAGGGCGCTGGGCGGATGGAGGCCCCGACGGCGGGAGCGGCGGGGGCCGACCGGGCGGCGAGGGACGACCCGACGACGACGGCAGCGCCGGGCGGCGCCCTCCGGGCCTGACCGGCCCGCTTGGGCCTGGATCTGGTATTTTCATTTTTTTTTTTTTTTTTTTGATTAATGGTGGCGGGCATTTGGGCTACAGGAAAACCGCTACGGAAAATCGAAGATTTACCGCGACCCTTACGTTCGTGGCGGTTATGAAAACCGCCACGGAAAATGAATTTTGCCCGCCACCATTAATCGGATATGTAGTAGTGGATGGAGAACTAGGACCTCGTGTGGCAGCGGGCGCCGGCGGATCTCGCGAGGACGGCGGCCTCGGTGCGCGCCGACGGCGGCGGCTCACGCCGCGGCCGCCCGGCCGGGCGGATTCGCTAAGGCGCGCCCGGCGGGCGGCGGCTCACGCCAGCGCGCCCGGCCTCGGCGGATCTCGCTAGCGCCCGGCGGCGGGCGCGGCTCACGCCGCGCCCCGGCAGCGGCGGATGGAGGCCCCGGACGGGCGGGAGCGGCGGGGCCGACCGGGCGGCGAGGGACGACCCGACGACGACGGCGGCGCCGGGCGGCGGCCCTCCAGCCCCGTGATCCGGGCCCGCTTGGGCCCGGATCTGGGTATTTTCATTTTTTTTTTTTTTATTAATGGTGGCGGGCATTTGGGCTGGCTGAAAAACCGCTACGAAAATCGAAGATTTACCGTGACCTTACGCTCGTGGGCGGTTATGAAAACCGCCACGGAAAATGAATTTTGCCCGCCACCATTAATCGATATGTAGTAGTGGATGGAGAACTAGGACAGCCGGGGAGATGGAGAAGGTGGGCTGGACTGAATGAGTTGGAGAGGAAATGAGGCCTTTTTCTTTTCATTTTTGTGCTTTTGCAAAATTTATTTGAAATTAAAACCAAATCAAAAGCATTTGTAATTTCAAATGAATTTGTAAATTCTTTTAGAAAATTTTTGAGTCTTTTAAAATAAAAATTGGGTTTGTTTTCATAAAAAACTTTTAAATGTTTTATCTATTTTATAAAAAGAGCTTAAATCATGCGATCCTAAATCGAATTTTATAAATACTTTTTTCACTCAATAAAATAAATGCAAAGGCAAAATGCAACATCCCTCAATTTTAAATTCTAAAAATTTCTTAAAATTCACATTTGGCACAATTTAAATTGCTAAAACCCTTATTAAAATTTACATTTGGCACAATCAATAGTTTAATTCATTCAATACCGCTTCCATTTTAAATTATTATAAATAAGTCGTTCCTCCATCTATTTTGACTCGAGATCCGATCCGATACTCCGATGTATGGGAACTGAACTGAAAGTCTGAAACCGATGCGCGCTGGCCGAGACACACAGCACATTCTCCCGTGCAGGTGGAGCTCGTGCCAACATAGAAAAAAAAAGATAGCGTGCTTGGCTGGACACTCCCGTGCAGGCCGTGCAGCTCGTGCCAACATAGAAAACAGATAGCGTAGAGTTGCTTCTTCGTCGATAGCTTTGGCTTGGACATTAGTAGCTATAGCAGGTACGAGTAGTAGTTACGACGTGCCCAGCTCAGCTGTAGCCCTTTTCCAAAAAAAAGCTCACCTGTAGCCTGTAGTAGTTGATCGAAAACGTGGCGAAACCATGCGGCGTCAATTCAACGTGTGATTTTTCTGAGGCTAATGAGTGACGCCATTGTGGTTGTGATGCCAGTGCCACACACCGGCCGGCCGATGACTCGATCGTACGAGTATATATTTCTGCTTTCGACGGGGATATCGTCGATCGCTCTCTAGCTCCAAATCTCAATACGAATGGAGGTAGTGGAGGCGGATAAGCTGCAATCGGTGGTGGGCGGAACCGGCGGCGACGACAATGACGCTGCCACAAAGGTGCAGAAGGTCTACCGCAGCTACCGGACTCGCCGCAAGCTCGCCGATTCCGCCATCGTCGTCGTCGACGAGCTCTGGTATGGCACATATATATTCTTTCTTGTTCATGCTTACAGGGCCCTATTAGTTTCGGGGGAGATCACTGTGAGGGTTTGTGACGATTTCGATGATGATGCAGGTGGAAAGCTCTGGACTCGGCGCGGCTCAGCCACAGCACCGTCTCCTTCTTCGACGAACCCAAGCGGGAGACGGCAGTCTCGCGCTGGAACCGCGTCGGCTTCAACGCATCCAAGGTCGCCTCCCACAAACCGATTCGTCGATCGGCCTCGTGCATCAGGCTTCACATGTCCTATTTCTGAGTTCCTCATTTCTACTTGCTTGCAACTTGCAACAGGTGGGTCAGGGTTCATCCAAAGACAGCAAGGCTCTCAAGCTGGGTTTCGAGTACTGGATCGAGGCTGTGAGTACAAAACCCACTACACAACTCGCACTATTTCTTCAGTTTGGCTTTACGTACATTAGATGCTGTGTTTTCATCATGTGTACGTATGACAAAGAATCAGCTTTTCATGGTAGTATCATCAGTTGACTTCAGCTTCCTGTCATGTGTGAACACTGAACACAGTTGATACATGCCTTTATTTGCACGTATTTCATTGAGAGCAAATAGAGTTATGAAGTATGAAGTATTCTCTGCAAGACTCTGATCCAACGAAACTGTTATAGCTACTGTATTCTTGTGTTCTTGTATAGATTGATCCACGGCATAGGTATGGGCACAGCCTGCACTTGTACTATGATGTCTGGTGCCAAAGCCAGGCCGGACAGCCCTTCTTCTACTGGTAAACTAAGAATTATTTCGCTACGATTTGCATCGATCGTTTGCAAATTCTGTAATCTTTTTAGAAAGAGTTTCCTCAGCTTTTATTGAAAGCCACAGTAACGGTTAAATTCTGTAATTCGAAGTGCAACCTACACGGCTACACTAACACAACAATTCAAATGTCTTTTCATACCAGAAATCTCAGTTATGAGTTTGATGCACGACAGTTTAAGTGAGCTGTGTGTTGGCAGGCTTGATGTTGGAGAGGGAAAGGAGATAGACCTTCCAGAGTGCCCAAGAGCTTTGCTGAAAGATCAATGCATAAGGTATCTTGGCCCGGTAAGAAATGTTCCACCATGGCTGCCTATCTTTGTTTAGAACTTGTGATGTATATCCTTAATACTGAATATATCTGCAAAAGGCTGTATGATGACTTGACTAACTTCATCCACGAAATATTGTGCCAGTTTCACGAAAAGCTTTTTTTTTTTTTTTTCCGAACTATCAATATATATCTTCTCTAAAAAATGCTCATTACATTTCACTGTAGAAAGTTTCCCCATGTTTGAATTTAAGAAATATTTTTCTCAAATAAAAAGTGTGTTGCATCTTCTTGTTAGTCTCTCAAATACAAAGTGCAACATTTCTGAACTTCATTTTAGGTAGCCCCGAGTCATAATTATTGTTCATCTGAATCCTGTATAGGATCGGCCTGATATCATTCACACTGTTATTTTATTTGTCCATAAATCCCGACAATTGGTACAAATACAATTGGCCTCACAGGCCCCGTGTGGCATAGCTTAGGTTCTCTAGTGAAACTTTTTTTTTTTTTTTTTTGAAAACAGGTGAAGCTGAGCTGTTTGAAAAAACCGTTTAACAAAATTGCTAGACTCATCAATAGTTTCATGCATGGATGAGAGAGAGAAATGAGGAACAGAGTTGGGGTAACTTTTTCTAGCTTTATCGCAACTCATGTCTTTGTGAGAGGGCAAAAAAAAAAAAAAAAATAACATTCACCAATGTAGTTGTTTTGACAATGAGGGTTTGGCACCAAACATGCCCATAATGTTAGGTGTAGTTAAGAAAAATAAAATGGATTGGTTTTAAGAAAAAAGTCTATGTAACCCCTCAACCAATGATGGTGGAAAACTTCATCCCCAAACTATAAAACCGGATTTTCTGCCCTCTAAACTTTTCAAAACCGATCCAATAACCCCGAGACGGTTTAGGCGATGGTTTTATCTTTTTTATTTTTCATTTATTTCTACTAAACATTTGAAAAATTATAGTAAATAAAAAAAATAAAGATGGGCCCATGCTTTTAATTTTTTATTTATTTTGGATAAACTTTTGAAAAATCATAACATATTGAAAAAAAGTTAGAAATAAAAAATCCAATTTGGTTGAACTCCACATGAGTAATCTATATGGTGAACTCTTTGTTTTTTATGGAGCAATGCCTACCTAATTGTCAATGCATGAGTCGGTACCAAATAGCCATAAAGAGTTACATATCAGGGTTTCAAGGAGCATTTGCCCGAAAAAATACTGGGTTGGATTACATATTTTGAACTAGAGCAAAACACCAGGCGTCACCAACGATAAACTCATTTTCTAGGAGGCATTACCGCCAGAGATGCGTCATTTCTCTAGTTGCAGCAAGCAGCCTCGAACTTGAACATGAGAAAGCAGTTAAAAGCTCCATATTTTAAAGGTCTAACATCCGTTTGATGTTTTGCAGCAAGAGCGTGAGAACTATGAATACATCATTAATGAGGGAAAGGTTATCCATAAACAGTCTCAAGAACCACTCGATATGAGCAAGGGTCCTAAAGGAACTAAATGGATTTTCGTTATGAGCACAGCAAAAAGACTTTACGCTGGCAAGGTAACTCTTTTACTCTATAGAGACCTTTGTCACATTTTGTTACCTCTGTGCTACTAAATCAATTTCTACATATATCCTTCAGAAAGAGAGAGGTGTATTCCACCACTCCAGCTTTCTGGCAGGAGGTACAACCATAGCTGCAGGAAGATTTACCGCAGAAAATGGAGTTATCAAGGTATTTTGCTTTAGCAACCATTGACCATTGGATTGTCATCTTTACTTAGCGCAATATTTTACTTTACTTTCTTACTATTTTTATACTTTTATTATGTCTTGTTAGTATACCTTTTCATTGGGTGAATTATGCTAATCTATGTTTATCTGTTCTGGAAAGACCATATGGGCGTACAGTGGTCACTACAAGCCTAGCCCAGAGAACCTTGGCAATTTCACAAACTTCCTCGAAGAAAACGGAGTTGACCTCAAAGATGTGGATGTGCAGTTAGCACAATGGTAACCGTATTTGTAAAGAGAGAGATAATAAGTGAAAGAGTAGTGGAAGGAGTCAAGAAGGAGATGAACCGTAGAGAAGGGAAAAGTTCATGGGTAGGAAGATGACTCGATGGTTTCTGTAATAATTTGTTTGATGTCCTTTCTCTTTGTTGAGTTCTTTTTGTGAAGTTGTAAAAATATGAAACAAACCACACTATTGTGTTTTTTCTCGTCGAGATGGTCAAAAACATATATGGAACGTCCAATTCAAAGTACGGATAAGAGACTTATGCTTTCTAGAAGATGCTTTAACATCATTTGTACCGATAAACGTTGGTACCACAGACAAACTAGGCAACGGCAGTCCCAATAGATCATGTTAATACACCGGATCAAGTGAAAATCTAGCTCTCCAGCTTTAATCAAAAGCCGATTGATCCCGTTGAGCAAAGGGAATCGGCTAAAGGCCCCACTTTGAAGCAAGTCTATCAAGGTGGGAAGAACGTTGAGCAAGGGGAATCAACTAAAATCACATTTTGTTTTGTCAAGAGGTACAACCATAGCTGCAGGAAGATTTACCGCAGAAAATGGAGTTATCAAGGTATTTTGCTTTAGCAACCATTGATTGCTGGATTGTCATTTTTACTTTGCCCAGTATTTTACTTTTGTACTATTTTATACTTTTATTACGTACCTTTTCATTTGGTGAATTATGCTAATCTATGTTTATCTGTTCTGGAAAGTCCATTTTGGCGTATAGTGGTCACTACAAGCCAAGCCCAGAGAACCTTGGCAATTTCATGAATTTCCTCGAAGAAAACGGAGTTGACCTCGAAGATGTGGATGTGCAGTTAGCACAATGGTAACCAGTTTTGTAAAGAGAGGTAAGTAAGCAGTGAAAGAGCAGTGGAAGGGTTTGAGAGGAAGGAGATGAACAATAGAGAAGGGAAAAGTTCCTGATAATTTTTGTAATAATTTGTTGGATGTGTTCTCTCTTTGTTGACAATTAAAATACTTCATCCCGTGAAGTTGTCAAAATATGAAACGAACCTCACTATTGTGTTTTTTCTCGTCGAGATGGTCAAAAACATATGTAGAACGTCCAATTCGAAGTGCGGATAAGAGAGTTAAGCTTTCGAGAAGATGCTTGAACATAATTTGTACCGATAAACGTCGGCACCACCGACAACCTAGGTTACGGTAATACCGATAGATCATATTAATGCACTGGGGACAAGTGAAAATCTAGCTCTTAGCTAAACCAAAAGTCCATCGACCCCGTTGAGCAAGTGGAATCGGCGGCTAAAAGAACCTCCTTTGAATTCACTTGCTTCGAAGCATGTCTAACAAGGTGGGAAGAACGTTGTGCAAGGGGGATCAACTAAAATCACATTTTTTTCTTTAATGGTGTGGATTTGCACCATGAGTATAATACCCCGCCCCTGACATTAATTAGGATGATTTTTTTTTTTGAAATCAAATTAATTAGGGCGATTATCCATGAGGCTACATACATGGAGAAGTAGGAATTCCTATATATATACATTAGGAATTTAGGATGACGACCTAACCCAATAACAAAAGGTGACGCGCGCCCGTATGTAACGGGACGTGTGCAAGGTGAAACGGCACCATGCCGGCATGTTGCCGGGCCGAAGAAAGTGGACGAAACCGATCGAGATCGAGAGGACTGACAGGGACAGGCAGCTCACGTACCCTTGGCAGCTGCCTGTGGCCTGTGCTTGGCCTACTCTGTAACTCTGGTGGTTGGGGTACAAGTACACGTACGTATTACGTTCATGTTTGGCCTACGGACGAACACGGGGGGCAATCTATTCCAATTCAGTAGAGTCTACAGCTCCGATCTCGAGTTCCAAGCGTTGTGTTAGTTGTGATCCGATAGATCGCAACTGTGAACGACTGAACTTGATGGTGCGCGGTGGCTGATGACGACGCACTTGGGGAAGCTCGTGCCAACATAGAAAATGGCTAGCGTAGAGGTTGTTTCGCTTTCTAGACACAGTTTTTCATGCATGTCGATAGCGTGGACTTTTGGACCTATATCTACGGACAAGAGAAGAGAGCAGGTACGAGTACGACGACTTGGACATTAATTAGTTTTAGTGTGTCCAATAAATCCAAACTCCCAGGTCCCAGCTCAGCTCGATCAGCTCTAGTAGTTGATCCAAAACGTGGCTAAACTAATTGTTTTACTCTACCCAATGCGGCGTCAACGTGAATCTCAAGCTACACTAGTGTCCAGTAGTCTGCACTCCCATCCATCGCGGGGCTGCATTACATCCAGTCAAACTGTACTATTATATAGGAGTACGCTAGTTATACAGTTGAGTAATACTACTACTGTACTGTACTGCGGCTAAACAGCTAGCTACGGTATGTCCAATAGAGTCAATGACACGTGGGCCCAACCACGCGCAGCTGCTCTGGCGCCACTCGCCAACGACTCGTCGCCGTCGTCGAATCAGCAATCACTGTCCGTCCTACTCAACTGCAACCTCCTCGCCTCGCTCCGCAAAAACAGGTTAATTAATTATTCCCACATGTTCTGCTCATCTCCACCCTCCCTGACACAATTCACTGTGCACGGCTATCTATCCGTTTCTCTTCTCCGTTCCAACCTCCAACAACTGATTGATTGCTCGGTCCAAGTCCACTGGACCACTGCTTTCGACGACTTGGATCGATACTCGCTCGTTCTTCCCAAATCTCAACAAGAATTAATGGAGGTGGTGGAGATGGATAGGCTCCAATCCGTGGAGGGAACCGGCGAGAATGGCGCCGCCACCAAGCTGCAGAAGGTCTACCGCAGCTACCGGACCCGTCGGAAGCTCGCCGACTCCGCCGTCGTCGTCGAGGAGCTCTGGTACCCGAACCCTTTTCCTTCCACCGCCTTCTTTTTCTCCTCCTGCCTTTGATTTGTTTATAGTGAGTAGTACTGGCTTTGTTCCCCTTCAATTCGTCCGGGTTCGATTCGCATGGCCAATCGAAACAAGATCGATTGTCCACTTTTTGTTCATCTTAATTATTATTTAACAATAAATAAATAAATAAATAAAAGTTGCCCCTTTTGTTGTAACAACTCACAGCTTTTGCTTTCTCTTCAATCTTGATTCTCTCTGTAATACTGTTACTGTGCGAGTTGGCTTCCTTCCAAGAAATTCCACGAAACGTTTACGGTGCCCAATTTTGTTCTTGTTCTTTGTTACTGATGTTGACATCACTTGTACTAACTGCGCCTCTTCGTTTCGGGGAAAAGAAAGCCTCTTTTTTTTTTTAATCATAAGGGAAAAGAAAGCGTTTGATTGAGACTGACGGGGTTTGTGATTTTCGATCAATGAAGGTGGCAGGCCCTGGACTTCGCGCGGCTCAGCCACAGCACCGTCTCCTTCTTCGACGAGCCCAAGCCAGAGACTGCCGCCTCGCGCTGGAACCGCGTCGGCCTCAACGCATCAAAGGTCTTCGGCCCTCTCCTGCAAAACCGATTATTCCGCCTTCATGCCTGCATCAGGCTTCCTTCTCATCATGCATGTCGTTGTCCTATGCTTCTCATGTCTGCTGCTTGCTTGCTTGCAACTTGCAACATAACAGGTGGGTCAGGGTTTATCCAGAGACGGCAAGGCTCTCAAGCTGGCTTTCCAGCACTGGATCGAGGCTGTGAGTACATAATCCACTTCTAGTATCTTTTAGATTAGGTGCTCTGTTTTCAACTTTTCATGTGTATGAAAAAGACCTGTTTTCCAGTATCATCAGTTGATCTCAATGTCATGTGTGAACATTGATCATAAAAAAGAAAAAAAAAGCCCACTGATTGATGTCGTGGGATTTTATTTTCTTCCCATGTATTTGTAGAGTCGTGAAGTGTTTTTTTCTCCCTGGACCATGCCATTACGCGCTTTTCATTGGGAGGAAATAGAGGGATGAAGCATTGTTTGCAAGACTCTGATCCAATGGAACTTAACTACTATGTTCATATGTTGTTGTATTGTATAGATTGATCCACGCCATAGGTATGGCCATAACCTGCACTTCTACTATGATGTCTGGTGCCAAAGCCAGGCCGGACAGCCCTTCTTCTACTGGTGAGAACCTCGCTACAATCATTTGCATCCATACGTTTATTTGCAGATTCTGTTATTCAAAATGAGGTAGTGCAACCTACATTACAGATCTGAAATTGAAACAGACGAATGTCTACTCATACCAGAAATTTCTGTTACAATGGGAATAGAAATTTTCAGTTATCAGTTTGATTGCACTTGCATGACAATATAAGTGAGCTGTGCATTTGTAGGCTTGATGTTGGAGAGGGAAAGGATATAGACCTTTCAGAGTGTCCAAGAGCTTTGCTGAAAAAGCAATGCATAAGGTATCTTGGTCCGGTAAGACACGTTCCACAATATCTGCACATCTTTGTTGCTAAGAACTTGTGATATATATCCTTGCTGAATATGACTGCAAAAGGATGTATGATGACTTAACTAACTTCTTCCAGAAACTATTGTGCCAGTTTCACGAAGCTTTTATTTTGTTATTATCTATCAATATCTTCTCTAAAAAAAGTGCTCACTACCTTTTACTGTAGAAACTTTCCTCAAGTTCGAATTTTAAGAAATATATTTTCTCAAATAAAAGGTGTGTTGAATCTTCCTATTAGTCTGTCAAATTGCTGCATTTATGAACTTCATTGGACGTAGCCTCAAAACAGAACTATTGTTCATCTAAAGCTTGTACAGGGATCCAGTCATGCCCTGATTCACATTATTATTTCCTTTTCTCATGAATCCGGACAATTTGATACAAATACAGTTGACATCCAAATGTTATATGTAGTTAAGAACAGGAAAATGGAGTCATTATTATTTCCTTTTCTCATGAATCCGGACAATTTGATACAAATACAGTTGACATCCAAATGTTATATGTAGTTAAGAACAGGAAAATGGAGTCATTTAGGAAACTTCATTTTTTTTTACGGTTCAATGGAGGGGAAAGGATACTTTCCCCACCTGATCTCACTACATTGGAGTGGGTACCAAATAGTACCGCTCATAAAGAGTTACTACTGGCCAAGGTTTCAAGGATGGTTTGTCAGAAAAAAAATTACAGTGGGGAATTACAAGTACATATTTAGAATAGAACTAGAGCTAAACACCTGCCAACACTAACAATAAACTCATCTTCTGGGAATCACTAGTGCCAGAGGTGGGTGTGGGTCATTTCTCTTGCTGCCAAACTTACCACATTTCAACGCTCTAACATCTGTTTGATGTTTTGCAGCAAGAGCGTGAGCACTTTGAATACATCATTAATGAGGGAAAGATTATCCATAAACAGTCTGGAGAACCACTTGATACAAGCAGGGGTCCTAAAGGAACTAAATGGATTTTCGTTATGAGCACAGCAAAAAGACTTTATGCTGGCAAGGTAACTTTTTTACTCTACAAGGTCCTTGGTCAAATTTTACTATTTAGTGCTGGCGTGCTTCTAAATCAATTTCTATGTATCCATCAGAAAGAGAGAGGTGTATTCCAGCACTCCAGTTTTTTGGCAGGAGGGACAACCATAGCTGCAGGAAGATTTACTGCAGAGGACGGAGTTATCAAGGTATTTTGCTTTAGCAACCACTGCCTGTTGGATTGTTGGTTGGTTGAGCACAGTTTTACTTCCTAGTATTCGTGCTTCTTATATTTTTCAGTTGTGCACCTTTGACCAAAAAGTTATGTTTGTGTCTACGATAGTGTTGATTATTCACTATGTGACTTGCTTTCCATACCATATCCATATGTGCAGCTTCGTCCTGCCCGTTTTCTTGGAATACCATGAATAACCATTTTGGCAATCCGTTCATGAAGGGAAAATATGGAATAGAAACCAGGAAATTAAACTCCATATATTACAATGGAAAATTTATAGTTCCTGAATCTACTTCTTTCTAGTATACATCAGATTATCTACTTAATACTTATCTTGGTTCGACCACTTTGCAAGTTAATGTCAACTCTAAACCGTGGATTATGCCGTGGCCTTCTATCAGCATATAGTAATATCATGTTTATACTTTTATTACATCTTGTTAGTGTACCTTTTCATTGGGTGAATTCTGTTAATCTATGTTTATCTGTTCTAATATATAGTCTGGGTGAATTCTGCTAATCTATGTTTATCTGTTCTGATATATAGTCCATCTGGGCATATAGTGGTCACTACAAACCAACTGCAGAGAACCTCGGCAATTTCATGAACTTCCTTGAAGAAAATGGAGTTGACCTCAAGGACGTGGAGGTACACTTAACCATTCACAACCATAACATAATATGCTTCTGTCACCAAATGGTAGATGGTTTCATTTACTCAACTTATTTTTGGTGCCAGGTGCGCTCATCTACCAAAGAAGACTACAATGAAGATCCAGTGCCTAATGACTTAGAGAACTTTACTTCTGCTATCATAGAACCAAAATTTCCACAAGTGGTTCTCCCTCTAAACACCACAGAAGGCGACGAAGCAGAGAACGCTCCAGAACAAGCCAAGCCAACATACCAAAGAACCTTATCAGGTGGTCTGCAGAGCCCCAGGGGCACCGACATCCCACAGAAGGCAATTTTTGAGAGGATGAAATCCAAGGGAGAGTCCAAGTCCTATCAGCTTGGGCACAGACTGTCCCTTAACTGGAGCAGTGGGGTTGGTCCAAGAATTGGATGTGTCAAGGACTACCCAATGGAACTCAGGATGCAAGCTTTGGAGATGGTGAATCTGTCACCAAGAGCATCAATGCAATCTGGGTCAAGGAGACTGCCTCCATGCTTGTCCCCCACTACAGCAACCTCACCAACATCGCTGCTTGCACCAATGCAGGCATCCCTGGCCCAACCAAGTTAGAAGCCTCAGCTCATATACACGCGATAGCACTTCTCCATTTTTCAGCACTGCTAAGTTCAGATACTTGGTTTGTGCTTGCTGCTTCCTTTGTCCTGTTGTTCAATCAGACATAGGACGCTGCAAAGTTTTCCAAGTGAGAGCTAGAATTGGACTATCATATTGTAAAATAGATTCTGTGCAGAACCTGTTATCATCTTACAACAGCTTAAAGCAGATATAACTTTTACTACCAATTTACCCTTTTCAATAATATACACAGCTGTAGACTGGCTTAAACAAAATGCCATGATGGATCAGACTGTTGGGACACGGTCCCCAGGCACCCGGCGGAGGTGTCGAGCTAGGCGAACGAGCGCAGGCAGAAAGGCTTCGCTAACCAAGTGAAACGCTGTTTGATTCTATGACTGTTTCGCAGGGTTGAGCAACAGGCCGAGATAAGGCGGCCTAGAGCAGGCGAAGGTCCCTCCACCGACGTTTCGAGGAGGCAGAGATGGTGACCTCCGCCAGCACCATGGACCGGAGCCAGATATAGCGGAGACATCCAGCCTCTAGTACCCAAGGCTGAAGTTCGGGGACTACCTGGCGAAGATATCGTCCGCTGGACCTATGTTGGAGATCTATCTCCCGAATGGGCCGGGTCCTGGCCCATTTGGCTAAGGCGGTTCGAGCTAGGAAAGGACGCGAAGACCCCCGAGACGGCAGGCCAAAGGCCGGAATATTTCAGGAATATAGGAGGATAATTTTGTAATCTTGAATTCCTATATGATATAAAGTATAAATAGGGGGCAAAGCCCCCCATGTTATTATTGGTAAATGAAATTTATTACCAGTCCTCCCCTCACTCCCCCCCCGGAGGTTTGCCTGGGCGGAGGCCCTATACCCGTGTTGGAAACTTTCAACACAAACATCTCTTTCCTGACAAGGACTCTACTTGATCTTGAACCACATTCTGTTGTTTATTCCGTCATCAATAACCCAAGTAATTGGACTCTAAACATTGTGCATTACAACAATATGGCTCTTTACTAAACAACTAAGAACAGGAACAATTTTGACAAGTCAAATCTCATTAAGCTTTTGCTATCCTTTGTTTCAATCTGAACTCTACATTATACTACCAGAACCAATTTGATTTTCCTATCGAGTAGCTCATGCCAAATTTCCGCATCGAAGTGAACAAAAATGGCCATTGCCAATAAAGAACTCTAGGCACTGAAGCCGCTGACATGGATGGGCGGCAGCCGGGACTGCAGCAGGTAAGTTGCCCCTGCTATGCACTAGATAATACCTACCGCCATCCACCTCAAAGGCCTGAAATTGAAATTGTTGTGTGTTAATCAAATGTGACTTGGTTATACGACAAGTGCAAATGTGAAATTAGGTTACGACAGATTACCTGAATGTGCTCAACAAAGTGAGCGGGGAGATGCGCCTTCTTCACTGTCGCCCATCCATCAATAAAACGGATGCCCATGATCCGGACAAGTCGAATTGTATGCCTTAAAGCATACGAGGCAGAATCGGTCAAGCTAAACGGATGGTTCATTGAAGTGCTCCGCAAACTCTACCAACCGCTGCAACATGGCGAAGCCATTGCCATGATAGTCTTCAGCCTGCATAAAAAATTACATTAAGCTTGGTTGCATTATTATCGCTAGAATATATACATAATAGACGACATTATTATCGCTAATATGATTTCAATCATAACAAACTTACCCTGCAGGCAAACGAACAGTAAGAGGAACTAGAGTCCATACGCTGTTCACAGTGAGGACAAGGCAGGTGAAAACAACCATCCTCCTGTTGTTGCCGAAGGATAGGGATCCACTTCTCTCTATTACTGCAGAATTGCTGGATTCCTGCAGTATGGTACCCGCAGCCTTTTGTGTCCGTGGACCTGACATATGGAGCATGTCATATGGTAGCAAGCTGCATGCAATTTTTTTTAACAAATCAGAAGATAATATGTGAAACAATGATAGATGAGACAAGAAAAAATCATTCAGCAGAGAAACACATACAAAGGGATCTTATCAGAAACTTGTGCTACAAGTATAAAGCAATATATATCCATGGCATCTACCTGAGTTGTGTACAGACAGAACACCTCAATTAGTTTTACAAATATTGAGCAGCAGGGGCAATGAAGACATGTACATGGATCTTTTATATTTTTTAATCAACAAAATGTCATGGATATATATTACACCTCAAGAAATGAACCAAGAGGGGGGAATTCTCATCGCTTGGGATCAGAACCTCATTACGAGAGGAGCTGTTGACTATAAAAACTTCTGTCTACCAGTGGAGATCACCCTAAGACAAACCAACACTATGTTCTCCATCACAGCAATTTATGGGCCGCCAGAGAATGCTGAGAAGGAAGATTTCTTGATTGAATTAATTGCCTCACAGCCAGCAGCAACTGTGTGCCTTGGTTATGCCTAGGGGACTTTAATTTCATATGCGACGCTAGACACAACAATTATAATATCAGTCGGGCACAAATGAGGAAGTTCAGACAAGCTATGGATGCCACTGAACTGATGGAAATCAGGCTCCTGAATAGAAAATATACATGGAGCAACAAACAACGAAATCCCACCTTGGTGCATCTGGACCGAGTTTTCTGCAACAAAGAGTGGGCTGCAATTTTCATGGGTCTATCCAGCTCCTTGTGAGACCACTGCCCTCTCCTCTGTGCAATTTGCACCAACCGCACAGAATGGCAGTTTTCAGATTCGAGAACTTCTGGACTCGTGTTCCTAGCTTTGTCGACATTGTACAGAGTGTTTGGTCATTACCGGTGCGTGGGACCTCACCCCTCGTGATACTTCATAACCGGCTGCAAAACACCAGGACTACACTACTGAGCTAGAGCAAATTCCTTTTCAGCAATGCCTGTCTTCAGCTGCACGTGGCCAATGAGGTGATACTGCGACTTGATACCGCTCAGGAGTCAAGGACTCTATCAACGGTTGAATTAGAATTGCAGTGGGAACTGAAGTAGCAGGTGTTAGGGTGGGCAGCGATTGAGAGGGCGCGCCGTCGACAGAGTTCAAGATTCTTGAATTTGAAAGAAGGGGATGCTTGCACCAAATTCTTTCACCAAAAGGCAAACGGTCGACGAAGGCGCAATCTAATCGCTTACTTGAGGAATGCGGAGGGCGAATACCTGTGGAAGCCTACAGAAAAGGAGCAACTTGCCTACTGCTACTTCCAAGATGTACTGGGGACTAGGCAAACCAGGCGCCAAACTCTCAATTGGGATGACATTGAGCTAACTCAAGTTGAAGATGACATGTTGGACCGGCCCTTCTCCTTGGAGGAAATCAAGGGGGCAATCTATGATTTCCCTGCAGAGAAAGCCCGGGGCCGGATGGCTTCACAGGGGAAATCATAAAATTTGACCTCCTTGCTGCCATGGAAAGCTTTCATGCCCTAAGAACTGGACCTATTGAGAACTTGAATGAGGCAACCATTGTTCTCATTCCCAAGGGTGACTTGGCTGAAACGTTTGAAGGATTTCAGACCTATTTGCCTGATCCATATAGTGCGCCCATACGCCCATAAGGTGCTCTGAATTGAACTTGGATCAAATCTTGGAGTCTTTTGCTGGGCAAAGAGTGGGCTTCCCAATTACCTATCTAGGGCTGTCGTTAACCCTTGGACAGCTGAAGGTAGTCCATGTACAGAGGGTGTTGGATAAGTCGAGATCACGCCTTGCAGGCTGGCAGGGCAGACTTCCTAAATATAGCGGGCAGAAGGGAGCTAGTCAAATCAGTTCTAAGCTCTATTCCAACTTACATGTTGACCGCTCTCAAGGCACCAAAACAACTTTTAAAGGACCTGGACAGTGTACGCCGTCGCTTCTTATGGGCAGGAGACGAGGAGTTAACGGGCGGCAAATGCAAAGTGGCATGGACACTAGTGGCTACACAAACTGACTTTGGAGGCCTGGGAATTTTGGATTTTGAGTGTGAATAGGTCCTTACCTTAAAATCACCTGTAAAACAAACTCGAACAGTTTTTTGAAACAACGCTGCGGCACCGGCTCGGCATGAACAAACACAAATCGCAGCTTTGAAATCTAAGCAATGAAACTTAGATCGAGTGAATATCCCAAGTTCCCGCGCACACAAATATATCACATATATCCAATAGAAAGTACCAGGAACTCAACAACAAAGTAGATCGGGACAAACCCTAGCTCACAAGAATATATATGCAAGAATGTAAAAAGCACACGTGAGACAAGGATTTTTCCCGTGGTTCACCGTCGCCACAAAGGCTGGGTTACGTCCACGTTGTTGAGGTGTCCACAAAAGGATTGGGATTCGCCACACAAGCTGTCCCTTCCCTCGTTCTCAAGTCAAGGGAGTGAACCCTTGAGATGAGGGGTGATTTTCTTGATTTTGAGTGAGGTTACAAACCTCCCAAGGCTGCCACACAAGTTGGCAGCTCAAGGGTGACACCTAGCCGGCTAGGAGCAAGCTCCAAGAGTAAAGAACCCTAGAACCGCCGGCCAAACGTGAACCAAATGCTCTTTCAAGATGGGGAACTTGTAGATCCGGTCTCCAATCGAAGTTTGTTGCCTTTTCCCTCAAGATTTGATGGTGGGAATCGAAATCTAGCTTGGGGAGTGGAGGAGCAACAATGGAGGAGAGAGAGAAAGAGCTCTGGTCTGTTCTTCCACGAAATGAGCGTTGGGGAAGAAGAAGTGACCGTTGGGGAGGGGCTGGATGGGTATTTATACCCGACGGACTAACGGACGGTTAAGTGCGGCACCTCCACTTAACGCTGGACCTTTACGGCGCCTGCCGTAACAAAGAAAGGGTAAAACTGAGTTTTGGAGGGCTGTTTTGGCTTGGAGTGATGTTTTTGGCTGAGCTGGAGGTTTGAGCATTTAGTTCACATGTAGCCAAGGGTTCTAGGATCCCTCTTAGTAGTACGGCATGTCCTAAACTCAAGATTCAAAATATAAATGAATTTTAATCTCCATGAGTCCAGGTTGCCATCCATTGCACTTGAGAGGTTCCATCAACCTATACATCATCCTCTATCATCTTTGTCTCATCTCTTAGAGCAAATATACCTTGAGTATGTGACTTGAACCATTTCCACAAATGTGAGTTCAACTCATGGCTTCAAGTCACTTCCATTAATGATTTGATCCTTAACACAATATGACTCCTCATAGCTTGATTAGTTCCTCGACTAAATGCAAGTACTCTCTTCTTCACCTTAGCCATGGTACCTCGGTCCCAAGCCACCGCTTGCCCTTCACCTTCGCTTAGTACCTCGGAGCCCTTTCCTTGCTATCTTCACCTTATCAAGGCATATTCAAGTCACATCACATTAAGCATCCATTGAATAACCATTTCTTCAACACTTTGATCCTTGCTTGATTATCTTGTAGATATGAATGTTGAGACCAATCAAGCTTCGGTTTGACTCACATAGAGACATACATGGATCAACATCAATATGGTCAAGCCAATTCACGGTTCCTTATATCCTATCATTTTGGCTTGACACTCCAACACTTATTTCAATCTTCTATTCATGGGAAACAAGCCATTATAGAGACCAATCCAAAATCATCAACTCTTGTCTCATTTGCCTTTAGCGAAGTGTGCTTGCTTTCACATGATGTTATGATATTCCACAACATATAAGCCATTTCATTGATTCTATTTGCATTGTTGTCTTTTGCTTGAACTAGATTGTTTCCATCATCTTCCAATACAACAATGCACAATTTGGCTTTGCTTCCATACTATGTGGAATACCATCAAGTTTGATTATTTGTTGAACCTTGAATATACTTGTTACTACACAATCCACAAGTATATGTAATAGACTCAGTTTCCTGTTCAACGACACTTAGCAAACTTATTAGACCTTTAATTATGTTGTCATTCAATTCACCAAAACCCACTAAAGGGCTAGATGCACTTTCGCTTTTAGCGAGCTCGTGCCTGAGATGGATGTGGTTCAACTAGACCAGCCAGGCGGCCATGGAATGGCATGGAGCTGCCGGTAGACTCCATCGACATGAGTCTTTTTCAATGCGACCACAACAATAACGGTGCAAATGGGGAGGACAACATCCTTCCGGCTTTCCGTGGCTATATGGCCGTGCACCATCAAAGCTTTGCCCGCTTTTATTCGAACCACGGCCGATGCAAGAACAGATCAATCCGCGACAATCGCATTACAGAGGTCGTTGGATTGGGGACATTTCTCACAACCTAACAAATGACCTGCTAGATGATTTTTTTCAAACTCGGAGAGCGATCGAGGCAAAGACAACTAAATTTGGATGATGATAGAAATGTACATGACTCCTTTGCATTTTTAATCAACAAGATGTCCAACAGATAATTCGAGCTAATTTCAAGCACATTATCAGTAAGACATTGAGACAACCGTTGTCGAACATTGAGGCACTAAGCAATTTGCTTCTATCGGCACATTGCAAATGATCCAAGAACTAACAACAAAACCGAAATCCTGGGATAAGTTTCTATATAAGTTTATATAATAAGGTCTATATAAGTTTCTCCTTTGCAACGCGCTCCTCTTTTAGCTACCCGCTTTTCATCGAAACTGAAACACGGTATTCAATTTTCCTCAAGTCCTAACAACATCCGACGTACAATCTTGCGTGCATATACAAGTCAAATAGTAGCTTATGCCTACGGTTTACATCAAAACATGGAAAGAAATACCGGTGTTGAGAAAGATTGGGTCCGTGAGCGTAGAAGGCCGGAGGGGGAGAAGTGGCCGCCGCTCGGCACCAAACCCTAGACCTCGCCGAGCGCCCGAACCACCACCGGGAACCGGCGGCACCGCCCGGTCGCGCGGCGGAGGTGCTGGCAGCCGGCGGCCACCGGCCAAGAACGCGGCCGGTGGTAGCGAAAAGCCCACCGCCCAAGAACGTGGCCGGGCGGTTATTAAGCCTATCAGCGGCGGCGGCGGAGACCATGCAATTGGAGAAAGAAGATGGCGCGGTTTTTAGAAATAGAAGAAAGAAAAACACACGAATCCTAAAGCACATCAACGGCCACAAGAAACGCAACCAGTCGACGCCGGACCAAGACACATCGTAAGAAGTCGGTGCCGTATCATCCCCGCAATGTGCCCGGCCCCGAGGGTGCGGCGGTGCACAGGCACGGGGCCTCAAAGCTAAGGGGCCCAAGCCCATATGTGTACACTATATATATACACATAGCTATACATAGGTGCTATACTCTGGTTGCCTATGCTCGCTCTTCCCTGCCAATTGGCCCTCTTCCCTATGCCCCTTTCGTTGATTGTTTAATGTTTGATTTGCCTAATCGCCTTTGCCCAAACTCTTATGAGATTCTAATATGGGGTTGGGGAATACCTAATGGTGCACCAAGGGCAGTGAATAATTATCATCTTTATTCTCAATTTAGACTGAAAAAAAAATTAGTGATGGATATGCATGGTTTATGCATTTATTATCTCTATTCCCAATTTAGATTGAAAAAACTAGCGATGGATAGGCATGGTTTATGCATTTAGAAGTGAAAAAAGTGATTTATAGTTTATGCCTACTGTATATTAATAATGAAGGGCCATCTTTCTAATCTCACTCCAGGTTCATAAATTGAGTGGACCGGGCCTGTCGGGCAGGCGCGAGTCTACCACCGTGGTGACCATGGGTCATTCCAGATATGAACACCTTCTCCATTTCCAACCTCCATATCATCCCTTTTTTAACCAGTTCAATTCCACGGAGGATGCTACGCCATGTATATGAGATTCCTGCCTTCTGTCTTGCTTCCAGGACAGTTGAGTTTGGATAATATTTTGCCTTCAAAACTTGAGCACACAGGGAATTCGAATTCATTAGTAATCTCCACCCTTGTTTTGCTAGCACTGCTAGGTTAAAGTGATGGATGTCTCTAAACCCAATACCCCCTTCCTCCTTCGGTTTTATCACCGTTCTCCGGATAGCCAGTGAATTTTATTTTTTCCTTCTTGGTTGTTCCACTAGTATCGCGCAAATCATGGCCCCAATTTGATCACACAATGACTTAGTAATATCAAAACACCCCATGGCGAATGTGAGGATTGCTTGTGCCACTTTGCCTTAATTAATATTTCCTTCCCCGCCCAAGATAAGAATTTTTGGACCACCCTTGAATTCTCTTCCGCATTCTATCCTTTAAATAGCCAAAGGATCCCCTGTTTTTGATCGCCCCACATGCAATGGGAGCCCAAGGTACTTTTCGCTCATTGTTTCTTTTTTTTCACCGCAAGAGGTCGCACACCTTCCTCTTCTGATCAGCTCCCACATTCTTACGAACAGGATAGCAGATTTGGCCTTATTAATAATTTGTCCCGAACATGCTTCATAGAGTTGGAGAATAGATTGAAGGTGACCACAATCCCCCTCCGTTGCGCGAATCAAGATAAGAGAGTCATCGGCAAACAGTAAGTGAGAAACACTTGGTGCACCATTACAAATCTTAACTCCGCCTATAGAACCATCTCGTTCTCCCATCTTCAATAATGCCGAGAAGGCCTCCGCACATAACACAAAGAGGTAAGGTGACGCGGGGTCACCTTGTCGCAGCCCCTCTCTCGTGGAATAAACATATCTGATAGCTCACCATTAACTTTGACTTTGTATCTAACTGTAGACACACACTTCTTATCTTGGGCTGTGTGTGTTTGGCTTCGGTAGCCGCTGTGTCTACTGTGCGAGTGTCCTCAGCGCCGCGTGGCGACTTGAGGGACGTCGTCTACCTCTCGACGATTAGGATTTTCCTAACGCCGCCATCCAAATCCCGATCTGTCTCTTGTCCCGTCGTCTAGCTCTCATCTCTCCCGCACCCGGTGTCCACGTCCCATCTGCCCCGGTGTCCACGTCTCTTTCTTCCGGTTGGAGCCCAGCCAATCTGCTAACCTAGGGGTTCGTGTGAAGGAGAATTTCCGTGGAGGAGGTGGCTGTGGTGGGGTTCGGGCGATGGATCCAAACGACGGCGGTGTTCGGGCCGGCCAAGAAGTTGAGTCTGTCGGATCATGAGAAGAAGGGGATCAAGGTCGGAGGAGCGATGGTGGCGAGTGGAGGGCGATCAGGACCATAGGCGGTGGTGAAAATTTTCTCAGAGAAACCTGCTAGGACTGATGCCCTAGAATCGACTCTCGGGAAAGTGGGGTGCCCGATCCGAGGAGTGGAGTGCAAAGATCTGACTGGAAATCGATTCCTGTTCACCTTCCTGCAGGAATCAGGAAAACAGAGGGCTTTGGAGGATGGACCGTGGATGTTTGGCAAGGAGTTGGTGGTGGTGGCTGATTTCAATGGGAGCAAGACAACTGATGAAATCGAATTCAATATCATTCCGATATGGATTCAAATTCTGAAAATGCCGCTTGGTCTGATGAACAAGGAGGCAGGGGAGTTGATAGGTGAGATGATAGGAGAGGTCCCGAAGTCGATGCGAGGAGAACGAACTTGCTGTGGGAGAATTTTTGAGGGTTAAGGTGAAGATTGATATTCGTAAACCTCTGATGCGCGTGTGACTCTGGATGTTGGAGAGGGTGGATTGGAAAAAACGAAGTGGTGTCCTTTGGTGTATGAATATCTTCCAGTTTCGCTTCACTTGTGGACCGATCGGACATATTGACCGGTCGTGCAAGATTAAGGTCCCAAAAGGAGCCACCCAAAGCCAGCTTTAGCAGAGCTCTAAGATTCATCCCGAGAAGAGAAGATTCGGGGAGGATCCCAAAGGGAAACACTCGACAAGAGATCAGCCTTTGCCTTGGAGGAGTAACCGAAAAAGTTTGGTGGGGGTTCCGGAGTCGGGCAAAGTGGAGGAAGGAAGGGGAGTGACAAAGTGATAGTTGGAGAAAGGAGGAAACTAGTGTGGGAGAAAAGGAGCATGATAAGAGGGAGGAGCCGGAGGTAACGAATCCCATGAAGGAACTGAGCAAGTCTGCGTCGGTGAGTGGTTCGAAGAAAGCCCTAACCCTCGTCATTCCCGACGTTGAGAACCCTTTGGAGACAAAGAAAAATACATCATCGGCGAAACAACTCCCCTCTCGCCGCAGAGGGAGCCGGGCTTCCTCACAGCCTACCGTGTTGGCAAGCATGGTTAGTCCCGAGGAAAAGGAGATGGGAGAAGATAGCAAGAGGAGAGGTTTTAGAAGGCAGCAGCGGACCAGGGGAGAAAATGGGTGCGCTGGTGAAGTGGGGGTAGAGAAGAAAAGATCAAGGAAGGAGAAGGATAACATGGAAGTGGATGGCCTGGACCGCACATCCAACTGGGCAAGTCGGTAGGTGTTTTTTCTTGTGATATCTCCAATATAGCGGGACCGGCGGACCGGTCCTGCGGGAATCAATGAAAATTATAAGCTGGAACTGTCGGGGGTTGGGAAACGCCCGGGCAGTTCGTGGGCTCCTTCGGTGCCATAACGTCGAGGGAGCTGATATTCTCTTCTTGTCCGAAACAAAAATGGATGAGGGGAGATTAACGATCTTCAAACAAAAGCTTGCTATGGGAAACATGGTGGTGGTGGATTGTGAGGGAAAAGGAGGGGGGATTGCCGTGTTTTTTGGCGGGGTGGAATCGATGTGGCTCTGAGAAGTAAATCAAAGAACCACATTGATCTGGAAATAAAGGAGTCTGGGGAGAATAAATGGAGGTTCACAGGCATGCATGGTGAACCTGAAATAAAAAATAAAACTTGGGAGCTGCTGAAGTGGCTTAAGGAGGATGATAAAGAAAATATGCCTTGGTTATGTGCGGGTGACTTTAATGAAATTCTTTTTCAAAGATGAGAAGGAAGGGGGGGTGCTTTGAAACTCAGGCCTGCATGGACAGGTTCAAAGAAGCCTTGGAATTCTCGTGGAACTGGAAGATTTAGGTTTCACAGGAGATATATTTACTTGGCGGAATAAACAAATGAAGGGCGAGACACATGTGCGCGAGAGGCTTGATAGGGCTGTGGCGAGTGGGGGATGGAGATTGGCGTTCCCCCTGGTGAGTGTAAAGAATGGAGACCATTACCACTCAGATCACAGGCCGGTGGTGATACAAACGGAATATGTCCCGAGGCGTACTAAGGGGAACGGGAGGTTTCATTTTGAATCAAGCTGGTTACAGGAGGAAGGGTGTAGAGGTATAGTGGAGGAGGCGTGGGCATCTTCAGGAGATATTGGGGGTGATGTGAAGGAGAGATTGCGAGGAGTAGCAGTTAGTCTAAAAGAATGGAGCACTAATGTTTTAGGCGATTTGGAGAAAAGATTGAGAAAAGCAAAAAAAGAATTAGAGCTCTAGAGGAAAAAGCCTATAAACGATTTGGCGTTGGGTAGAGAGGCGGTGTGGAGTTTCAAGGTAGATAGACCGGAGGAGCAGATTGACCTGTATTGGAAACAACGGGCTCACACAGATTGGCTTCGTTGTGGAGACCGTAACACCACTTATTTCCACAATGCTTGCTCGAGTAGGAGGAAGAATAGAATAGGAAGATTGCTTAAGGAGAATGGGGGTTGGGCGGTGGAGGAAGTAGAGAAGCAGAAATTATCACTAACTATTTTGGCGCAGCTTTTCAAGACTAGTGTGGCACCGAATGATCAAGCAACTACAACAACTTCTCAATGCTGTTCAATCGAGTGTCACAATCGAAATGAATGGGGGGCTGGCCGCCGAATTCACCCCCCGAAGAAGTCAAGGCGGCTTTGGATGCGATAGGTGACCTAAAGGCCCCGGGTCCGGATGGTATGCCGCCAGTTTTCTTTAAAAATTATTGGGACGTGGTGGGGGAACAACACACAGGAGGTGCTGCATGTGTTGAGTGGAGGTGATATGCCCGATGGATGGAATGACACCATCATCTCACTAATCCCAAAGGTTGAGAAGCCCGAGAAGGTAACCGACCTAAGGCCAATCAGTTTGTGCAATGTGGTCTATAAAATAGTATCAAAGGTTCTATCCAATAGGCTAAAACAAGTCTTACCTGATATCATAACACCAAACCAAAGTGCCTTCGTGCCGAGGAGACTTATTTCGGATAATATTCTCATTGCCTATGAAATGACCCATTATTTGCTAAATAAAAGAGAAGGAAAGTTGAGATTTGCAGTCATTAAGCTAGACATGAGTAAAGCCTATGATAGAGTTGAGTGGTGTTTCCTACAACAAATGATGCAAAAATGGGGTTTGAGGAGCAAAGTGGATTAACTAAGACTTTTTAGTCTGTAGCTCTCCTTACGATGATTTACTTTTTGTTTTGTGTGTGTTTGGCTTCGGTAGCTATTATATTTTACATGTATGTTTTTGATATTCACTCACTCCTTTTTGCATGATTTGATTCTCTCATAGGCCAAAAAGCAACACCTCGGGAGGCTCAACACGTCAAGACAATCCTCTACGAATTCTCGCAACCAATCAAAGTCGACGCCTAACCTACAAAAATCGTCTATTTACTTTAGCAAAAAAAATGTGCCGCATCACATTAGAGCAAGCATTAAGACTATTTTCCCTGGTTCAAGACCTTCACCACACACACGATGCACCTAGGCCACCCCATGGTCTTCTCGCATAGAGACAAAAATAAGGCTTACGATTTTATCTACGGTAAGTTCATGGCTAAACTTGGCACTGTTAAAGCTAATAAACTAAATCATGCTGGCAGGCTGCAATATATTAAGTCGGTCCTCTCCTCTATTCCCCGTCTATTATATGTCAACTGTCCTCTTCTCCAAAACGTTCATTTCAAAAATTAACACAATTTTGAAAAGGTTCTCGTGGGCGTGAGTGCAGGAAGAGCAAGAAACTAGTCCTATCCATTACAGAGCATGGAAAGACATTTGTGCTTCCAAAGAGGATGGTGGCTTGGGTATAAGAGACAGGGAAACAATTAATAGAAGTCTTATTTTGCATTCTGCTTGGAATATTGCAACTATGAAAAACCCTTTTTTTATCTGCTATTCTCAAAGCCAAATATTACCCTAATAATTCCTTTTGGACAGCGCCTAATAATGCAACCAAATCTATATACTGGTCCTCTATATTGCAGGTCAGGCAGGAACTCCACACCAACGTCACCTACCAAATTCATGCAGGTAACACATCTATTTGGTTAGCTCCTTGGTGTTCTGTTTGGGAAGACATCCATGACCACCTTATTCTACCAAAGTGGTCACCTCGCCTATTCCCTCGCTACTATCTCTCGATCTCTAGGAGCCAAACACTCATATTTGGAATCATCAGCCTTCTCGGTTCCACTTTCTCGGCAGAAGCAACCAAGGCCATGCAATCCCTACAAATAGTTCCCTCCCATCAACGGGACATTCTTAGATGGACACCGACAACAAATGGACTTTGCACCACTAAAGCTATTTACACACACTTACACTCTCAGCTCAACCACAGCCTTCCCACCCAAGGTGCTAGGAGCATAACCCCTCAGGCCAATCAGATTCTCCAGCAGATTTGGAAAAGTAGGATTATTCCTCCTATTCTTAAAACCTTCGCTTGGCGAGTCATTAGAAGAGCCATCGCAACGGGGAACGAGCTGGGTGATATTCTTCCCACATTGATCAAAAATCTGCGCCATCGTGGTGCGATTGAAGACGACAACCACCTTTTCTTTCTATGTCAATTACCCTCCCAGGTATGGACCATTGACTCCCTCCTACCCATCAATAACATAACGGATCAAGAAGATGGGATTCAAATATCTTTACCTTTGCTTCTTTCTTCCTACCCTTCGACTCTGCCCTATGCTACATTTTATTTCTTATGTGGTATATTTGGAAGGCTCGAAATGATCACAGATTTCAGGGAAAAGGTTGGACATCAACTTAGGTTTCCAATGTGGCGAAAGCACACATGGATAACCATATGCGAGCTATGGACAATGATGACTACACAACTCCAGAACTTCTACGTGTAATTTTTTCCATCTTGCGCATCATCGGAGGCAACAAGACGGATCACCCATCAGTACCCAGCCATTCACACCAACGACTACTCAACAACGGGGAGACACCAACAATCAACCGACCTCAAAACACGGTGCCCACTCAAGGTATGATTTCCACAAATGCAGGTCACATTGATGAGAGGACCCATCAAGTCCCCCGAGCCAATGATGATGGAAACAATAGAAACCACGACAGGTACCTTCTACAATCCCCCTCTTCCATGCAGGGACTAAGATGCTATGTCGATGCTTCAATGGCGCCGGATCAGCCTGGATCTACTAGCGCACACCGGCTGGACTGGGAATCTTCTTGGTCGACACAGGTTCTTCCCCACCATGCAGCCTCTTCATCAAGGCTGCCATGCCCCAAGCCTCCTCGTGCTAATGGCGGAGGTCTGCAAAGATCGCATTGGTCGCCTCACTCGCCGTAAGGTTGAACAGGAAGATGCCATCCTTCTTTTCGCACAATCGATCCTCATCAACTTCATTAACAGCGCCGACACTGCGAACCCGCCGGATTGGAGAATAAAACCCTTTACTGAGCTTCTCCTACAATCCCTCGCAGGATCGCAAAATCAGGCGTCATGGGATCAACGAAATTGTAATCAAATGGTTGATTCATTAGCAAAACAGGGTCTAGTTAGTTTCCAGGAAAATCAGGTGATCTACAATGAGTTATGTGTTAACTCGAAGTCTTGTTCATGGGTGCCCTTTCTTTGAGGCACTCCGGCTTGTATCAATCAACGGTGTAATCATTATAGCAGCATCGTCTTTGCTAAATCAATGAAAAACGCCCTGTTGTCAAAAAAAGCTAAATAAAAATTAAAGTTGTATATATCTTTCTTAAGTTTTCTAAATTTTTAGACCCTCTCATGACTTTAGACCCATTTTCTATATGGATTTTTTATTGAATCTAAACTGTTCAATTGTCAAAAAATTAAAGGTATGTATTTTAAAATTTTCTACTCAATTTTACAAATCTTTAGACCCTCTCAATGACTGTAGGCCCATTATTTTAATTCTTCTATATATAGATCTCCTGCCTCCTTCCGAAATAAAAAAGATGTGGACAGTAAACATCGCGGAAATCCCAGCTTGATGCCAGTGCCTCCTCCCCTGCTCTGTGATTTTGTCGGTGACCTACTGCACTGCACACACATGGAAATAAAATGTTCCAGCTATTTTTTTTTTACCGTAAGTAACCAAGCCAGTTGTGTTGCTCACTTTGTGAATGAATGGACATACAGCCTGTATTGTGCACAAAAACCTCGGTGTCAATTTCCTACTATTCTCCGCTAGCTAGTTAGCTATCCTGATTAATGGTTTGCGCGTGCTACGATTCCCCTGCAGATTAGTTTAGAGCTTCAATGCCATTTGTGTTTGCTGCAGCTGCATTCTAAACCCTCGGAGGAAGCACTAGTAGTGATTAGTCAACGATGAAAATGAAGAGCATATGCAGATCCTCGATCAAAGGTCAGCACTCAGCCATGGCCATGGATCTCTCTGCAGCGATAACCATATTCAACCTCACCTCCCCTCGAAGTTCCCGCGCCTCGCTGACTTCCACTGCACACAAACGTGCCAACTGAAACGGAACGTTCCGGCCTGCCGGCTACCTAGCTCGTCGGCAAGCCAAAGCAAAACCCTCTCTAGCTATGCTCTCCCTACAGCAAGCTAGTCCCTATCCCTATACATCCACGATCGAGCTCGCCATCACACACCCAGATCCCAGCAATCCAGAGAGAAGCACGTGCACGGTGCATCTGAATCCTGAACGATCGAGCTGCTAGCATAGCCATAGCAGCTAGCATGGGGGTGGGCGGCGCCGGCGGCGGGCGGCTGCGTGCGAGCATCAACGCCAAGAAGCAGCGTCAGCGTACGCTGAACAACATCAAGATCACGCTCCTGTGCGGCTTCATCACCGTGCTGGTCCTCCGCGGCACGGCGGGCTTCAACCTCCTCGTCAGCAGCGGCGACCTTGACGCCGCCGCGGCGGACGCCAAGGTCGTCGAGGACGTGGAGCGCATCCTTGCCGAGATCCGCACCGACTCGGAGGCGGACGACGTCGTGTTCGTGGTCGAGGACGGCTCCTCGTCCTCGTCATCGTCGGCGCCACGCAACGCGACGGCGGCGAGCTTCGGCAACTTCTCGTCCTCGGCGACGGTGGTGAAGGTGCGGGAGTACACGCTCGGCCCCAAGGTGAGCGACTGGGACGCGCAGCGTCGAGAGTGGATGTCCAACCACCCGGAGTTCCCCGCCCTCACCTCCCTTGGCCGTCCACGGATCCTCCTCGTCTCCGGCTCGCCGCCGGGGCCCTGCGAGAATCCCGTCGGTGACCACTACCTTCTCAAGACGACCAAGAACAAGATCGACTACTGTCGTCTCCACGGCATCGACGTGGTGCACAACATGGCGCACCTGGACCCGGAGCTGACGGGGTACTGGTCCAAGCTTCCTTTGGTGCGTCGCCTCATGCTGGCACACCCGGAGGTGGAGTGGATCTGGTGGATGGACAGCGACGCCATCTTCACGGACATGGCGTTCGAGCTCCCTCTGTCCCGGTACGACGGCGCCAACCTCGTCATCCATGGCTACCCGGACCTGCTGTTCGAGAAGCGGTCGTGGATCTCGCTCAACGCCGGCATCTTCCTCCTCCGGAACTGCCAGTGGTCGTTAGACCTGCTGGACGCTTGGGTGCCAATGGGTCCTCGTGGACCGTCACGCGTCGAGGCAGGGAAGCTGCTCACGGCGAGCTTGACGGGTCGGCCGCCGTTCGACGCCGACGACCAGTCGGCGCTGATTCATCTGCTGCTGGTGCAGAAGGAGAGGTGGATGGACAAGGTGCACGTGGAGACGGAGTTCTACCTCCATGGATTCTGGACGGGGTTGGTGGACAGGTACGAGAAGATGATGGAGGAGCACCACCCGGGGCTCGGCGACGACCGATGGCCCTTCATCACCCACTTCGTCGGATGCAAGACCTGTGGCCGGTACGAGGACTACCCGCTGGACCGGTGCGTCAGGGGCATGGAGCGCGCCTTCAACTTCGCCGACAACCAGGTGCTCAGGCTCTACGGCTTCCAGCACCGCTCGCTCACCACCGCCAAGGTCAGGAGGGTCACCGACCCGACCACCAACCCGCTCCAGGCCAAGGAGGCGGCGCTCAACATGGACGCCAAGTTCTCCACCACCTAGCTAGCTAGAAAAATGCTCCCTTATACGAGTTTTGAATTGTGATCACTTCTCTTGCGTTTTGATTTGTCTGATTAGCTTTCTGTTTTGCAAAAGCTAAGAAACTTTTGCTGTTATATGTCTGATATAATATAATGATGCTTTCAGTTGGACTAATTCAGAGAAAAATGAAACAGGGCACAAAAAGAATAGTATGGTTGAAACAATGTGATTGTGAATTGTGACACTAATACACCACCAATCTTGGATTGGCATTGCTTACGTTGTTTTGTACTAGAATGCAGAGAGATCAGAGATGTCAGTGAGCAGTGTGCCTGCAGACATGTATTGATGAATGCTATAGTCTTTTCGTCTGTATGGTTCGCGGAATGTACTGTTTCAGCACCAGATCATGTATGGAAATTGTGGCCAATTTTTGAAAGAAAATAATGTGCTTCACTGCTTAAACAATTTCAAGTTTAGAAGCAAAAAAAAATTATGGCACTGATGCAGACATGCAGTGTACCATACTCTGTCTCTCTTTCTGAAAAAGATTATGAACATTGCAATGTTTTGAATCATATAGCCTTTTGAAAAAATGTTTCATTTGTCTTGAACCAGCAAGCAACTGCAATTCACTTGCCGTATATATGTTCCCCTTCCATTGTACAAAACTGGAATCTACGAACAACCAAAACACACACACACAAAAAGAAGAAAAACGCAGTTCAAAACTTGGATCGCCATCCCAGTCTCTTGAGGATTCTTGCAAGAACAGATTCTTCCTCTGCTTTGGGCTTTCGATACTTGCGCACATCACTACTCCATGGATCCGGCTCGTTTGGTTTCTTCAAGAAATCGAGCGCCTCCTCCTTGGCCTCCAGCGGGTTCGCCGACCGGTTCGCCACCCGCCTGACCTCGTCGCTCGCCAGCGACTCGTGCCGGAAGCCGTAGAGCCTCAGCACCTGGTTGTCGGCGAAGTTGAACGCGCGCTCCATGCCCCTGACGCACCGCTCCGCCGGCGAGTACTCATCACTGACATTCTTGCCGTCGCCGCCGGCAACCGCGCCGGCGCCGCTGGTGGGCGTGGACCTGCCGTCGCAAAGCTTGCAGCCGACGAAGTGCGTGACGAACGGCCACCGGTCGTCACCGAACCCCGGGTGGTGCTTCTCCATGGCCTCGTCGAACTTGCCGACGAGCCCCGTCCAGACGCCGTGGAGGTAGTACTGGTTCTCGAGGTACACCCTGTCCATCCACCGCTCCTTCTCGGTGATGAGCAGGTGGACGAGCGCGGACTGGTCGTCGGCCTCACCCACCGGCCGGTCCGCCAGCGTCGCCGTCAGCAGCTTCCCGGCGTCGTCACGTGCGCGACCCCGAGGCGCCATGACGGCCCAGGCATCGAGCAGGTCCAGCGACCACTGGCAGTTCCGGAGCAGGAAGCTGGCCGTGCTGGCGGCGTCCCATGACCGGCGCTGGAAGAGAAGGTACGAGTCGCTGCGCAGAACGAGGTGCGCGCCCTCGTACCGCGACAGCGGGAGCTCGAACCCCATGTCGGTGACGAGCGCGTCGGCGTCCAGCCACCATAGCCACTCCACCTCCGGGTGCGCCAGCATCAGGCGCCGCAGCAGCGCCAGCTTCGCCCATCCGGTGTTGGCGTCGTCCACAGACGACGACGACAGCTCGGGGTCCTCCAGCTCCGCCGTGACGTGCACCATCTCGATGCCGTGGATGCGGCAGTAGTCCAGCCTGTTCTTGGTGGCCCGGAGCAGGAACCGGTCGGCGGCGGGGGCAGGCGGAGGGTCCCGGCGGGGAGGACGTGACCAGCAGCACTCGCGGACCGCCACGCGCGTCGCGGGACGGGAACCCTGGGTTCTGGTGGAGCCACCGCCGGCGCTTGGCGTTCCACCGCGTCACCCGTGGACGCAGGCTGTAGTTCGACGTCGTCCACCCGGCGCCGCGGTCGTGGTGCTCCACCGCCGAGGAGCTGTCGGTGTCTGGGTCGGGGCGGATCTGGCGGAGGGTGCGCTCGGTGTCGTCGACGGGACGGGTGGTGCTAGCCGCCCGGGCGGCGCGGATGTCGTCGGAGGTGTCTGCGATGTAGACGAGGCGGCGGTTGACGCCGACGGTGCCGCGGAGGACGAGGAGCGTGACGAAGGCGCAGAGGAGGGTGAACTTGACGTTGCTGATTATCCGCCTCGTTAGCTTGCCGCCGCTGCCCCGGGGGTGAAGCCGCCACCCGCCGGCCGCCGGCGAACGCATGTATCCGACGGTTGCGTTCCGGCCGGGTTGGATTGGAGATGGGTTTTGGTGGCGTGCCCAACGTACGTCGAGGCGAGGAGGCAAGATCTTGGGGCTGGCTGAGAGCTTGGATACGATAGTCAGCAGAGCACTCAGCAGGGGGAGCGGGAAATTCGAGGGAGATGGAGGAATATGAAATTGGTGGCGATCTTGATTGCTGAAGGTTCTGTTTTGGACTGGAGTAGAGTATTCACCGGCCGCCGAGCGGGCGCGGCGCAGTCTGCGGCCGGTCCACAGACACATTTTACATCATTTCAGGGTTGCATCGATCACCCAAGGAAGCATGTGTTCTTTTCTTGTGCCCAAAGCTCCATGATCTGGGAACTTATAAACATGCAGGAGATCAAAGACATGAGCGACGAGGAAGTCTGGTCTGCTCGCACGCCATCAGGCCTTGATCCATCTCTCTGGCCTTTTGTTTTTCTGACCATACTTTGGCGCATCTGGGATGGTCGTAACGGTCATGTCTTCCGTGACGAGGTGTTTAGCAGTCGTGTTATCATGTCTAGAGTTTGTGATGACTTAGTTATTTGGCGTAAGCGGCTTCCGCACAATCTTGTAAATGGCCTACAGGCCTGGTGCGTTTATCTTCGATCCTGTATTCCTGTACGCATGTAAAGGACTCCTCGTGCCCTAGCTCTCTGCTTGGGAACGAGCGTTTGAAATGAAAAGGTGGGGAATCTCTCCCCCCCGTTTAAATTTCAAAAAAAAAAAACCAAGGCCGGCTAATCAGGTAATCCTTCATTGATCTTAGAGTCATGTTCTTCATTACTGAACCACGCTTGTGTGTGGCTGTGTGTTTATTAGCCATGTCTATATGCTGTACTCCTGAAAAATTAACTTTATATAAGACTTCACTAGTGAAAGGACGTACTGTCAATCACCATGACTCCAGCACTGTCTGACTACGGCTGAAACAAAAGAGCAGTTTTTATTATTATTATATATCTTAAACTAACTCCAAATTTGATGGTTTTTATCTAATTTTCTCTAAAATCGTGCTGTATCAAGTTATTATGTTCCAATGTTCCTAGTGCTATTACTTTGCTCATCTTTTATTATATCATTTCAAAATTTGAATTTCAAAAATTAAAACTGTTGGGACTCGGTCCCGGCAGGCGGCGGAGGTTCCCTAGACTCCCCATGGCTCACGCGGTTATTCCTCTTCAATGTACCTATGCAGGCGCAAGCAATATTGGAGTTCGACCCTAGTAAGCGGTGGAGGTACCTCGAGTCCTCCATGACCGACGGTGCTAGTGGAATGCTAGGCGGAGGTCAGGGACCTCCGCTTTCAAACTTCGGCCGCGAAACGGCCCTTGGGCTTGGCGGAGGCCCTGCACCCGTGGAGGTAAAGACCGCACTACTACAAAAGGCCACTAAGGGGGTGCTTGCGTTTTTAATTAGGGGCGGATCATACTTTGAGCCACCCCTAATGTATGCAAAAATCCTGGCTGTTGACAAACCGCCCCTAATGACGACACATTAGGGGCGGCTCGTACCAAACCGCCCCTCAGTATTATTAGGGCGGCTCAATCACCACCGCCCCTAATGTGGTCCCACAATAGGGGCGGCTCTATATTGAGCCGCCCCTATACTGGGTTGCCGAATTTTAAAATGAGACACTAAAAATTAAAATTTCATAAACGACCTCGGACGGAAAAACTTCCTAAATATGAAATGTAGATCTCGAAAAGTTATGAAACTTTGTAGTTGATCACTTTTAGTTCGAAATCATCTAGTCATGCAAAAACGTGTTCAAATGTCTCAAATTTGAAATTCAAATTTAAATAAACGATCTCGGACGAAAAAAACTTCCTAAATATGAAATGTAGATCTCGAAAAGTTATGAAACTTTGTAGTTGACCACTTTTAGTTTGAATCCGTTTAGGGCCTCAAATAGTCAATTTACACTCGGATTTGTATAATATATGAGGACGCTGAATGGGATATGAACACATACAAGTGTGTAGCGTAGTGGACGGGGAGGGTTTTGCGCCTTGAGCTCGAGGTCGCGGGTTCAATCTTGGCGGCCGCAACATTTGCAAAAAGCCTGAAAAAATCACCATGTGTAGGGGATATGGGTGGCTGGCTGGTGGGGTCCTACCCCGATTAAAAAAATCTTTTGTTATTTCTTTTAAATTTTGAAAATGCGAAATCGGGATTCACATTAGGGCGGCTCAAACAGGAACCACCCCTGATCTGTTCACATTAGGGGCGGCTCCTGTCAACCGCCCCTAATGTGAAAGCACATTAAGGGTGTTTTATCAGGGGCGGCTGGAGAAGCCACCCCTAATGTGCATCTTTAGCCGCCCCTAATGTGCCTCGTTTCGTAGTAGTGCCGAGGCCGGAAGCTCCACGGGAAGAGCCCGAGCCTAGACTCAAGGCAAGCGAAGGTCCCAAAGGAGAAGAAAAACCTAGCACGCCTATACTCCTCGATGGGCGGCGCTACAAACGGGCCGGATGCCGGACCCAGCGAGTAAAGGCGGTTTGCATGAAGAAGAGACATGATTGGCCCCGCCCCAAAAACCTCGGCAAGTGAATATCTCGAGAATATGCCAGGGCGAATTTGTAAAGTGACCTTTATTGTAATTGAGGGCTATAAATAGAGAGCTTTGACTCTCATGTAAGGCGGTTGGTGAGTCCATTAATACAAATCGACCTTTGATATTCTCATCAGCTCTACCACCTATGACTTAGCCGTTTCACACTCTTCCTCCCCCAGAGCATGGCCCGGGCGGAGGTCTCCTCCTAGTGAACCCTAGAGTTCAACAAAAACTTCAAACATCAATTTGAAGTATCAAATGATTTCAGATGAAGAAGTTATGAACATAAAAGTTGTAGAACTCATGAAGATTTATAACTTTTATTGTTTTCTTTGACGAAGTGATAGTAATATTTCTCTTAAAATTAACATATCTCTCGTGCATGTTTAGGAAACTATAAGAGAGATGTGTAAGATTTGTGAACAATGTTATTTCCACTCTGGTCCACACTTCGGTATCACAATATAAACTAAACATTTTGTCAGACTTCTTGGCTTGATCAGGTTTCCCACCGCGAAAAACAAAGAAGCCAACTAGGCAGACGAGCCAAATCGCCCTCAGACACTTCATAGTGTTCAATTATAGGGCAATCAACCCAGGCAGCTCAAAAGCCAGTCCACATTCCAGTGTCACGACAAACACGGATGTCACAAGTAACGACTTGTATTTGATTGATCCAGAAGAGTAGGTTCAATCTCGACTCAGTATAACCGGAGGGATGTCATAGTATAACCGTAGGCCCTATAATTTAAATCAGAAATGAAATACGGGTGAATGGCCCAATCAAGAAAAAAAAATCAACAATGAAACACATTAATCTCTACCTAATAATAAAACTCTAAAATTTCAGACATCCAGCCTTAATCATTGATTTTGTCTCAGGCCACGACTCGCAAAGTCCGGCGTCCACGAAACAAAAAAAAATTGGAAATCCACACGGACCAAATCAAAACCAACATGGACAAGTAGACCGAATCGAATAGAAACATACCGAAGTTAGAAATCAAGGAAGCCTCGCTTGATGCCGCGGGACTAGACGAAGTCGGGCCGAGATCGAGCCCACTAAGGCCATGGGGTCGCTGAAGGCCACAATGGTGGCAGACAAGGTGCACTAGGCGGTAGCGGTGCTCCGCGACGCCGGTGGTGGTAGGTCTTACAAGCGGTGAGGCCTGGTGGACGGGTGGTGGTAGGGCCTACGGCCGGCCCCGAAGTGGTGAGGCCGGGTGAGAAGACCGTCCGCGCCAAGAGACAAGGAGGCCGGCGTGGATGCCGACACCGAGGAGCAAAGGAGGCTTGGCACGCGGAACGGCGAGGCCGGCGGGGAGGGGTGGAGGGTAGCTCGTAACTCCGAGGTGGCGTTGGGAGGGACGAGTGAGGCTGTGGGGGCGGCAATGTCGAGCCCCTGGCCCCTAGATTGATAGTGTGCGGTTCTTTTTTTTTTTTTTCCCCTTTTAAGATATTATAAAATGAAAGTGTGTGTTCAAATATTCTAAAATAAATTGGAACACAAGACTAATCTCAAGTCTTTATAAGTTATTCCCGTAATTGTTCTACATCCCGTTGCAACACACGAGTATATTTTGCTAATTAGAGGTAAAGATGAATACTTTTTTTGAGAAACATTTGCATCCAACGTTTATATGTAATTAATGTATTTTAAGTGAACTATTTTTGTTTGGGGCAATATAACCCAACCTCAAATTAGAGCCAAAGGATGAATACTTCTTCCGAGAAAATTAAGCTTGTAGATAGATGGGATGGGACCAAAGACGGATCCATCAATCATCAATAGGAAAAGGATGTGCGGCACAAGGCGTAGCGTATGGCCGAACAATAGCCAATTGTTGATGTTTGTTAAGTGCTAAAACAATAAGAAGGATTCTCGCAAAGCACGAAGATCATTGTAGCTTTTCGCTAAAAGAGTATTATAGAGTATCGTATCCACGGGAAGCTTTGGCTGGTACTACAGTTCTGGGGGCAAGATTTTGGGGTTGAGAACTTGGATGCGATAGTCAGCGAGTGAAGTGAGCGGGAAGTTCGAGGGAGACGAGGCATATGAAAATGCTGGATTGTCAGACCACCTTGCATTGATTGTCGAAGGTTCTGTATTGGACTGGAGTAGAGTATTGCAAATGCTCACCGGGCGCCGGTGATCAGCTCTGCTCGTTGACTAATGAATCACACACAAGACGGTCGAGCTGAGGTCCCACCGTCCCAGCCGAACAAATCGGTGCATGGTTTGGAAGTGGATGGGCCTGAAATCATTGTCTGCCTAAAGACTGGCCCTTCAGTCAAAAAGAAAAAAAAAGACCGGCCCAGCAGCCGAGCAAGGCCGCCAGGCCTTAAGCACGTCTTCTGGTGACAAAGCAAGATTGGCATCGACATGAGCCATATCTGAAAAATGGGGCATCGCGCGCGTGACGCAGAGCTGCACCCTACGAAATTACATTCACCGGAGAAAGAAAGAACTACAAAATTACATTCACTGAGAAAAGTCAACATGAAAAAGTACAAGGACCTATGATGAGAAGTGGAGAAGAGTTCATGGATCTAGATGAGCGAAAAAAAGTTCATGGACCCTGATGAGAAGTGGAAAAAAAATTGAAGGAGTCACGACGCATTTCACCTACGAATAGATACTAGAAATCTTTGTCTGCTATTCCAATTTTAGCTCATAGTACACAGTAGTAATTGTTTAGATTTAATATTATCTTCTTGGTTCATGTCCCAACGAAAATATCTCTAAAAACACGAAAAAATAATATTATAGTAGGATTGCCTAATATTTGTACTCCTGCCCAATATTTATATGTGTTTTTTTAACTGCAAAGTACTCCTGTCCATGAAAAAATAAATGAAGAAAAACTGAATTTACTTTTGTAAGTATTGTTTTCTGGACTTTTAACTGACCATTAGCGAATAAAAATAGTTTAGTATGTGATTAGTCCACGCAGGTCCAGCTGTGAGCCATGCTATCATTTTCCAACACCTGGGTGCTCGTGCCCTTGCCTGTGCTAGCTAGGGAGTTCTTCAGGGCTTGGTCCAGATGATGCACAGGCAGGGTCAAGGCAACCTCTTGCCCAAGTACACACATCCAAACGCGCCCTAAAAATCATATATAGTCTAAACAACTTTCTTAGTACATTTGTAGATATTGGTTCTACATGAAACCTATTTGGATATATGTGTAGCTCATTAGGAGTGAATCAGTTATGCATAATAGAAAAGTCCAAATTAATGTGTTTCAGCACCCCGACATCTAGGTACAATATCGTGCTTATAGTTTACACTGACCATACATGGTGTAAAATATTAATAGAGCTATCCCAATACTTCGTTTGGGGACAACCCAGACGAGAAGGAACCTCCCAATAATTTAGACACCATGCAATTTCTTAGTTTAGGGATCTAGAGCAGAACCACCCAATATTTTAACACGCCAGAGGACTGAAATTTTAGTCCTGTTTCAGGCGATGCCGCTCTGCTGCTTGCTTCTGCTTTCACCCAACTTAGGTCAGCCGTTCAATCAAATCCAACGATTGGAAAGCGGCATTGACTAATTTTCAGGTGCCTGTAATTTAGCATCTCCCATATAGGAACCAACAATACAACTTACTCTATCCATTAAACTTAAGCAAAAGATTTTTTTGCAGCAGTAGAGTTAGCAAAGATAAGACTTTGTTTGTCAACTCAAACCAAACTCTTCTACTACTTACTACAGAAGCAATATGCACACTTCACAAACTTCATTATTAATTATAGCAGTTCATCTGTAATATAAATATAGGGCCTAATTAATTTGCATAGCTTCACAAAAAGATTAATGAGCAAAATTATAAGAGTATCAAAGCAGTGCAAAAATTGTTTCCTTCCTTACTAAAATTGCTTCATCATGGAGATGTAAGTTGATGAACAATCCATCTCGTACGGGTGACAGTCGTCGTCATATCCCCCGCGTTCGCCAATGCGCCTGATGACCGAAAACGCATAACCGGAACGGCAAGCGCGCGTCTCCTCTATCTCTCGCCGCTCATAGATGCTTTTAGATTTGCGCCAGTCAACCCGGGCTCCATTCCCCTCCCCATTCCTTTGCTTTGTTTCACAGTCCCAACTCCCCCATCCACGCTTTTTGCTGTGTTTTGTCCACTTCCTGCATTCCCATATTCTCGTCTCCATCCTTTCCCGTCGTCGAAAATATCTCGTCTCCATTATCATTGCGCTGCTCCTTTGACCGTCATCCTTTTTCCTCGCTCGACCTTGCTCTCTGTCCGCCGTTTCCATCTCCCTCCTCCCTCTTCCTCGCTGCTCTTCTCTTTCTTTCTCCTCCTTCTTCATGTCCCTCCCTCGCCGTTCCTCTCCCCCTCTTCCTCTCTTCGCCATTCTATCTCTTGCCGGTCGTCTTTACTCTCGTTTCATTTACAAGGTCTTATAGTTTCGGTCAGATCTCCTCATTGAAGTTCTCTGCTCCCCGTTCTCCATTTAGGACTCTGAAGATGAGATCCGATCTGCAGCTGCCGCTTCTTGTTTCTCCTCAACTCGAATCGATCCTCTCA
Source organism: Hyparrhenia diplandra (assembly GCA_015847255.1). Classification (NCBI taxonomy): domain Eukaryota; kingdom Viridiplantae; phylum Streptophyta; class Magnoliopsida; order Poales; family Poaceae; genus Hyparrhenia; species Hyparrhenia diplandra. The sequence continues at coordinate 227,175 of JADLZK010006262.1, read as the reverse complement.
CCCCTCATCTCCATTATTTTTTTTTAAACTAGTCATCTCAATAGTTCTCTGTTTTTTTTTTCCCATTCTTTCTCTCCCTGTTCTCTCTCGTTCTCCATCCACGAGCGCTGAAGATTAGGTCTAGTAAATAAATAGTGCTGCCCCTTCGTTGTGTCCCCTTGATTTGATCCTCTTCGTTCTCATCTCCATGATTTTAGTGTTTATTTATTTCGTCAAAGAATTCAGATTCGTTATTTTCCATTCTCGGATCTTACCTATTTCTTACTTTTACGGTGATAGATTGATGCATTTTTTTGGCTTTTATTTGCCAAAAATTCATATCTGGTAAGAGCGACGAGCTCCCACAACCTTCCTCTTCCCCAATCTCTCTTTTCTCCATCCTACCTTGTTCAGATCCATCGCTCAGCACAAGGTGAGAACGACCTGTTCTGATTCTAGTAAGACATGCATTTTGCTTTTTAAAAAAACAATACAGTTCGGATGTATGTCATTACGTATTATTTAGCCAATCAACATTTCTGTTTCTCAATAGTTTTATTCTATAATTTCTCATCACTATTGCTTTTTGTTGATTGCAGTATAAAGTTCGGATTCAGGTGTAATTCCTTTGTACAGATTACAATATGTATTGTCCTGTCCATATCTAGGCATGATCTTTTCAATTATGTTTTTCTTTTCAAATTGGGTTTCAGTTAGGTCCTAGCTCATTGCTGACAGTTCATTATCATCTCAGTCTTCCCAATCCTATGTGGGGATGCTATTGAAATTTGTAGACTTTTTAAAAAAATTTACTATGTTGCTTATTTGGCAATAATTTGGGGTAGCAGTGCACACAAAAGAATGATTTATGTCAAATTTAGTATGGGCAAGTACAGATATCATGCCCTGTTAGGTTCACGGATGATGGAACAGTATTAGCTCTGACTGAATATATGCAGTGTGACACTTTCAGAGGCACTCTCCTATATATGGTCTATTTCTTTCAATGCAAATTTTACATGTTGAATACTTCTGCAATGTCTAAAGACACTTGTAAGGTTGTTGAAATTTTTGTTTTATGCATAGGTATCTCGACCCGGTGTCCATATGATACGGTTGGACAAGCAAAGGGAACTCTTCTATCTTATCTACCAATTTTGATGCTATGGTTAACAATTCATTAGAATAAAAAGTGTTTCTGCTTTCTGAATGTAAGAAATGCACCCCAAACTGTACTTGTCATCGTAGTGTGATTATCCTGGTTAATTAAATTTGTTTTTATCTAATATTCCTTCAAACTTATTTTTTTGTTTTATGTGATTTGAGTTTGGCTTAAAAATTTTCATTTGTGAAAGCTGTTGGCAAGAGCTTTTAATCATTAAAATCTTTGATTATGATTTGTCGGTGCTAATTTTGGCTCAGAGATAAGATGGTGATTAGGCTGCATTTATCTGGTTGAGATTTTTCAATACAGACATAGTTTATAAGCTATCCAATAAACTTTAACACTAGCTCAATGATTCCAGTTATTGTGACTGAAATTACCTCATTTTCATGCTGAACCTGCTAGCAATAGTTTCTAGTTGGCTATATATACAACTTCACTTAGCATCCTTACAATATTGTTCCCATGATTCTGCAGTTCTTTCTCACTCTCATCAGCTTCAACACCATTGGCGTCAGTCTGAGCCAATTCATCTGCATAGGGAGGTATTCTGATGTATCCTTGCATGTCCTAGGCCACATGAACACAATGCTTGTTCTGTCCCTTTGGTTCCTCTTCTTTGGCAAGGCTCGAATGTTGAGGTCATCATGTGCTAAACTAGGTGTTGCCGGTGAGGTCTGCAAGTCTCAAGGGAAGCTTAGAAGAAAAGGACAGTACATTTGTTGAGCTTGTGATAGGGCTGCATTAGTTTGTATACACGTCAGAGAAGATGCAGAATTGGGCTAACCAAATCTGAAAGCCATGCCTTAATTTACTAGGTTATTATTTTGTGGAGGACCATGGGTATGGAAAATATGGCTTATTGTACTAATATTTTTTGTAGTCCATGCTCTTTATACTAGTATGGTTGTTGATGTACTACACGTACTATTACTTTATATATACAAAGTATCTGGGAACAAGTATGCTATTCTCGTTGTTCATAAAATTATGTTTTAGCACAAGATAATTATGTTATTTTTATTTTGTTTAGTTATCTTCTCATAAATATTTTAAAACAGATACTACTACCTTTTTTGGTCCAAAAGAACCCAAAATAAATGTCGCGGTATGACTCTGCTATACACCACCTTTCTTTTATTATCTCATTATATTCTGTCTATTCCAAAAAAAAAAAAAAAGTACACATTGTATATAGGTGACATACTGAATTAAAAAAAAAGAATAAAAAAAGGGCGTAGATACACATGTGGAAATTTAAGAATAGGTACATCAAGTGGCGCAGAGCCACACTTAGCTTTTCTGGCCCAAAATCACGCCCAAAAAGAAGAAATAATTGTGGCTACAACAAGGTGTCTTAACTGCTTGCACTTCGGGCTGCCATACAAATTCATGAGCTCTTTGATTTTGAGATCTATAGCCGACTAACAACGTTTAGATTAATAACTAATAATCATATAAGAATCATACCTAAAAAACTTACACCAGATCACAAGATGACAGAGTACATGAGGTGGAAGCAATTTTTCAAAAAAAAAAAGTATCGAACCTAAAAACTTAAAAAATACAGGAAACTAAACACGAAATAAGTACATCAAGTGGTGCAGAGCCATGCTTAGCATTTCAGAAAAAATGATCAACTTTGACCACTCGTCTTATTCAAATATCACATTTTTTTTTGTTATGGCTTCATTTATTAATAGAAGTTCTTCAAGAATGACTTAATTTGACAATATTTGCACACATTTTTTTTAATAAGAAGGTGGTGTATATTTACTAGGGCCAAACTTAGGGCCACAACAAATTCTGGAGAATGACTTAACATGAGTGGTCAAACTTAGGGCCAAAAAGTCCAACATCTTATGATTTGGAATGAAGTGAGTATTATTTACTATAATAGCCTATGTAGCAAAAAAAAAAAAAAAAACAAGAACGACATGCACTATGTGTGCTTATTTTGGAATTACAAAAGGTAGTACAATCAATGTGTTTGAAAAAATTGTAAGAAAAAATCATGAATGAGTTATGCGACACAGGTGACATACGGAATTAAAAAAGAATGAAAAAGAGACACTGAGACAAATGTGGAAACTGAAGAATAGGTACATCGAGTGGCGCAGAGCCACGCTTAGCTTTTATGGCCCATAATCATGCCCAAAAAATACAAATAATTGTTGTTACATTAAGGTGCCTTAACTGCTTAGACATCGGGCTACCATACAAATTTCTGAGCTCTTTGATTTTGAGATCAATAGCTTAGATTAATAATTAATAATCATATAAGAATCATACCTAAAAACTTAAAAGTACCGGATCAGAAGATGACGGAGTACATGAGGAGGAAGCGGTTTTTTTTTTAAAAAAATACTAGACCTAAAAGCTTAAAAATACCGGAAACTAAACACATAATAGGTACATCAAGTAGAGAAACCACTAGAGTTGCTCTGAGTATGGTACTATGAATCTCCTATATATTGTGTATCTTATAAACTAAAATAGAATATCCAATAACACTATAGCAGTAGCACCACGTCACCTGCTATACATCAGATCGAACGAGCAAGCAAATGAGCAATGTAGCCCATTCAATTGTGGATTTGTTAGAATACAGTAAAAGCACGTGTATCTTTTGTGTCTTTTAATCCATCTTAATCACTAAAATATATTATTACAAAATGTAGGGAATATGTTTTTCACTCCCTTACTATGTGCGTCCATTTAAAAACAAGGGAATATGTTTTTCACTCCCTTACTATGTGTGTGCATTTACAAACAGATACGGGTAACCAACAAAGCTCGAATATTCATCCTTACCAAAAAAGAAAAGGAAAAAAAAAAGGAAGACCTACTTCGTTCATTTTACACATTGCAATTTAGCTGTCCTTTCTCTTTGACAGCGTACAACATTAACCAGAAAGCAGCTGAAAACCTATAGCTCAACAAAACTTCTTCCGCTATAATGCCAAGGAATTTCTAATGCCAAAGATATTTGCTTTAGCATGGACAGGTCGCCATTTTTGCTCTGTTTGCAAGTCCCACTTGGCTCTTGAAGAACATAAGATTGGGAGCTGCAATAAGAAACCTGTCATCAGCTTTGTAACTTTGAGGTCACACTCTTCAGCACTGGGTTATTCTTTGTGCAAATATTTATTTGTGTTTTCTGAATCAGGTTGCCCCAGCCATTCGTCATATAGTTTTTTCGCGATAGCATTACAGAAAGGTCAGATATATCTGGTACACAAGATACACAATTAGTGGAAGAACATAACTATGGAAACAAATTAGACGATAAATAGCATCCCATCAGAAGAAAAAAATTGAAGGCTAAATGACAAGGAATATCATATATTCTTCAGCTCAGCAAATCTACTAGAGAATAGCAGCTCTGACAATTGAACAAAACTACTATGGAATATAATAGCATAACAAGAAGATCTATACATAATAAATATGAAAACATTTCAAGTAGAACACGGTATATTAGTGGCTTAAAAAAAACAAACTAATCTCATGGGTGATGAAGGAGCTCACTAAATATCTAGATCCAGATCTATCATTTAAGGTAACCGAGCAAAAACAAATCGGATAACTGGGTAGACATGAGACAATCGAAGAAATCATAATGAAGCGGACCAGCTGAAGCAAGACTCAATAGTTGTTGAAACGACCCCGCTGAATGAGACATTGAGAGGTGCGGAACTCTTTAGGGTAAATTCTGCAAAAAAAAAAAACATGTTGATAGTAAACCAAAAACATATTATTTTTTTGAAACAAGTATATAGATTTTTTTTGATATAAGTTATAACAAGTAAACATTTTCATTGAGCATCATTACCAGTATAGTTTTTGGAACAGACAGTCCTAGAGCCATCAGGTTTGTTCACCCCCCACGCTCCTTTCCTCGCATATCAGTATGTTGATCTTCCATTCAGTGACTCCACAAATCTGAATAAATGGAAACAAAAGTGCAGTGTTATAAAGGAAATGACTCCATTCAGTGACTCCTCAAGTTCTAACATACATTTCAAGCAGAACTAATATGTAAAGGTAGGACCAGAACAATCCACTTATATGTAAAACTAGGATCTAATAATGTTTGACAGAGGCACACACAAGTTGTTTCAAAATAGATATGTACACGGTGCAGCATCAGTGGAGAGAAATGAGATTTTTGATGTAGAGAAAAATTGCAGCCACACGGTTCTGATATAGGCAGAACACTGTAAGGCATATAAATACTGGAAATAATGTAATAATGTAATAATTTAACAGTCAACTATTACTAGTAAATTAGAAAATATGGGCTATGAAAAGCCGTGTTCTCAGCTATTATATGATGCAAAGTCTACTTATATGACGCAAAAAATCAGTTAGGGATGAGTTACTTATCAGTCAACCAATACTGAGCTAAGTTGTAGTATGCTAATATCAGTAAATGCGCATGTGCTATCAGTCAACCAATAATATCAGTAAACCAATACTGAGCTGAGGGGCTTATGCTAGTCAACCAATAATATCAGTAGGGAAATGATAGTACACATGTCTAAGGATGAGATAGGGAAGTTTTAACATAAGTTAAAGTTTCGTGTGGATCTAATATGTAAAAGTAAGATCAAAACAATCCACTCACATGCAAGAGGCAAATTTGTTACACTAAATTGGAATACTGGAGGACAGAGGCACACACAAGTTGATTAAAAACAGATATATAGGAATGGAGATATAGACGGTGCATGTTGCAGCGTCCAAAATGACATAGATTGCAGTGGTGCAGAGATATAAGAATGGAAATATAGACAGACTGACAGAGCACGGTCAGACCACCAATACCAAGCTGAGTTGTAGTATGCCAATTTCAGACAGTGCACACTTGCTAGTGTTCAATAAAATTCAGTAAACAAAACACACATGCTATCAACAGAACGAAACCTAGCAAAAGTGTGAAGAAGCTAAACATTAATCAATGAATTTTCTTAGCTTGATACCTAGGCTCAATGCTCCACATAAGGCGGGGTCTAGTAAAAGGAATATACAATAAAACTGCTTCAAAAATTAAGGTAATGTTCCTGCAAAATGATCACAAAGAACTGATGTGCATTCCATCAAGGTAGTATGCACCAAGAGAAGCTGCTGCATTTTTGAGCTAACACAGTAGTCTTCTTGGATAAGATAGTCTTTTTAGTATGCATACTTACATCTGAAGTAGTTCATGAAAGAATCAGTTATGCAGGTCCAAATAGGTCAAGTGTGTCAATCCAGTGAAACCTGCAATAACTCAGATGTAAGTATGCATCATAGACACACCTCAAATAAAAACCAGCTGACTTGTTGCTGAAAGCAAGTATGTCCTTCTAGGATAAAGGACAAAGGAGGCTAATCGATACTGATTCCTAGCAAAGGCAAAGCACACGGCAATGGCAACTAAGCACGGGGTTGGTACAGTGCTTTTGCAATGGGATTTATATAAAGGCAAGAATATTCACTACTGCTTATCCATTAGATGACAAACAGATAGTCATATGAAAGTTAAAAGATGAGCACACCAAAATTGAAATTGGTCTAAGTTACATCTGAAAATGTTGTACAGATACATAAGAAAAGGACAAGTTCGCATCATCAAAAAATTGGAAGAGAAGATGCTATTATAGTTTTTTACTTCTGAAAGTTGCTTACACCAAAAATGCTACTGAACGTGTGGTGGTTTCAATTGAACTTTCACATCTGTCGTTAGCTCTACTTAAAAGGGAAATGTACTGGAAGTTTTAATAGTTTTTGATGTCTAATTTCCTTCATATCAGACAACCCAAGAGTTATGTCAGATGGTTCTTTCCATTGTTTTCATTTGATTTAGACTGTAGGAAATTAGTGTAGACTAAATTTAATATGAAATAGAGAATATGGCAGAGCAGAGGAAATGCGATAATTGGGAATCTGAAAGAGGCTGTACATGTTATACTTGTCATATAACTTTCAAAACACAAAACTGAACCAGTGCTACTTAAAGTCTTGCAAAGTTATCTGAAATACTTCAGTTTTTTACATCTGAAAGAAAACTGTCGTCATCTTGCATTTTTTAATTTTTTAGGACACCAAAGATGCTACTGAAATGCAAATAGAGATTTACATAACAATGGAAAAAAAAAAAGATCTAGAAAAGACAGACAGATAAAGCGAATAAAGGATTAATCAAATCACCTTGTACAGATTCGAAGCCACAGCCCTCAGGCGAGGTCCGTCAGAGGTGGGGGCGGCGGAGGCGGATCTCTGTAGACCAAAAAAATAGTAGAGGGAAAAACTATGAGTGCGACAGGTACTAGTGGATCAGCTACATAGGATCAATGAGGATGACACTGACCTTGACGGAAGCTGCTTCAGAGGTGACGACGGCTACAACGGCGGCCGGCGGCGGCGGATCTATCGCCGGCCACACTGTGAAGAGAGAGGGAGATTGAGATGAGAGAGGGAGACAGTGGTGAGGAGCGGCAAGAGAGAGAAAAAGTGAAAAGAGGAAGAAGGAGAGCGGATCGGCGAGGCAGGGAGATGGAGACGGACGAGAGAGAAAGAGAGGTGAGGCGAGGAAGTCGGAGAAAACAGGGAGAGGGAGATGGAAGAGAGAGAGGAACGTCCAGGGAGGTAGACGGAGGAAAGAGAAAGGAGCGGCGCAAGGGAGATGGAGAATAGAGAGATTCGACGGAAGGGTCTTCTCAGGCGACGGCGGCTACTGCGGCGGCGGCGGCGCTGCAGCAGTCGTCGAGAAATTCATTTCAAAAGTGGCGAAGAGAGAGACGCTCAGAATGAAGCATTGGAAACAAGCAGAAGTGTATTGAAGAAGGAAGGAATGAATCAAAAAAGAAGTAATGGAATCAGGGGTACGTCAGTTGGGAATGAAAGCATGAAAAAGAAAGCAGGGAAACAAAAAAGCAGCAAGAACGGAATCACATGGGTGAAGGGGGTTGTTGACTTGCGCGAATCTCGAAGGACATGCAGCCGTAGGATATGGTAGACGCGCGCTCACGGTTCTGGGAAAACCGACTTCGCCTGATGACACGCGGAGGCGAGTCACTGTGGATGTCGACGACGATCTCCCGCCCCAAACACATGCCAACCACGCACCCGCTCCTTGGGCAGAAGGCACTCAGACTCACATAGTGATTCCTATCTCACGCGAAACACATCCCAAACGCCTGATGACACGCCCTAGCAGCGACTCTAACAGAGACAGCCGGCCATCGTCGGATATTGCCAGGAGGAGAGGCAGGGAGCTGCCAGAGCGACGGTGATGCAGTGGCAGCTCCGTGGTCCATGTCCTGCCAGTGCGCACGTCGAGGGCCAACGTACATGTGATGGAATCTTGTCTAGGTCTGGCGAGCCAGTACACGGCGTCATGGCAGACCAGCGTGGTGCGGCGTTCCATGAAAACGCAAAGACCACCCGCTTCCCTCACCTCCGACTCACCGCCGCCGCAGGAACGCTGGACTGGCCGCCACACCCCATTGCTGGCGCCGGCGGCGGCGGACATGGACATGACCTGGTACGAGAGTCCTCCTTCCTCCATCTTGCAATCCTTGCTGAACATAAACCTATCTCTCTTCTGCACCGCGAGTATCCGCACGGGGAGCTTGTTTCCGGTGCCGGCCGGCGGCGAGGCGGCGTCGTAGCCGGTGAGCAAGACGTACGCGGAGCACTTGGATGCGGCGGTAGGGAGGAACGTGCAGTCTCCGGTTATGGGGTTGAACAGGCAGAGCCTACTCACGGTCCTTGCCATGAGCAGGATGAACCCGTCGGCCGACCACAGCATCTCCCCTGTACAAACCTCGGTCGAAGACGTAGCCACCATCGCCGCCGGCGGTGGCGGAGGCGGGGGGATCTGGCATCAAGGAGCGGGCCGTCTCGTAGCCGCCGAGGTGGCCCACGCCGTCAGCAGATGGGAGCGCGGACTGGAACGGACCCGGCGTGCGCCACAGCCGCGCTTGGTATTCGCGGGAGTGGAAGACGCCGAGGAGCAGTCTGGGATCGAAGGGGCGACGCCGGAAACTGTTGGCGTTGCCGATGATGGCACGACGCCATGGCTTGCAGACGCCGGCGCAGCGGATTATGTCGGTGGGTTCTTCCAGGAGGAGGAGGAAGAAGATCTCGAGGAGGAGGTCAGTTGGTAGAGATGATGCCACCGCCATCGTGGTGTCAATGACATCCACGTCGATCTCGAGGTGCTGGGAATTCTTGCTCTGGCGGCGGCGAAGGCAGAGACAAAGAAGGTGACTTCAAAACCGTCTCCATATATTACGGATCTTGCGCGTATATTTGATTGACGGAATCAAACGTGAGGCGCGGAAGGCGGAAACAATTTTTTTCACGGGAGAAACGAACGGTTCCATCTGGGGAGAAAGACGTACTAGACCAAAGTTAATTCTTGAACAATATTAGTCTCACTCATTCCATTTTTTTTTTTTTTCGTGCATTAGCACGTACTATGTTAAGAGAAGTAGAAAATTACATATGATTCACAGATTATTGTTGAAGGACCGAAACGGCGACCAGAGGGGGGTGAATGGAAGCCTCGATTTTCCTTTTCAATTTTGGGTCATCGGCTCAACCCCCGACCTCAAAAGCGATCTTCACAAAGATATGAATGATACACGTGCTAACTGGTAGCAAGATATCAAGCACAAAATGTTAGGCTCAAAAAGTCGAACGCCACAGACGGAAAGAAAATCAGAGCACAAACGAGCAAATGACAGATGAAACAAAAGAGAACCGATCTCAGAGAAAAAGAACTACTTTCACAGCCATGAATGCTATTTCAAGTTGAAGATATATAAACTTTCAATAATACCAACGATAGCTGTAATAATTCACAAATGCAGGAAGCAAGTTCTCAGACCAAACAAAACTAACACCTTGACAGCTGCTGACAACGAACTCAGAAAAACAAGGTGCTGCACTACCTGCTGTAGTCACTGAACGAATGAAGCTGCTGCAGCTACTAGCTAAACAAAAGAGATAAAAATAAATGCAGTAATAATTGGCTCATGATTGCTAAATACTAGTTCACGGTTGCAAGGAAATAAAGCTACGTAGAACTGAACTTGATTCAATTTCCAATCGACAAAGTTGCTACCTGCTGTCAGGATGCAGAGAACGAACAGTCAGCTGCAAACTGCTGAAGCACTTGAGTTGGTTCACTTATCGCTGATGCCTGCTCGAGGACGCTTCAGGGAAGGAACGAATGAGCTGCAACTTACCGACAGCTGCTGCAGATTACCTGAGGCACTCGGTGCTTGACGAGCAGCAACCCTGAAGCGTCAGGATCCCACTGACGGGCGGCTGTGCGAGGACGGTGAGTGCTGGTTGCTGACCTGCAAGACACCAAAAAAGAACGAACAGACAGACTGGCGCCAAGAACAGGGAAACCGACGAATCAAAAAGCTAACAAAACTCGGTCAAACCAACGCCTCAGATCATGAAATTAGAACCAGATTAACTAGACATAGAGAAGAGACTAAATCCAAGAAATCGCAGCACTTCACCAAGAGAATCGACCGGATTTTCAGATCACGCGAAATCAGTCCAGAAAAAGACGAACAAAAACAAAACGCTTGAATCTCTGTGCTCGTGAGGAGCTAGACAATTTCTTTTGGTGGAAGAGTTCTACTCACGTCATAGCACGATTCAGCACAAGAAGAATCAATCAAAATGAACCACAGACAAAGAAATCGACTCTAGAATAGGGAGGGGAAAAGAGTGACGAAAATAGCCAAGAACACAGCCACATCACCAGCCCAAGACAACGAATCCAAATCCAAACGCCACCATGGCGCAGTTACTTAGGGCTAGCCCTTGCCCACCAAGTTTGCTTCAAAGATCGGTGGACCTCTCACACCAGGAATTGAAAACCCTAGCTAAGAAATGTAAAAATGAGAGACAAAGAGGATGGGAGGGATACCCGCTAGATAGTCCGAAATTCTCTTTCCCAAACTACCCTGGGATACATATGAGCCGAACAGAACCCTAAGGCTAATTTAGTCCGACTTCGGGATAATTTGATCCGACGGCCATCGCGCCTCCTCATCGGTAGCCTTGCATCCACGCAACCTCCCCAATGTCGCCACGTGCGCGTCTTCCGTCCACCCACTAACGCCGGGTTTTTGAGGCCCAAACCCGCGAAAAACCCGCGCCGTGGTTTTGAGGCCCAAACCACGAAACCCGCGCCGATGGTTTTGAGGGCAAACCATCAAACCTCCTCGACACGTGTCATCGCCGTCTTGACCGCCCGAAGTCGCCAAGTCATCCGAGCTCCCCGCTACGCCGTGCACGCCGCCCGTCTTGACCCGATCGACACGGTCTCGCCACGTTCTCTTGCATCCGCCGATGTCCCGGATGTCGTTGCCATGGCTAGCCACCCGGCGATCCGGTCCCTCGGTCCAAGCCTCACGTCCGTCCTTCACCTCCGCGTCCGTCGCCCGGCACGTCCTCCTTGGCCCCTTCATCTCGCCGTCGGCTACCATCTCCGAGCTCCACACCTGTACAACACGAACCAAGAGATCGCCTTCGACACACTCCGTGGTGCCGGTGAACATAGCCGAAGCATAAAGAATAAAAAGAAAATAGAAGGAGAATGTTGACTGTTGACAATCACTCAATCACAAAACTAAACACATGTGACCAAAATCAACCATGTGTTCGCAATTGTCGAATCACACAGGCACAAAAACGACAACAAAAAACGAGGGAGGGGTGGGTGGACCCTCCAACTAACAACCCCGAATTTGAGTCTATTACAACCAAAAACTTAACACCCGGGTATCTAGCAAAATAACCGAGCCCAAGCCCAAGGCGACAAGTGCGGCACCAACCTCGGCAAAGAAAGCATCTGCCCGAAAGACGACGACCACATAGACGGCAAAGCATTCGCCGGAGACCGCGACCTCGGCGGCATGCACACAACGGAAACGCAGGCTCATAACGGCCGCAACCTCGGCAAAGACGCTGCATACCGGAAACACAGGCTCATAATGACCACGACCTCGGTAGCACGCCAAGACACCGGAACGCCGGCTACGTGAAAGATACACGGCGGCAAAGCATCCGCCCATCAACGAAGAGCTCCATGACGGTAAAGCATCCGTCGGAAACAGGAAATATTGGCGGCAAAGCATCCGCCCCAACGACAACGCCTAGAGCTACAACGACCGCTAGCTAGACACATCCGAAAGTGAAGAGAAACATGAAGCGCAAATAGGAACAAAGAAGACGACCAAACCGACCAAGACGGAGGAGCGAGATCCCTCTGGCCTTTCGCTCTCCACTCCAACACCCCACGTACCAAAACCTCACCCAAAAAAAAAAAAAAAAAGGAACTAAAATGCACGTACTTTGTATTTTGTCACTATGTTTGTTTATATGTGATGTCTCATATTTGAAGCGCTATGTATGTGTGTTATTATACAACTTTTATTTACTTATCAATTATTAGAACCAGATTTGTTTATTTTCTAATAATTGATTCTCAAATTGTTTGAAAACCGATCTGTACGTATTTTTCTAAGAAAAGAACCAGATTTGTCTAAATCTTGAAAAACTGAGAACTGAAACTGAAACGAGATGCTCTAGACAGCTTAAAACACTGGTGCCTTTCCCACTCACACGGGCCGTGGAATTCCTCTCGTCTTCCTTCCCCTCCGGCCTCCGCCTCCCCATGCCCTAGCTCCGCCCCGTACGAGAGTCGTCTTCTTCCACTCCGGCCCTCACCCCACCGGTGATCGATCCGCCCCCCGCTCCCGCTGGGGAATGGTTGATACCGCTGGATAGATCATAGATCTACTAGGTGCAACTGGCCGCTCCACGGCCCAGGCACAGGGAGGCCCGACGAACCGTCCGGCGACCTGTCCTCATGAAGCGCGGACGCGGTGGTGGCCGAAAGCTCGAGCGCGCCGGCCCTCCTTTGCCGCTCGGTGAGTCGGCAGCCGTGGGCGGACGGGACGCGTCGTTGCCCCTCACCGGGAATGGCCGCAGTTCGCCGGATCTGGTGGTGAACCTGTCCACCACCGAGGTGCACACTGGGGAGGGGGGCACCTCGATGGCTGCGCTGTCTCGTCCGCGACGTCACCGCGGCATTACTCTGGAGGAAGAGCAAGGGCATCCCCTCAATAACGGCGAATCCTCCAAATCCCCTGTTAATCAGGTACTGTTTGCTAGTTTATTCTCAGCTGTTATGCATATGACTTCGACATATTGCTTGTATTGTGTTATTATTATTATTATTATTCTTTGGTTGTTTAATCAACGTATTAGTATGATAGTACCTCAGCATATTAGTAGAAGATAAATACGATTATGTACTTTAAAGTCAATGAGAGTATAATGGAGGATGGCGGTTAATAACAGTAATAAAAGTAAAAGATTAGTGAGGAGGCATGGAGTAGAAAATTACTTGGAACATTACTTTTATTCGGTTATTACTCTTGGGTAGTTTAATCTCAGCTATTATGTTGAAGTTATTGATGAAAAAACTGTTTTTCTTTAAAAAAAAGTATATATCAATTTGAAATGGAAGATCATCATGTCTGATCTGAGCTATATAGATTTGTATGCACATATGCCGACTCGTCACTGATCTTCAATTTTTCGTTGTTCGCTGCTTGGACACTATGAACCAGAAGAGGAAGAAGACGTGCTGCAAGAGGAAGAGGAGTACAAATACAGACACAGACACACCAGCAGCAGCAGAACAGAGGAGTACAAATACAGACACACCAGCAGCAGCAGAACCTATCCCAGAGCTGTCCGATGGGATTGTTCTGGATATTCTACTTCGGCTCCCTGTCAAGTCCATCCTACGGTGCAAGTCGGTCTGCAAGGGCTGGCGAGCCATCATAACTGACCCCTTCTTTGTCCGTGCACACCTCCAGCGCTCGGCCTCCAGATGTGAGCAGGATCCATGCCTCCTCATCACCCCGGACAATGGAGGGTATCGTTTCGCCTCCAGTCACATCCGCTTCTACCAGTGGCAGCAAGGTGCTTCCATGGCTACTCTGATGCACAACAAGGACTTTGGCAGTGAATTTAGATCCATGCACAGCTTTGTGCAATGTGATGGCCTGGTGCTCATTTCCACGGACACCAGGCTCTACCTCTTCAACCCAGCCACGAGGGAAACCGCCACACTGCCACATAGTGGTAGAAACCGGCACCACAGAGGCTACTGTGTTGGCCTGGGCCTAGATCCGTGCACAGGCAACCACAAGGTAGTTCAGGCCTTCTACCGGTCGATAGATCCTGACACAGGCATGGGAACAGACATGGGGATGGAAGTGTGTACTGTCTCAGGCAACAGCAACGACGGCGGCAGTGCTTGGAGGGAGATCATGGATGATCTTCCGTACCGTTCTGATAACTGGAATACTATTGTGATCAACCATTCTGGTATGTCGGTCAATGGATTTTTGTTCTGGCATCTCCCCGGTATCCACCGTGACCCGCCAGGTCCATGGGGTCTTCTCCGGCTCAGCCTGGTTGATGAGACATTTGGTATGACCAGGCTGCCAGATTCTGTGCATCCCGATTGCTTTGTTAGATTGGATGTGCTGCACGGGGAGCTCTGCATGTCGGCATATATCTGTAAGGGCACCGTCACCATGTGGTTCTTGCACATACAAGAGGATGGGGGCCAGGAGGAGACCTGGGACCAGCGTTACACTGTCCACCTCACCTCCCGGTACCGTCCATTGGCTTTTCTTCCTGGTGGCCAAATGATGGTGTATACATATCAAGATTACAAAGTTCGACTCTACGGCATGGCTACTGCAAAGCTGACCACTGTTTGCCAGTTAAAACGCATGAAATACCAGGGTCGTAGGATACGTTCATGGAAGAATGGCTGCTACTTCAATGTTCATCCATATATAGAAAGTCTTGTTCGGATCAGTCTGTAGCCTGCTGAGCACATGTGTTTCTGACAGAGAGAAATCAGCACTTTACTCTTCTTTTGTATGTACGCTATCGCTATGTCCAAATGTCGCATACTGTACCTTTTATTCCCCTTTGAACCATGTGTTATGAAGTGGTAGATTAATTTCTCTTCCAAGTCATTTCTGGAGGGTTTTCTTGAAAGTTATTATTTTATTTCTGGAGTCTCGTTTATACTAACTTGTCTGGGCTCAATGCTGAGGAGCTGTCTAGACAATTAAAGGAGCTGTCTAGGCAATTAATCACAATCCAGATCTTGGATTCTTTTGTGTTCAACATTGGTCTGCTCAAATTACTGGGAGCAGCCAAATTGTACTTCATACTGATGAAGTGGAGCATAAGGACAGTTCCATCCTACTTGCTGCGGCCTCCCATTTTAACTAAAGTCCAATCAACCAAATGGTTCGGAGCTATAAATGGGAGACACTGGTTCAGGTTCCTCTGATCCTCTCTTCTGAAAAGTATGTACTCCGTATATCTTGCTTTGCTTTTGCTCCCGTTTTTGTATGCGTAATAATCGTTGGTAACTCTTTGCTCTTTTTTGGTTGCTTGGCTAATGTAATTTTAAATTGATGTTGTGTGTAGTTTTTTTTTCCTCTGTTTATTTGTTGAGATCTCGTACCCACTTCACTGATTTTGTGCAGTAATCACCGAGTTCGACGAGCAGTAGAGCAATGGAAATTCACTTTTGATACAAGGTTATATGCGAAATTGGAGCTTGTTGATAAATACATGAGGCAAAAGGTATTGCTCAGCTGGTGGAAACTAAATTTACAGCAGGTTTGAGTGATGTTGATAACTGTTGTTGCCAAACGGCTAATTGCTCATCATGTTTTCTTCATGTCCATGTGGACAGATTTCATCTGATGATATTTAACGCCTAGGCAGGGAGATCATTTGTATCAACTTACACTAGCGTGGATGCTCTTGATGAGTTTTAACTACAAAGCATGGGCGGAGCAAAATTTATGTGAAGTGAAAAATGAAGACGATGGAGATAAGTGGCCGACGTCGTCATTGTTGTTTCTGCTGCTTCTCCCTTGCCTGTGATCTGCGTTGGAATGAGGTGTGGCTTGGGATTCGGAGGTCTATCTGGTTGATATACCACCACGTCGGTCAAGGGCACCGATGCCCAGGGTAGCAGGCCCTCGACTATGGAGTTCCTAGTCGCGGTCCGTTGTCGCCGGCAGGGTTATACCCCCATGCCGTTCTTCATCGACAAAGATTATACCCCATTGCTGTCAGCTTAGGTAAGAGAGGGAGGGAGACATAAGATGGATAATTCTCGCTTAAGGGGCTCACAACGCAATGGCAAAAGACCATTGGTTGGGGGGGTCTCCCACGCAGGTTCAAATCCCAAATGCGACACTTTGTCCTAGATTTATTTCGAGAATTTTCCTATTGCATTAAGTGGTAGGCGGCGCCCCCGTCGATAGCGAGGCGCTAGTGGTGACTTCGAACTTCAAGATTTGCCGGCTCAGTCCTTCGAAGGTGCTCATAGGGGTAGGGTTTGCGTACGTGTGTTCATAGGGGTGAGTGTGCGTGCGTGTTGAGCATCTGCGTTGTACCGTGTAATCTAAAAAAAAAATCTCTGCTTAATCTTTACTCAATATGTGGTACAGGATATATATGGCCCTTGACCCCAACCAATCACTCCTAAACTTAAGGACTTAACAATAGAAAGTAACAACCAAATCTCCTGATTCTATCCTAGCCACTCTCCCTGATTCCTATCTCTCGCGAGACATATACTCCGATCTCACACGTATTATTTGATTGTGTTATTATTGTTATAAATCACGTCGTCGTGCGGTTAGGACCTTCCCCTCTCCGTCTCTCATGATCAATGCTAGATAAAAGAAGTAGAACAAGTAGACACAAGATAGGGAGACTATTCTTTATTCATCCGAATATTAGTAATTACAACATAGAGCTCCCACATATATATAGTCCTGTCAAGGTCTAAGAGTTTCGGTAAGAGCCCACATACGAACGGACTAGGATTAGGATTCCTCCTTCTCCTTTCCTTCTAGGATAGAGTCCGTATGTTTTACAACACTTCCCCTTGGGCGATTACCACGATATGCATATGCCTCATCAAAAACTCCATCCCGAAAACCCGGTGGGAAAAAAGCGGTTCTTGGAGAAAAGAGTACATCGCATTCGTTAATTGCATTGCACATATTGTCTCATTAAAAACCTTGTGTGAGAAACCTTCGAGTAAAAAAACTCACATAGGGAAAAAAAAAAAGAGTACAAAATTTAACCTTCTTGGTCATATATTCTTCGGGATATACTATTCTTCATGAATAGGTATTGATCTTCATAATTTATGCATAAACTTACGTGTTTTAGCAAATATGATCTACTTGATCTTTGTAATTCTAGTGGTTTACCTTAAAGGCAGATTCAATAAAATATGCTCCCCCCTCATAAAGCCAAACTTTGAACTTCATTGTTCAAACCACACCTTTTCATAAATGTGTGTAAATAAAAGTTAGCTTATAATTCTTCTATGAATTATATGGGAGGAATATGCTTCATGCATAATGACCACCAATTAGTTGTGCAAAACAAATAAATATTATCCTTCGTAGAAATCACTACACCACAACACTCCAATTACCCTCGGATGGTCTGACGCTGTAAGCCACATATAGCGTCACCCTAAGAACATATAGCGTCAGACTTCAGCTGACGCTGTAAGTCCTAACGCTAAAAATCTATAGCGTCAGACCAAGCTTTTGGCGTCAGATAGTCTGCTGCTATGAATATGTTTAGCGTCAGATAGCATGTCAGCAATCTATAGCATCAGATAGCATGTCAGCTATCTACAGCGTCAAACAATTTGACATTAGAAATGCTTTTAGCATCAGATGGTTCAACGGGATCATTTAACTGCATTTAAAAAAAAAAAATGCCATTTGGTTGCAATTTAAAACAAAAATTACATCATTTTTCATACAAACAGATTTATTCATGATCAAGTGCACACACTGATCAGCCATTACAAACATGAAACATTGATCCATCAATGATAGTGTTCAAACAGAGAGTAACACCTAAATCAGCTAAGTGGAAAATTATCCACAAACTAGCTAACTAGCACCGTATGGCAGACTTGTTAACTCTTTGGTGAAGCTCCTGAAGTCCCAACATTAACCATTGTCCATTTGCTCTTCTTGGTCCAGCAAGACCACCAACAAGAATGAAGTTTATCCACCACTAATTTAGTAGTCTGGATGGTTGTTTGACATTCTACAAATTTGAATGAAAATTCATAAGTTCCTCAAAAGAGGCATAAATTGAACTGATGACACTTGGAATGGAATGGCAACTGCTTTCACTAGCAAAGTAAAGAGCAAGGCTGTGTAATATGTTGTCGTAGTAGCAAGTTCCATATGATTGACCAAGATAAAAATTTAACTATTAATAAATATATGGACAACATACAAAAGTTAGGATCTTACTCGCAGCAAAAAGCATGCTATCATCATTAGGATAATTAACCATATATAAGAAGCAAAAGTAGTACAAGAGATTTCGATATTATAACATAGCAGCTTAAAAACAATGACACCAAGAGTTCAATAAAATTTCTGCTCTTTGAGTTGAGTCTATTATTGGACTGCTCTATATCTTTTGGGTAGATATAGAACAGGTGTGAGCCTTTGGTCTAAAAAGAATTGCACTCATCCAAAGGCATCAAATCAGTAATTTAGTGGTTGGCCCTTCTATATACACAGCTTGTAAAACCTCTAGCACCAATCCAAGCAAAAAAAAAATTATGTCATCAGAGTCTAAGTTTGCAAAACACATTCATTGTCTGAGATATAGAAGGCAAACGGTAGAACGCTGAGGCCCAGGTCAGAGCTTGCAAGAGTTTGAATGACTAATCCTATGTGTTTCATTTTTCGAATATGTCACACTTAACTGAAACCCACTAAATGGTGGAGCACATTGGGGTCAGCAGGTTGGTTTCCTGGGTTTACATTACTTTCTTGTCACTCCTAGAATCTGGTTCCAGCTATAGCCTGTAGTTACTAATCTTTCATACCTATCAATTGCATGAGTTAACTAGCAAGAAGCACCTAGCAGTACTTGACTAAGTTACTGCAACCCGACAAGCATACTTGCTAAGCTATGTCAATGAAAAATCAAGACAAATGGCTTAAGATGAAACATAATAGCATGCTTAAATCAACTATAATAATTTGTCTATGTCTTATAGTAAAAATCAAGATGGAGTATCACAATTATGATTTATCTTTTCTGTAATCAAGATGGAGTATCACAATTATGATTTATCTTTTCTGTATGCAGTAAAGGAAGTTGAATCTTCCATTTTGTACTGTCAGCATGTATCCTTACTCGTATTCTTATTTAGCTGATGACTGAACCAAGCAATCAGTCAAGCAATGGCAATTAATAAGAAAACATATGGTTGTGTATAGATAGGATCACCCAAGTGTATGACTGAACTAAGTAAGTCATTTTTTTCAATCTTGAAAAAACAAACATGCAGACTAACACAAAGAATGGATGTAGATCCAATAAAAATATGGGTGAACCTAGAGTCCAATTTAGAAGGATCCACTAAGAAGGTAAGCAAGCCATGGTTATTGTGAAGTCTAATGCCACATACACCCCAGCTGACAAATACCGATAGGACAATAATCTGTCTACACCTAGCTTGTGGAGTAAAAACCAAGTACATTACCTGAAAATGTTAACATGTAGATGGAGTCTGAATTGCACTAGGAGCTACACAGCTGCCTCATGAATTGGACCAAGAGCTGCACATTTGACATGTAGATGGAGTCATTGACATGCTACGATCCAATTTGGCTTCAAATAAGTGAAGGCCAGCATATTCCAAAAAAAAAAAAGTTATCTTGTGTGTAATTGGTACCCATAGTTTTCGATTTAATATATGCAGTCAGGACAAGACAAATGCAAAGGCAAGAACAATTATAGGGACTAATCTGTGCTTAAAGTTCATCAAGCGGTGGAATAGACAGGTGTTTCATTCCAACTCATGTGCAACTAACTGGCAGTTTACTGAACCCAAGTTGGATCAAATTAAATTTGACACATAGACACACACTAGCTCTGATCAAGAATTAAAGTTCATTGCTAAATCTACTTGTTTACCTGATAAAGAAATATCAGCTGCGCATTTGTACTAAATAGCTACATATTGCTTTGCACAAGAAGATCAACAGTACTGTATTGCTAAATCTACATGTGTATTTTCCTGTTATTGTAAAAAGGTGGGTGCTTAATAATTTGACAAGTCTAAATTATCTTCCATTACAAGATATAAATATTATTGATTTTATCTAACTAGTTCTATTAAAATTATCTTGCAATTTAATTTCATGGAGGTTCTATTAAAATAATCAGCAAAATAATTCTAGGATACCACTATCTTAAGTTCAATCCATATATATCATATAAAAATAGGTTCAGGTCATACAAACAATCCTGCAGCAATAAGACTATACCATGAGCACTGTCTTGTTGCACAACATCTTATCTAGCCTGCAAACATCCTAAAGAGCAGAGACTTGATCCACTTCACCAGTCATTCCCCCTTGGAGACCAGTCCTCTACACAATGGAAGGTTCAAGGCCTACAGCAGAACTGAACATCAGCACAATGATCTACTATATATATCATCAAATCTCATCAAACATGTGGTGCGCACTACATATGTGTGCTGAAACCTATAGAAGGAATTAGCAAAGCATTGATCGAGTTCAGAAGTTACATGCAGAACCCGTTGCAAACCACTGACCTTCTATTGTCTACTATACTTAGACCTCTTACTGAATATTTAAATGCTTTGAATGTACAGCGCTAGTGTAGATGCAACAAAAATAAATGACAGAGAACATATACGAAATTGCAGTGTAGTGGAAGCTTCAGCTAAACAGTTCATCAGCAAACGTAGTCTGGGACCCTCCAATCCATCAAGTATTGAACGAACTCAGCTAGGAGCATGCAAGTACCTATTGACAAGATCTAGGAAGCTCCAAATCGTATTCACGAGTGGGCAGCTCCAGAACCTGCACGAAAACGACGACTTCCCAAGTCACCGGATCTGAAGCCACGACGGAGAGGGGAGGGAAGGAGGGTGCAGGAGAGCGGATCCGCCCGTGCCGGCCATGAGCGCGCCGCCGACACCAGCAGCTCATGCGCGCGCCGCCGGATTCGTCGTGCGCCCCACTGCCTGGAGCCACTGCCGGAGGAGGAAACCCGCTCCCGCCGCCGAAGGAGACCCGCACGGAGGGAGGTGGCCCCTGCCTGGATCCACTGCCAAGGGAGGTCGTGCGCCGCCGCCCACATGCGCATCCGCGAGAGAGGTCGTGGGGCGCCGCTGCCAACGCCGTGCGAGAGAGAGGGGCACGGACTCTGTACAGCGCAGTGGAGGAGACCGGGAGAGGGAGGGAGCGGCTGAATGGGTATGAGCCGGGTGAGAAACCCTAACTTGTGGTATATATACTAGTGCTTTCGATCCAATGGCTCTGGTTCATCCGAGGTTCATCCAACAACTGTAATGCACTGGGCCAAAGTAATGGACTGAGCAGGCCATGATTTGGGCTATAGGCCTGCATAGTAATGGGTTGAATTACACCATTTTTCTTCTAAAAAATTGTGAACTCTAAATTAAATAAGACATAATTTTGAAGGCCTAAATAATTTCTTAATATTCGTTTTTTTTTTTCTTGTTTTTTAACTATTATTTTTTGGTATCTCAGATATTATATGAGTCATTGAGAGGAGATGTGTGTGTAAACGGTTGTGTTTTTTTCTCGCTTTTTATAAGTTTTATTAATTTTCGTAGTTTCCACTAATGGCATAGGGGCGTAATATGGGTGTATAAGCTTTCCATAAAATTTTGAAATCATTTTATCAAACTGAACTATACATTGTTCAAAAATTTATACACCCTCAAATAGTTTCATATTATACTATGTGAGAGATGTATCATTTATGAGAAATGGATTGTAAATTGAATTAAAAAACTTTGAAACTTGCACGCAATAGCATTTATGTATTCTATTTCGGTAATGCGAAAGTTTAGAGTATAAAATGACATTCTCTAAAGTTTGTTTCACAATGTGCTTTCTATATACATAAGAATGGAAAACAAGTCATATACAATAAAAACTCGAGAAAAATAATTAACATCCAAATAAAAGCTCTCTATTGGTAGACCACGATTTTAGAGGAGTTTATAAAAAGAATCATCCCATTTGAAGTTAGCATGAGGGAGAAAAACTTGTTACAAAATTTGACTACAAATTAAAAAGAAAAAAAGCTTGTGTTCATGTTCAAGATATGTGGGCCCATTTATTTTTGGCGTCGATAGTGTGACGTTGTACCAAGTTTTAGCGTCCGATAGTTCAATGCTAAATCTAGATACTTATAGCGTCGATAACGCATCGGTAAACATGGATTTAGCGTCGATCGTCTCTTACTAATCTTTAGCGTCGATCATCCATCGATAAAGAAAATATTTAGCGCCGATGTTCCGATGGTGATTCGGTGTTGTGGTGTAGTGAATAGATCCTTTCGTAGGATTATGGGGGTAAATAAATTAATATTCAATATATTCTAGATAGTGTATCAAACTTATACTAGAGTTTAGATACTTATAATTAATCCTTAGTGGATTTTTAAATTGTATTCTATAAATCTTCGAGATTTTGATTGTACAAATCCAGTCTTGCATTTGGCATTTAGGGGATAATTCAATTGCCAAAACCACCATTATTCTTATACCTTCTATGGTATATAGAGGATATTAACACTACATTGCTAGCTTTTCATACACTTTCTAAGTGTTTCGATGACACCTTCATGATGTTTAAATCCCTCATTTTATTTCTCTCGGGTCTATATTCACTTCAGGGGATGAATGGTGCTTATTCAAGAATTGACTGGTAAATCCTTCATGGATTAATTCATTCTTAGTGAATTAATAATTCTCTTCTATGAGATACATTCTCTAATGCATGAGAGATGAGTGATATACACAATGACATAGCATTATTCACTATAAAATCATTCAATGATTGTAATCCTTCTAGGACATGCTCTTCTTGAGACTTGAATTTTCATTCAGAATATATACCTTAGACTTTAATACTTAGTATGAGATTTCTACAGGTTGCGATTTACATTCTTCGAGAATTATATGGATTTTCATAATCCACTAATTAATCAGATATTCGATATTCATTCATTTCATTTGCCGAGATATATAGCGTAACATTCATTTCTTCTTAACAGAGATTCAACCTCAATTGCATTCTTCATTGACCCGATATAATCGCTCTGACAGCGATTTTGCCATGGACTTTGTTTCCGGATCCGGGTTCTCATAAGAGAAACATTTGCAATTAAAGAGGTTGTTTGTCGACAATTATTTTCTTTTCTCCCAATACTCTCACAATGTGAGAATATTCTATCTCTCGTCATTTCCCAAACAAGAGATGATATATTGTGTTCTGCATACCCAACACTAGTGAGGTGCGCGCTAATTGTGTTGGATGTCATCTTCATGATGATCCTCTTCAAGAGGTGTTTAACCTTCTTCGTGAGGCGTTCTCTTCATGAGAATGGAGGAGTTCCATTTCTTTTCTATTTAACGTGTATACGCTAAACTAGAACCCACAGGCGTCCCCCTCGTAGATTTTAGATTGATAGTATATAACATTTAGTTTACTACTAGTAAACACAACTTCTCGTTCATAACTTCAAGTTACTCCTCTCATTTCAAAAATATCGGCATATGCTCGCCCGGGCTTCACAAGAGCATTAGTCAAACCATTGTATGACTTAGTATGTGATACTATTCCTGCTTCAAGCTCTAAGGAATATTTTCTCTTAAGATCATTTTCCTTCTATGGAAATAATATTTGACATTCAAAATATAGGCTCTCTCCCCCCTAATGCCAATATTAGATCACTAATAGCATACTTCAAAAGATATCCCCTATCATGGGCTTAAAACAATTCAAATTCATATATCTCCAACTACAAGTGGAGGCCCATTTATGTATGCTATGATTAAATTTTATGAGAAATATTCACACATATATTTCAATATGGGGGTTATTATTCATTATGCAACGAGCTAGAATACTTAAAGTGCATTTAAGAATGTTCAAAGCATTCCTACAAAATCGGGGATGTTCTCCCCCTAATATGCACAAATCATAGTTTTGAAAACTATTTCATTCTCTAGCTTCTTTATTAATTAGCCTAAAAATTGATCCAAATACTCATAAAAAAATAGATCATACACTTCAAATGTATAAAATACGCAACATTCAAATTTACATGGAATTTTTTCTAGAATTTTCTAATTGTCTTTAATGCAAAAATCCCTTTGATGCCTTTTCTTCATAATAAATCCCAATCCCAAATCATCATAATTGTATTATCCAATATCTTAGTTCCACAACTATTCATCCCATCAAATGGGTTAGTCTCCATTGAGCAAAAATTTCATAAACTCACTCCCCTTATCTTAGGTTGCTCGGCCGTAGACCAATCTATTGCTTATGCATACGATGCATCGAAAAGCAAATAATTTCTTAGTTCAATGGGAACTATATAGACATAGCATGCTAGCTAGCCAATTTGACCGAGGGAAGCGCAAAGGTAGCTACTAGCTACAACTATAGCTACTATGCTAATATTCATGCAAGAGTGGAGATACTTGTAGCTCTACTAGAGCACAACGTAATGAGACACATTCATGTATAATGTGGAATGTTGGTATTCAATCCAACAAAGTAGATAACATCAAAATGCAAAGCTACAAGCTTGCTTGCAATTAGTGCAATAAAGAAAGTTAACTCGATCGAAAAAGTGAACTTCAAGTCCTCATACATGCACTTAAAGATTGATTTAGGAAAGCTATGCCTATTAAATAAATATTATCCATATTTTCTTATGACTTTGCCCAAAATTTCTCCTCCTTTTCATGCCATAATTACTTCAAGTAGTAATTTTCTTTATGCATCATCTATGAATAATCACTTCTAATGCTCCATAGAATACAATGATACTTCTAGTAATCATTGATTATGACACGAAATTCATATATCCAATGTAGTATTCAATGTACAACAATAGACTTAGGGTATGATACAACTTTTAGTTCATGGACTAAAATATTAAATACTTAGGATTTGGCTAAATCGATCCTTCCAAGATCAATTAATATGCTAGTTTAGTCCAATTGTTCATATGCTTTTTAGAAAATTCAGTTTTCCATCTACCTACATGGTAGTGATGCACAAAGAACTATAACCTTCATGGTTAATTGAGGCTTCTTTGTGGATAAATTAATGCAAAAATTATTTTGATAGGCAAATGGCAATTATTTATATGTGAAATATATAAATCAAATTTATTCCATGAGAAATTCGCACACATTACTTCAAGTAATAAGAACGCAACTAAGAATATAAAGTATTTCATAGTAGTCTTCAAGCTAACAAATTAACCATTAACCACTTAATTCAACGGAATTAAAACTTAATGCACCACCATCACTACTATTAATACTTCAGGATATGAATTTAAAAGACAACAAATCTATAAGCACATGATTTAAGTTCTTCTTCAAGAGAAACTTTATAAGTTCTAAATAATATCCATTTTCGCATGTCAAACTTCTATACTTGACAAGCAAAGAGCTACATGCTTTATATTCAAGAGTTATGATATACCATCACAAGCCTTCAAGGGGTGTAACATATATGCAAGCCATATATTTAAAATTATTGCAATCCATAATATCCTCGTTTCATAAAGTCGTCTAAAAATTCCAACTCAATTTCCATGAGTAATTTCTAACGGTAAAATCAATACTTCATGTATTACATTGCTCTTTGATATTCTATATACAAGAGACATTTCTTCAAGAATGTAGATTGATAAAATCTATTTACCATCTTGTCTTCTAGACATTTAATACAAAGCTTCAAGCTATTTTTATAGAGCAAAATTAGACATACAAGCTTAAAAATTCAACTTTCAATACAATATGATATTCCGTAATCATAATATTGGGATTTTACTCATGCAAAGGAGTCCCACAATGTATTTGTTACTTCTATCGGCCATATACTCATTCTAGAGAGTAATTCGAAATATATGTACCGAAGTTTACTACACTTCAATGGTAGCAAAATATCCTACATGGATTTAATAATGACCGTAATAAATACTTTTACTTTCGAGTAATTTTAGGATATTGCTTCTTCTTTTAAGGCATGCAAAATACCGTAACTTGGACCATGTGCATATAAATTTACTACATGTAAACAAGTAGCAAGGTGCAAAAAGAAAGTGGATGGTTTCTCAAAATATTCTTAGGAGCATCCTAACATTTTTCAGATTATGGTATATGCAAATTTTCTAATTAATACCAAACATTCATTCATCCCAAAAAATTCTATGCTAGGAAAAATAAATATGAGCCTCTTAAACATGACGCAAGTCTAAGGTCCGCAGGATTTAGAGAGCTCATCGTACTATTAATAAAAACATGATAAACAACAGATTTCATGTTGTACACAAGATCTTATATATGCGGTATATAATAAAAACAATGAATATGCATGAACGGAATGACTAGAGTTAATTATTCGAAAAACCGCTGAAAAAAAAACGAATCTTCCAATAAGGGGTCATTCAAAAACACCCAATAATATACAATTTCTAGAAAGTACAAGATCTATTCTCGCGAGAATATATGAGATCATCCATAAAATCTACGTGATTTAGTGGCCCGGTATAAAAATTTCAGATTAATACAACCTTTCTTGTTTTTCTAGATTTATTAATCTCGGGGCCTAATTTATACTTGCACCGATTTTGGTCCGTTTCAGTCGTATACGTAGTCCCGGTCCGTTAAGATCTTCTCGCCTTTTCGGAAAGTAGCCCGATTCATTGCGGATCGTGACGGCCGCGGCATAGCTTGCGTTTTAACCAGCGGCGCAGGCCGTTCCCGACGGCGGCCAAGCATGCATGCTAGTTGGTAGGAGTAGTTGCTAGGGTACTCAATGGCCTGCAAGAGGTTTGCCGAGATCGCACCGGGCGACAACGGAGATGAGTAACATGTAAGCCCAAAGCCGCGTGCGTGCAAAGGCGATTTCGTTAACCATAGTCGATATTTGTAGGACTCTAAACCCCCGCCCGATTCGGTTGGACGTGCTTATCCGTGCCGGTGCTCCAAAAAAATGTAATATAGAATATGCTAGTATAATTGTGACGCGTGCTTGTTGGCGCTCTACTGGAAAGCAACGATGGCTTCTATGCGCGCAGGGGCCGACTTCAACGTGCCGACATAGTGTAGCTTCGTGACACGGCTTAGCTGCATGTTTAATTGCCTTGATGACGATACAACCGATGCATAGTCCTAGTCACGTGCTCATGCAGAGCCGAGGAGCTTGTTGCTGGCTACAAAGCCGGGAATAAAGGCGCAGCGATAAATATGGCCATGTTTTTTTATAGGAACCCTAATACATCCGTAAGGATACTAAGACATTGTGTATGCATGTATATACTTTGAGTATATATACGTATATGTACTTCACATGTACAATCCTACATACATAGAATATATCGACCAGCTCGATAGCCGGATGCAATTCTTTCGTACCTTTGTTTCTTGAATTCTAGAAGAAGCGAAGACGTCCGTAGGGACGATTCGGCTAGGCCGTGGGGACCCCGCCGGGGCGTGACGATGAGTCGATGCAAAGCAGATAGGTCGCTCCGCGACCGCACGCCTTCAGCGTACTAGAGTGCGTGTGTACTCAAGTAATGGGAGCCGCAGCGGGTACTTTATCACGAACGCCATCGAAGAGTACCAGCCCGCCGCTTCGTCAAATAACGCGTGGTACGGACGCCAGACGCCTACGGTTCGTGTCGAGGAGCAGAGAGAGAAGCAAAGATGTGTGCATGTGCGCGGGAGGCAGGAGGAGAGAAAGGGCATGTGTCAGCAGCGGGTCCCACCACTTAAACAAGCAAAAAAATGTTATAACTCGCAAACGAAAAAACAAAATTAAATTCCGATTGCACCATTGAATTCGTAGTGATAAATACTTCAAAACTAGATCTCACATGGATATATTTAGATAACATTACAAATGGGGCCCATTAATAATGGTTGGGATAGAGTATATGCTTTGTAAAGTATGAACGAGTGCAAAGAAAAAGCAGAAATAAAGTAGAGAATCTTGATGAATAGGATAGAATATTCCTTTTAGAGTATGAAGTTAAAGTACCGTGAGTGCGGATAGTCTTAGTAGCGTGTAGAGGTAGCGTATCCGCTCCGCTAACAACGCCGGGGATGTCGACGCCGTCGGCGAAGTTGCGGGCGTCGGCACGGCGTCCATCCGAAGATCGGGCGGCGGCTTCAACGATGATGTCGACGAAGAGCTTGTCGTGGCCGATAACGTGTTATAAATCACGCCGCCGGCCGTTAGGACCTTCCCCTCTCCGTCTCTCATGATCATGCAAAGAGATAAAAGAAGTAGAACAAGTAGACACAAGATAGGGAGACTATTCTTTATTCATCTGAATATTAGTAATTACAACATAGAGCTCCCACATATATATAGTCCTGTCAAGGTCTAAGAGTTTCGGTAAGAGCCCACATACGAACGGACTAGGATTAGGATTCCTCCTTCTCCTTTCCTTCTAGGATAGAGTCCGTGTGTTTTACAACAATTATTACTCGTTTCTTATCGGGAGGAAGAATAGCCCTCCTCCGCTTTGGACTCGCCCAGGACGGCCCAATAAGCCCAACGACAACTTCGGCACATCGGCACGCCCTAGAGCTCTCAGTCCGCCTCGCACCGCGGGAACGGTAAAAACGAATCGTATCCCTCTCGCACTGGTCCCACACGTATTTTTAACAGTTTTGCTGCACCGCTGGGAACAGAAAAAGCGAACTTTATATCACCCGCCCCTATATGGGTCCCTACATGTCGGGAATCTTATCTCTTCCTCGTTCCTCACCGCTCCGCGCCTGGCCGTCGCGCGTCCAGCGGTGCGCGGCTTCTAGTCCATGGAGCTACTCGTCGCCGCCCCCAGACGTGAGCTGCTCGTCGCCGCCGCCCGCTCGGGCCGGAGCAGATCGGCCATGGCGCGAGGCCGCTGTTCGCCAAAGGTGCGTGCTGGCCGATCTTGGGCTTGCGGTGGCGCGCGCGGCGGGCAAGGTTCTCGTCGGACCAGAGCGGCATGGGCAAGCCGGCCGGGCGGACCAGTAGCGGCGGCGAGCGAGAAGGGCGTTTAGCGCCGCGGCGCTGGCCTCGCGTCCATCTCGCGCCCGGCTTCGGTCGCGTCGCCGCGATTTAGGCGGCGCGCTCCATCTCACGGGCGGCTGGTCGGGCGAGTGGGCGGTGGAGGGCGGCGCCCGGTGGAAGCCGGGCGGCAAAGCAGCAGCGCGACGAGCTCCCTTCTTTCTCTTCCTCTACGCTCTCTCTTCTCTCGGTTCGGCTACACAAGCGGGCGCTGGCCCCATGCCGCTACCGGCGTCTCAAGGAGGAACGGGCAAAGGTATGAATAGCGAACCGATGCTCGCCGAGGTCCTACTCCAAAGATCAGCGGTCTGCGGGGCTTCGGTTCGCTATTTTGTTCCTTCAGGTCGGCTTCAACGTATGCGGTGCAGATAGTCTCAGGCGCTGCTTATCTTTCCCCGTCTTTTGTTCTCCCCTCCAAACCCTAGCGTGGCTAGCGTGGTGGCGGCGACGGTGAGGGTGAGTCGGCGCGAGACAGGGCCACGGTGCAGGCGCCGTCCGTCCGTCGACCAGGTATGTGCATCGGATTGATCGATTGCTTCTGAATTCGATTTGTAAGTTAAACTCAAATCTGTGACATCCGATAATCCCATCCAAAATATTGTTTGTCAATTGTAAACTAGTAATAGGGGAGCTGGACTGTCTTGGGTCAGTGGCCCTGTGAACATTAATTGGTCTAGTTTATTAATTCACTGATGGCCTGATTTAGTTTTTAGTAGGTCTTAAACATCAAGAGAAAAAAAAAGTCAGATTTGAGGGTTTTTCTATCAATATATGATATCGTGCTCAATTATGTGTTGTATATTTGCTATATATTAGAGCAAATTGAGCAAAGTAGCCCTTAAAACAGTCCTCTATTTTTCATTTGGGGCGCTCCCCACTTTTTTTTTTTTTAGGAGCCCTCAAAACAAAGCCCCTATTCTTAATTCCCTCTATTTCCTCACACATATATGCATATGTACTTGAGAACATTATATTATATAATAATTTATTTAAACTATAACAATAAAGCACCACTAGCCGGTAACCCCCGCGCTTCATGAGGGTAGGAAACCAAATGCTGTAGTGTTTTTTCTTTAGAAGGACTGAATTGAGTTTAGTAGTGATGAAACCTATGCAGCCTTCTAACCGTGCAATATGGGGGGATGGTTGTCTAAATTGAAGATGTAATCAATGTAGTGCATAATTGATTTTGAAAGGATCCATGTAGTCGTTATTGACATATGAATGCAACTGCAGCGTAACGAAAATGTGGTTATCAGTCAAATTTGAAAAGGATAGATTTAAAGGAAATCGTGTTTCTAAACTGCAGTTAGGTGCTGGGATTTTATAACAACAATTTGGAAGCCGACATATAAGCGCATTCAATGGGCAGCTGGATATCATCTGGCGAAGAATTGAGGGTGAATTAAAGGGGAAAAGGGTACCCGCTGGTCAGGGGAGAGGTGCCCGTGCTACGCGGGCCGGGTGAATTAAAAGGGGAAAAAGGGGTACTCATGCAAATTCAGTTCCTGAGCAAACTGGTACTGATCCGTTCCTACAAAAAAATCAATACCGAGGTGATTCGGTATCGGTTCAATTCCTGTGAGTGGAGGACGAAGGTGCGGAGCGTGATGGGTGACCGCCGACTGCTGGCCGGGCGAAGTCACTGCGCAGGGGCGGGGCGTCAGTCCCGCTGGGCGCCGGGTGACTACCTGGCGCTGGCAAGGGGCGGGCTGGCCGTCTGGCGGGGGCGTCGGGCGGCAGGTCGCTGCGCGTTGCGCTGGTGGAGTGAGGAACCGAGGACTGAAGTGAGGTAGGGTTTAGATGTTTAGTTGCCAGGCTGCGCGTTGCTGGGCTGTATTTCGGTCTCGGTATTTCGTGCCCAAGGTGGGATATAGAGATGTACTAATGGCAGAATTCGCTGGGCAATCAAATTACACCAAACTTGCTGAACCAAAACGTGCACTCAATACTGCCATTTATCGATTTGTACAATGTATGCATGATAAGCTGATGTACTCTGTAGTATTGCCAGACATTAGAGAAATCTGACTTTCTATCCGTTGTTTTCATGCAGGATGGCTCCGTCTTCTAACTCAAATACTGCCAGATTTAGATTGCCTCCCTTTGAGGATCTACCTCAAGAGAACGATCCTTGCTCATTTATTAGAATTGCTTCTGAACTTGGATTCGTTTCTACCATCTTTGCTGGGGTCTGCATTCAACGAAGTGGGATAATCCATAAGTTGAGCACTGATGATGCTAGTTTGGTAGAATTGGTATTGCTGTTTGCAGGGGTTGTCGGATTTGGATCCAGCATTGCATGCTTATATGATAACTCATTCCTTGCACCGAGATATGACTATCCAAGGCAGCCACCTCGACAGAGACGATGGAGGAGGCGTCGGGCACAAAGATAAGCAGAGTGTGTTGACTAAATATGTGAATGGAATCGGGTCACCTATGAAGAGTTGAGAATGTGTTAGCCGTGAATTGGGATGCAGTTGGTTGGTTGTGAATGTGATATGCAAGATTTATTTATCAATGTACGGCCAAAGTAGCGGATTATGTCTGTTGGTTCTTCCAGGCGGTGGAAGATCTCGAGGAGGACGACGTCACTCGGTAGCGATGATATTGTGCCCACGACATCCACGTCTCGAGGTCGTGGCGGCCACGGAAGAGACGGTGGAAATTCAGGCGGTGATTCTGTGAATTCTGGCAGCGACGGCGTGTGCATGGATTGGAAAATACTGGAGAATTAGCTTGCGTAACATTGTTGTGATTGCGATCCTGGGAATTCTGAAATCAATCTATTGAGTAGAATCACTTCAGTTTATATTTATTCAGGTGCTTTACTGACATTAAAACCGTCTCCGATCAAAAATTAGAAGCTGCAAAACTCAGAACAAATCGTGTATATATGATTGTGTTACGGATCTCACGCGTGTTTGATCGGATCTCATTGCGACATGCGGAAGTCCGCAGCAAATCCAAGGCGACTTCGACCAAGTCCACAGCTACAGTGGACAAATCCACAGCAAATGCACCGATTCCTCATTTTCAGCTATGTTTTTCTTTCTCAATCAAGCAGAAGATTTGCGCAAAGACGTGTTACAAATATTCAGTCAGCCCACGCGCCTTGAAACCACTATTTGCTAGCCTACTTATCGCTCCAATAAACTCCCTAGCTAGATGCCTAGCACACGTGGTAACATCCATGGTTCACATCTGCTGTGCGGACATGGGCTGGGTCAGGTTCGGGCCGGGCTAAAAAAAAGCCCGGTTATTTCGGGCTGAGAAAATCTTGCCTATGACTGTCCCCCTTCGACACGCCGGGTCTCAATTTTTGGGCCAGGCTTGGGCTAGGCCCGAGCTTGGGCGGGTCGCACGTGCATTTTATATAGTGTAAAATGGCTAAAAACAGCATTTCGGGTCGGGCTCGGGCTAAGATTTTTTTTCGGGCCGCAAGATCTGTGTCCCTGTCTAGTAAAGTCCGTGGGTGGGCTAGGCCAGCGGGTCAGGTCGGGCCGGGCTAAAAATGCTTAGGTATAGGCCCGAGTCTACCTCAATGGGGCCGGCTGCCAGAAGCCTAGAACACCATCCGTGGCGCAACCGATCAACTCCATGACGAGTCTATGGAGCTCGAGTGGCCATTGCCGACTCAATGGGGCCTATGATGAGTTTGTTTGGCCCCTTTCCTTTCTACCGTGTCCCAAATTATGGGTTTATTTTTTACTTTTCTAGGTATAGG
Source organism: Hyparrhenia diplandra (assembly GCA_015847255.1). Lineage (NCBI taxonomy): Eukaryota > Viridiplantae > Streptophyta > Magnoliopsida > Poales > Poaceae > Hyparrhenia > Hyparrhenia diplandra. The sequence goes on along the minus strand of JADLZK010006262.1, from coordinate 194,000 downwards.
GGAAACACCAAAGCCCAATGCCGAGTCCTTGATGCATGCATGTAAATTTACTGGATGACCAAGCCGTGCTATACATGGCAATAACCGGTTAACTGTGTCTTGAGATTATATAGGAGCCATTTGTTGGAATATTATAATTTACTTTTTCCTTGATTATGTATGCACTATTGTGCTCTCAGTTGTTGATGGGTTCTTGCTTGTTTTGCTTTGCGGTGTTTTGAGAGGAAGTGTGGGGAATCCTATCTAATTATTCCGAGGGTCATCATGTTACAAGTTAATTCCGAGGGTCATCATGTTACAAGTTGGCTTGTATGACTTTGACGATTCCAAGAGAGATGTATTGGGTCGAAATTAGGACACAACCCATACCGGTGAAAAGTTGTTTCTCTCTCTCTCTCTCTTGAACTGAGGAAACATCCCCATTTCCATTACTTTGACATAACGGAAATACAAGAGTTTTGTAACCAACAACAAAGATGTCCTAGAAAGATAAGAAGTTCAGGATGTAAAATGCAGCTAAACCGAACTTAGCAAAGCATGATGTGAGCTACCAGACACTCCTAACTGTGAACTTTAACAGAAAACATAACATTCCAGAGCCTCATCAGTGCCAAATTTGCCTAGACATTCCTCTTCCCGTCCAAACTTCATCCCCTGGAGTAAGTAGCCGAGCTTCAGTTGGCGGCATCCTGGTTTCCATCTTGTGTTAACATAGAGTGAGTCTTTTGTTTCTTCTTGATGAGCCTTGCAGCCACCTTCAGCATAATGTTGATTCCTTCAATGAGCGCCTCCTTATCTCCATCGAACTACAAACCTGTCCAATATTTCGTAAGCATACATGCATAACATACTATCTGAGCAAGATCTTGTATCAGATTGTTATCAAAGCATGCTTTGTTTCTAGTTTTCCACATTGCCCATCATATTGCTACAATACCGAAGGTGTAAAATTTCTTTCCTCCTGGGAGCCAATGACTGTACCAGCTCAAGAATTGATTTAATGAATTTGAGATATTATTAGCCCCTAGACATATAGCCACAATGCATGGCTCAAACTGATTTAACAATGTTGTAGCCAAAGAATAAGTGATTACCATCTTCAGGCCATCTGCCACGGAATTGAAGAGGATGAGGGAAAGAGGATCCCCTTTGCCTCACTCCTTTGTGACTTTTGACGTAGGGGCCCAACTAAGTCATTTAGTTTCACACTAACCGTCCCCACCAGAGACTACATGTTAAATCCAATTACACCATTGTTCTGAAAAGATTTCTTGCTCTAAGGCACTCAAATAAGAAATTTCATTGAACCTTGTCGTAGGCTTTTTCGAAATCAAGTTTCAGAACTATTCTACTTGGTCAATCTTTTGGTCTCATGAAGAATTTCATATAATATTTTATGACTCCACTTATGATAATTCTCCCTTTCATAAAGGTTCTTTGGTTGGCTTTGATTAATTTTTCAGCCACTATCTCAAATCTCGGTGTTAGAACTTTGGTTATCCACTTGTATAAGCAATTGAGGAGACAAATTGGTCTAACTTATTGTATTCTTTTGTGCATCAGACACTTTTGGAAGAAGAGTAATAATTCCATAATTCAATTTGTTAATGCTCACTTTGTTACCATGAAATTCATGGAACATTTGAACAATATCATTTTTAAAATTTCCCAACATACTTGGTAGAACTCTATTGGTATCTTGTCAAGGTTGCTGCCTTCTTCTTTCCCATTTGAAAAAAAGCCATTTTTTTATTTCCTCTTCTCGTAAATGGTTTACATAAGTCTATGTTTTCATTGTCGTGACTTTCTCAGCATCCATCCATATTTGTTGATCAATATATATATATTATGACTTGTTTCAGGACCAAACAACATTGTGTATTACTGAGTAGCATGTTTTCATTCCCTCGATAATATCACCATTATGTTCCAAAGAAATAACAATATTTTTTCTTTTCCTGCCATTAGCTACTTTATGAAAATGGCTAGTGTAATTATCTTCTTTTAATAACCAATGTTCATGACTTCTATTCCTCATGTATGTTTCTTCTTGATCAAGCAACTCTAAATTCTCCTTTAACAAATCCATTTTCCCGATAATTTGATCCCCATCAAGACCACAAGATTCCTCCAACTCTTCAAGGTCAGCTAATTCAATATTAATAGCCCCTCTTTTCTTTCTGATCTCTCCTTGCAGATTAAAAGCCCCATCCCTTAAACATTATCATTTTCAGTTTTATTTGGATTTTATCAAAAGCGCATGAAGCATTACAAGGCTTCTCCCAAATTTAATTCAAATCTAAATTGGAGCTTTTTGACAGTCTTACTTGTACCGGATGATAGAACGAGTGGATTATGATCTGATATTTCTCTATTTAACTTCCTTACCATCACATCAGGGAAGGTGTCCTCCCATTCCCTTGTTACTAAGATTCTATCTAACTTCTCTAAAGTAGGATATTCCTGATTGTTTGTCCAAGTGAAGGCCCCTCCTGCCATACTGGTCAAAAAATTGTTTCTCAACAGAGAATTTTTGTCAGCCTCCCATTCAAACTCTCTCTGATAACCCGTTCAATAATCCTTCAAAATATTAAATACAAATGGCGACTTACAAGCAACCTTCCTAGTGTTCTATATTACAGAACGTGTAACTAGACTAGAAAGAACAAACATTCAGATTACCGAGATACAGCCACAATAAGGTTGCCAAGAACAGTGTTGCTCTTGCAAATTAAATGGACTCCATTTGATATATTGGAATGATATATGAACTTACACACAAAAGAAACTAAACAAGGGACACAATACATCAAGAGAGGATGAACCGAGAAGCATACAGGACTGGTGGCACGATGTCTGTTAAACAACATCATCAGTACTAGTGCGCGCGTGCAGCATCGGTGGGCTTGCTGACTATCCCGACATGGTTGAGCAATGCCCAGAGGAGTGTTATCAGCTCGCCACCGCGAGCTATGGCTTCCGAGTGCCCTTTCAGATTGTCTGACGGAGCGACGTACAACGTCATCTCTGAGTCTCTGACCAAAAGCCAGCCAGCAACTTCCACGCCGTCTGCTCATCATCCCACCAGCTGCTGTGCCAAAAGGGGTTCCGATGTTTATGATGTCTTTCTTCGAAGTGCCAAAAGGGGTTCTAGAAAAAATTGAGTGTTTTAGGTCTTGATTTTTTTGGCAAAATGACCAGCACAAGAGAAAATATAGATTGGCCAAATGGGATGTTATACGCCAACCTAAGGATCAAGGCGGACTAGGTATCCAAAATCTGGAAAATCAAAACAAATGTTTGCTTAGTAAGTGGCTGTTCAAATTACTAAATGAAGATGGTATATGGCAAGAACTACTAAGGAATAAGTACATTAAAAACTAGGTGGATTCCTCGCCGTTGCCGCGGGTATGAAGTTGAACTATAAGAGAAATTTTTGCATAGAATAACTAATAAGAATGAACATGTTACCTTTTAATAGAGAAACTATCAAATAATACAATAAAGAACGTGTCAATACTGAAGACAATTAGTATCATCGCCAGGTTTCTACCTAAACCCTAAACCCTTTCATTCACTCAAACCAACAGTGCCCGGGCTAGGTGGTGCTGCTGGTTTCTTCACTGGCTCATCGTCTTCAAATTCTGACCAAGCTCTTCTCTTCCGTTCTATTGCTGATTGAGGATGGCCCTGCAGCAGAAAAAGAGTGTGTAAGGCAATTTGGCACCAAATCGTCAAAAAGAAAAAGTATGCTGGTTGTTATAAGCATAAAAGGCAAGAGCTAAAATTGACAGGAAATTTGACTCTGCAAATCAATGGAAGTTGAAATTCAATTTTTCCAAAGGTAAATAAATGAACGTATGTGGTAAAATGCATATAGAAAATAATAATGAATATATATAATGGTTTACTTAAAATAACACAGTCCTAACCATGTCATCTTCAGCATCCGAATCGTCAAGGCCAGCAGCCGCAAGAAGGTTCCGAATCGTCAAGGCCAGCAGCCGCAAGAAGGTGATCTGGGGCTCTCTCTGAATTGACAACACCATTATACCTCGCCAGGTCTGCATAGTCATCATATGCTTCTGGGTCATCTTTGTATTCTTCTTCTTCCTCTTCCCCATACTGCATCTTTGTCTTTTGATCCTTCCTCTTCCTAATTCCCTTCCTCCTCTTTTCATTTCCCACCTCTTCATCTTCAGTCTGAGATCTATCTTTTCTCTTGCAAGGGGCGTGGCTGGATGTTTTCCATTGTTCCTGACCAAAAAAAACTAGAAGTTACATACTTTGTGCAGTAAAGCACTTAGTCAACGTATTTGCAGCACTAAAAAAGAAAGGAAGGAATCCTGAGAACATGACCTACATGAAAAAGGAATTATGCCATGCCAAATTAGTAAGGAACCGTTCTTTTTAGATAGTTTAGTTGGTGGCTCGTGTTATAGTTTATATAAGTTTCCTGTTTCTGTTGGTAAACAATTGGTCTTCAGTATGTGCCGCTAGAACTGCAGGTGGCAGATTTTTTTTTCCACTCAAGCATAAACTCCAAAACAGAATCTCAAAGTTTCAGACCCTCTGGTGCAACTGTATAAAAAGGCCATGATATTTGCATCGCTTTCTCTAACACCAATAAGGTACATCCTCTGGTTTATACATAAGGATACGTATAAAATACCTTCACATGCTCAAAGTGTTCCTCCTGTTGTTTTACTTGCTTTCGATCATCCTCTTCCCTCCTTTCTAACTGTTACAGACACCACATTAACAATAGACCTAAAATACTTTGGCATATAAGATCATTGAAGTTGATGAAAGAATTCAAGAAACATATAGACCTGAAATTTTCTCTGTTCTTCTGCCCTTCAGCGAAGCTTCCTCTGCCAAAGCAATCTGACGAGCAACTTCCATTTTTTGCTTATTCTGCTGTTCAGCTTGTTCAGCTGCATCAGCTTCAAGTAAATGTTTACAGTATTCAACGTGAGTTTCTATTTTCCTTTCATCAAAACCATGGGAGTGGTATGTTGATGCAACAAACAACAGGCTGAAAACTATAATAGCATTCTGAAGTTCAGTGATTGTGGCACGAACCTATAAAAACAGAAAAAATAGAAAGAGGATCATTGATGCTTCAGACGATAAATTAAATATATATATATATATATATACACACAGTCAAAATCAATTATATGACTCCCCGGCCAGAAGAAATGACAAATTTGATTAAGGAACTATAAGGCTCTTTTTTATTTCATTTATGTTGGAGCATCCCCAAGAGGCTCTCTACATGGCTCTTTAATAAACATTTCAATGCAAACCAATATAGGTGTGTAAATAAACTGCCTGAACCGTGTTTCAAGACCGGAAATATGCAGCAGTTTGTGTAGAGTGGTGTATTCCATGTCACATTCAATATAATAGCATACTAATACATGGAGAAGCAGCTTCAATAATGTCCTGTTCAGATGCAAGGTTGTATCCAGCTTTTTGATACAAAAAAAAAAACGGTTTTGTAAGATACTTTGGTTTTTGGAAAACTAAATGCTTGGAAGAAAAAAAAAAAAAATCTAATACTTTTGGAAACTACAGTAGATAAAACTGTAACCTGTTTAGAATTTTAGAAACTACACTCTGACCTCCTTTTTCTAAACCATGTTTTACTCGCCTTTGGATCGCACCAAACAATATGAACTGACATAAAGTCTCATGGTTGTACGCTCTTCAGATCAAATCAAGTGAAATGGAGTTATTGAATACTTACTATTAGCTGCATGAACACAAATCGATGGGGGACAATGGCTTACCAAATACAACCAAGTGAAATAGATGCAATTGCACACGACTGGAGACAAACCTGCTTTGAAGAATGAAAACCCCAATGATTATCCGGATCCTCTCACGCCATTGACAATTGAGTTATGATTCAGAGATTCGCTAATTATCACCCCACCCTGAATATTGCAAAAAGATGAAATAAATAATCAGCCCTAAGATACTTTGGTTTTGGAAAACTAAATGCTTGGAAGAAAAAAAAATTCTAATACTTTTTGGAAACTACAGTAGATAAAACTGTAACCTGTTTAGAATTTTAGAAACTACACTCTTGACCTCCTTTTTCTAAACCATGTTTTACTCGCCTTGGATCGCACTAAACAATATGAACTGACATAAAGTCTCATGGTTGTACGCTCTTCAGATCAAATCAAGTGAAATGGAGTTATTGAATACTTACTATTAGCTGCATGAACTAACACAAATCGATGGGGAACAATGGCTTACCAAATACAACCAAGTGAAATAGATGCAATTGCACACCCACTGAGACAAACCTGCTTTGAAGAGTGAAAACCCCAATGATAATCCGATCCTCTCACGCCATTGGCAATTGAGTTATGATTCAGAGAGTCGCTAATTATCACCCCGCCACCCTGAATATTGCAAAAAGATGAAATAAATAATCAGCCCTCGGTTTAGATATAGTGATCACGCCTGTTTATCCAGATTTTTAGTTATGTGGATATATAAGCATTTGATCAAACCTTTCCGATTAGGCAGGGAATGATGGCAGAGTCTGTAACATAACCCATGTCAAATAGGATAGCAGCAGGCTTTCCAACAAAACGTGCAGCCAGCTCCTCAAGATGAAAGGGATCAGCTTAGTAGTTTTTGTTGTAAAAATATAAGCACGTTAAGAATGTAGCATACCGCCATCGACACGGACACTGCAGGTGCTTGCTGAGTATTGCTTGATAGACTCAATAACACGTGGAGTGCAGTACTCATCTGCTGCAGCAAAGCCAAGGTAGTTTTAGGAACCTAGATTGAGGCATCCGTGGTATTTGAGGTACACCTGCAACAATAAATAAATAATGAGCATTATCGACTGTTGAAACTTGCTTTTCATTCAATTACTTGCCATAATTTATGTCTGAATGATCAATCATTCCCTTTTTATACCTTGAAAGTGGACTGGCTAAGCTGAATTTATGTCCCATAAATTAGAATAGTAGAATAAATGCTTACTGTAATGTCTTGTTATTGTCATTTGAGGTGCGCCAACAACATCAAACCATGAATCTGGTGCACTTGCAATCGGCCTACCAAAGCAATCCTGTAAAACGACAAAGGACAGATTGGTTATATCCTTATATGCAATACAATCAACAATGAAGTAGCTGAAAGGCTCAATCTTGCTTTGCAAGACATTTCAAACCATTTCACAATATAGTATTTCAGTCTAGTGTCAGGTCACACTATTTCACAATATAGTATTTCAGTCTAGAATAATATTCATAGCAGGTTTACCAGTTCACTTGTGTCAAGACATTCAAAGGCATGAAGAATAAGCATAGAAAATCGGGAAGATTGAATCTAAAATGATCATAAATAAAGAAAAAAAATCTAATCTTTTGAACATATATCCCATTTTAATGTGCCTGGTTTTCTTATTAGTCATTGCAGTCATATGACGCTCCAACCTATTTTCAAGATAATGCGGAGAAATTTCTTCAGACACCAATGAATTCAGATGTGTTTATCTCACTTGGAGCCGCAGGTACAGGCGTCGCACATAGAAATCCTCCAGGCCCAGGTAGATCGGTGCGTAACACTACATGAAGCCAAGAACCAAATCAGGCTAGAATTACCAAGAAAACACCAATGAATTCAGATGTGTTTATCTCACTTGAGCCGCAGGTACAGGCGTCGCACATAGAAATCCTCCAGGCCCAGGTAGATCGGTGCGTACACTGCATGAAGCCAAGAACCAAATCAGGCTAGAATTACCAAGAAAAAATGGGACGGAATCTCCCGGATCCGGATGGGGGGACGCGGAATTCGGCCGGCCACCCTGCGTACCTTGATGTTCTTGGCCTTGAACCAATCGATGAACTTGCGGAAGAAATCCCTAAGCTGGCCGAAGGCGAAGAGCAACTGTCGCGTCGGTCACCACGTCTTGAGAAGGAGATGTACAAGGAGGCGTATTCTCTACTTTACGTTTATGTTATTAGTATGTCTAGCGGGCCATGTTGGTCAGACTTTGTTGAGTGAGTATGTCAGGTGGGCCGCAGTGGTCAGGTTGTATTGAGAGGGTATAAAACCCAAGTCGCCATGTAACCGAGCGACATGTTGAAACTCTGAATTGTGACCGACCCTCGCCAACCGGAGGGGTCTCTTCGGGGCGATCCGAATTCCTTTGTCTTGTGATCGCGCTCACGCCGACGGGCGACGCCGGCCGCCGTGGGTGTGACACTTGGTATCGGATTCGGTCTTCCTCGGCGGCGCGTGGACTCCATCGAGAGCTGCAGTGCACCGCCACTTATCGGCCCGCCAACACTCGACGAACTCGTGTGATCCCCACCTATCGACCTCCTCGATTCCTCGGTTTTTGGTCCGGGCGACTCTAGTTTCGCGATCTACGCGTGGATTCTCACGTACCAATTTTGGCCTACCGTGGACTAGCGTGGTGTTTGTCCTCTAGGTGTTCGGCGCTTTTCCCCTCTAGTTGTTCATCCGCTCCTCGGTCGCTTTGATCCGATTTATGGCGATTCCAAACGGCTCCCGGTAGGTTACTTCAGCCAGAGGTGCGGCCCCGAGTAATCCGCGCACTTCTAGCCGGAGATACCGTGAAATCCGACCACCGAACGCCATCTCCGGACAGACATCGACGAGCCGCCAGCGTGTGAGCTAGTGATCTCGCAAGGGTTGTGAGACAAGTACTCACGTAAAAATTCCTGAGCCATCGTGGTGATCCTAGTAATCGCAATACAGTCCGCTTGCCGGGATTGGTGATCTCGCGACAAGGGTTGAGGGACTCGTTCTCTTGTGAAATTCGTAGTCGCAAGCCAAGTGATCCCATCCGCTCATTCCAAATGTCTTTGCCGTGGCCGCCTCAATTTCTCTCGCGGTATTGCTTTTGAGAGTAGTCAATCTGGGCGCCTAAATTGAAGCCCTCTCTACGCACCCAAATTCTATTGGACAACATGTCAAAAACTTCTCGATGAGGACAAACAGTTCATGGAGAAGATCATGGAGAATGTCGATTTCTTAGTAGAGAGACTAAATGATATTGGCTCTACACGCCAGATGAAAAAAGACAGATGGATTTGAGGGATGCCGCCATGGACACCTATACACCGCCTGCAATTTGATTTCTCGGCCAGGGTGAAAGCTACTTTGGTGCAAAGAAGGGCTCAGCTTGACTTTGCAAAGGTTTGATCATGAGGAGCCATTCCAGACAATTCTTCCGAAATCCATGCAGCTTTATGATGAAGAAGAGGAAGTTTTTGAGAATGTCTTCTTTTTGACAAAGGCAAAGCAAATATGAAAGCTTTAAACCTCCAAGGCCAACAAACCTGAGAAACATAAGCCCGGAAGAGAAAAAAATACAAGGAGGAAAGACACAGAAGAGATAATCATCGGGCTACTCCTACTATGCTATGCCAAAAATGCAGCTTTCAAAATTTGATGGTACCGATGCTAAAGTGTGGAAAGACAATTGTGAGGGATATTTTGCACTTCGTATGGTATTCCACAAGGCATGTGGGTTACTGCAGCTCATATACACTTTGAGGGCAATGCAAAGAAAATGGTACCAGGCTTACAAACAAAACCATACCTTCGTAAATTGGGCACATTTTTGCTCGGTCATTGAAGAAGAATTCAGCTCGACGATTTCGCATAAGCTCTTAGTGACCTCCCCGAACTCAAACAAACCGAGATGGTAGAAGAATATACCCAAAGAATTTCGTGCATTGCAATACCAGGTCCAAATGCACAATTCTCGCGATGATGATCTTTTCTTTGCTTCTCAAAGATATCGAGGGGTTGAAGGAAGAGCTTAGATCCGTAGTGGAGCCACAAATGCCACCAACCTGTATTTCTTAAGGCTTCTCTAATTGCAAAGATTCAGCAGGAGTCTTAGAAAGACAAAAGGCTAAATCACACGCACATGCCGGATCATACAAGTTCCCCACCGTATAAAACCCCGACACCAAACAAAGAACCACCGGGTAATACATTGTGGAAGGACGCATAACCGAGAGATTATAGGAGGGCCAATAATCTTTGTTTCAGTTGTGGAGAAAAGTTTGTACCTGGACATCTTGAAGTGTGTACTAAAAGAAATAAGCCACAGTCCAATGCACTAACTATCAATGAGCTGGATAGAGAGCTATCTGATGAGGTGCTAAACACTCTTGAAACAGAAGATATTTTACAGGAAGATTTTGGCAAGTTGTCCCTGAATGCTATGACCACTCATGAGAAACTTAATTGTTATAAGCTCAAGGCCAGGGTACAGGACAAGGTTATGCTTATATTAATTGATAGTGGCAGTTCTCACAGTTTTGTAAGCTCTCAGTTTGTGGAATCTGCTAATCTGCAAACTGTGCCTGCCCCAATGAGGAGAGTGAGATTGGCTAATGGAGAGGTCATCCAAACCAACTCAATGATTCCTCAGCTCCAATGGTATTGTCAGGGAAATACAATGTCTTTTGATATGATAGTACTTGATATGCAACCCTATGATGCAATACTAGGGTATGACTGGCTAACATTACATAGTCCTATGAATTGTGACTGGAGCACCAAAACTCTGGAATTTCAAGAAAATGGACTGATGATGAAGCTACAGGGTGTTCTAGAACAACCATTGACCATGGCAAAGAATGTCCGCAAACAAAGTATTCAAAACACCAAGAGCAATGAAGTTTGGGCATTTGCAATTGTTGACTTTGTTCCAACTCAATCCAATGAGAAACACAAACCCGAGGAACTACCCCACTTCGAGTTCAAAGATGTTCCGACTCACGCACAAAGATGTTTTCACCGATCCTCGTCGTCTTGCCTCCTCACAGGACTTATGACCATGCCATACCATTATTGCCAAATGCTATCCCAGTTAATGCAAGACCATATCATTATTCTCCCATGCATAAAACTGAAATAGAGCAACAAGTACAGGAGTTAATTCGAAAAGACTTTATTACACATAGTCATAGTCCTTTTGCTTCACCTGTGCTATTGGTAAAGAAGAAGGATGGCAGCTGGAGATTCTGTGTAGATTACAGAAAGCTTAATGACTTAACTATCAAAAATAGGTTTCCCATGCCTGTTATTGAGGAAATTTTGGATGAGTTGTCTGGCTCCAAGTATTTCACTAAGCCGGATCTAAGGGCTGGGTATCATCAAGTGAGGATGTTACCACAAGATGAGTATAAGATCGCCTTCAAGACCCATCGGGGACACTATCAGTTCAGGGTGATGCCATTTGGGCTCACCAATGCCCCTGCCACTTTCCAGTGTATCATGAACCATATTTTACAGCCATTTTTGAGAAAGTTTGTCATGGTTTTCTTGGATGACATTTTAATCTACAGCCCCACTATGGAGGACCATATCATGCATCTTGAGCAAGTGCTAGAACAACTCAGAAAACACCAATTCTTCTTGAAAGGCAGCAAGTGCTCCTTTGCCCAATCCAGTATTGAATATCTAGGACATGTGATTTCTTCTAAGGGAGTGTCCACTGATTCTCAGAAAATTGAGGCCATGCTGCAGTGGCCAGCTCCAACTACTGTGACTGAATTAAGGGCATTTCTTGGGCCGGATATTACAGGAGATTTGTCAAGGGATATGGAGTCTTGGCGAAACCTCTCACTAATTTGTTGAGGAACAAACAGTTTACCTGGAATTCTACAACCCAACAAGCTTTTGAGCAGGTCAAGCAAGCTATGACTACAACACCTGTTCTGGCCCTACCAAATTTCCAAGAGCAATTCACAATAGAAACTGATGCTTGCCATACTGGTATAGGGGCTGTCCTAATGCAGCAAGGCAGACCCATTGCTTATCTCAGTAAAGCATTAGGGGAAAGACAAATGACTCTGTCAATATATGAAAAGGAGTTTCTGGCCCTAATTATGGCAGTAGAAAAAGTGGAGACACTACTTGCGGAGGAATGAATTTATCATCTTGACAGATCATAAGTCTCTAGCATACCCGAATGATCGTGTCTTGCACTCAGTTTACAAAAAGAAAGCTATGGCTAGATTAATGGGGATGCGCCCCAAGTGGTGTACGTAAAAGGAAAAAAAAAAAATGTGGTCAGCGATGCCTTGTCCGAGTGGCTCATATGATGCAATTGCAAGTCGCCTCCACAAGATGCCCTTATGGATGCAAGAAGTCCTCAATTCCTATACTACTGATGCCAAAGCTCAACAAATGATCCAGAAATTAGCACTAGCCAGTCCTGATGAGGATGGTTACAGTCTTGACAAGGGTATTATTTGGCACAATGGAAAGGTGTGGATTGGACATAATTCTCGCTCTCCAAACCAAACCGATAGCGATCATTACACAAAGGTTATAGGTGGACACTCGGGGTGGCGGCTACATATCACGAACTCAAGCAACATTTTTTTTCTTGGAAAGGCATGAAACAAAAAGTGGAAGATTTTGTGAAACAATGCACCGCTTGCCAAAGAAGCCAAGCATAGCAACAAGTTGCCATTGGGTTTACTCCAACCTTTGCCCATTCCCGGATGGAGTCCGGCGAGGAGATCACCATTGATTTTATTGAAGGGCTTCCTAAATCGATGGCTTCAAAGTTATTCGGTAGTGGTTGACAAAAGGTTAACCAAATATGCCCATTTCTTACCACTCAAGCATCCCTACACGGCTCAATCGGTTGCTCAAGTCTTCTTAGACAACATAGTGAAACCGCATGGTCGGGCCTAAGAAGATTATTTCGCATCCGAGATGTTGTGTTCCGCAGCAATTTTTGGAAGCATTTGTTCAAAGTATACAAGGTGGAATTGCATTTCAGCCAAAGATACCACCCTCGGTCGATGGCCGCACGGAAAGAGTTAATCAATGTTTGGAAATGTATCCGAGATGTGCCGGGACAAGATGCTCCCGTAACCCGGAAGTCTTGGTTATCGTTATCGAGCCGTGGTATAACACTACACCGCATTCATCTCTCGGGTGCTCACCATTCTATGCCTTTGCTTTGGTTATGAACCGAGTTGGGCCTGCATACTCCTTTCCAGCCGCCACACACCCCAATGTGTCTCGAATTCATTGAGCATAGATCTTTACATCTAGAGGCTCTAAAGGAGAACATGGCCGGGGCACAAAATAGAATGAAACTCATGGTCGATAAGAAGAGGACCGACCACCGGTTTGTCAGTTTGGGGAGAAGGTCTTACCAAAACTCCAACCATATACTCAATCTTCGCAAATCAAATGCACCTTACCCAAAATTGGCTTTCAAATATTTTGGCCCCTATGAAATTCTGAGAAAATTGGAGTGGTGGCATATCGTTTACGGCTTCCCGAAGGGGCACTCATTCATGATGTTTTTCATGTTTCCCGCCTAAAACCATTTCATGCAGATTTCACTCCGCAGGTATGCTTCTCTTAACAATGACGACCGACTGAAGCGGCCGACGCTAGCATTCCCGTGAAGTGCTCGAACGCCGGTTGGTCAAGAAAGGTAATGCCGCAATCCCACGGGTTAAAGTTTCATGGACGAAGCCGAGCCTCACATCACCACCGAGGAGGACTACAATGTTACAAGGCACGTTTCCCGATGCACCCGCTTGGGGTCAAGCACAATCTCAAGCGGGGGGAGTGTCGCGTCGGTCACCACGCCTTGAGAAGGAGATGTACAAGGAGGCGTATTCTCTACTTTACGCTTATGTTATTAGTATGTCTAGCGGGCCATGTTGGTCGACTTTGTTGAGTGAGTATGTCGTGGGCCGCAAAGTGGTCGTTGTATTGAGAGGGTATAAAACCCAAGTCGTCATGTAACCGAGCGACATGTTGAAACTCGAATTAATCGAATCTCGCCAACCGCAGGGTCCGCTCCCGGGGCGATCTGAATTCCTTTGTCTTGTGATCCGCTCACGCCGACGGGCGATCACGGGCGCCGTGGGTGTGACAAAGAACCCGGCTAAACAGCGTGGCGGGTCGGCCCGACGCCGCTAAGCCGCGTGTGAGGGCTCCAACGGATAGGATTCACCAAGGGCGGTAGTAATCGGGGATGACGGCGCCATGAGGGGATTTCCACGCCCCGGGAACGGCCTCGTCGATGACGGCCATCCAAATGTGATCTGCGACGGCCATGGTTGTAGGTCCGGGTAGGGGAAGAGGCGGGCAACCTTCGATGTCGAGGGGGAGGAGGCGGATCGGTGTCGAGGTTTGGGTAGGGGGAGGAGTCATAGGCAGGCGCAGGATCGGGGCGAGGATGCGGCGAGGACGAAGGTGAAGAGGCCTCCCGGGAAGCGAGGACGGGGATGGCATCGAGGTGGAAGGGGAAGAGGCAGCCGGGATGAAAACAAAGGATGCCACCGTGGATGCCTACGTGGATGCCCGGCATGTCAAGAGAACTCTCTATTTGGGTTCCCCTTTACGGGGGTTAGAGCAAGGCCAATAATGCTTGGCTATAAGCCAAGCCAACTCACCTAGAGCCCAACTTTACGGCTGATGTATACAATAGTTGATCCCCTGCTCATGTTCCTAGAACAGTTTTATATATATTTATAGAAAGAGAGAGAACGTTGGAATGAGAGAGAGAGATCGGTATGGTTCAACGCATGCAAAGATATCTCGATTTGTGTGATCAGCTTCGGCGGCGTCGCCAAGCACATATTCCTCTCTCCTCCACCTCGGACGTGCGGTGATGTGGCGGGCGTTTACCGACTTTTGTACTTGCTCTTATAGATAAGACTCTAGGCGGTTGTGAGAAGAAACCAACAGATTCACATTTCGAGAAGTTTGATGAAGGTTAAAGATAGCTTCTTCAAGTTTGGGCATTTTAATGTCAAAGATGGATCACAAACACGCTTTTGGATTGATACTTGGCTAGGGAATAAACCCCTCAAAGATAAGTTTCCGTGCTTGTTTAATATTGTTAGGAGAAAGCAAGATACCATAGCTAACATACTAAGTTCTCCCGTACTAAATGTTTCTTTTAGGAGAAATCTAGTGGGGATAAACTTATCTCATTGGCTTCGTATTGTGTCATCCTTACAACATATTAACTTAACCCAAGAAAGAGACGCCTTTGTGTGGGATCTAAAAGCCTCTCGGGTTGTTTACGGTCAAATCCATGTATGCCGCTTTAATTAACAATGGGGTTAGAGTGTCACAAGATATTTGGAAGACAAAATTACCAATGAAAATAAAAATTTTTATGTGGTATATTAAAAAAGGTGTTGTGTTAACCAAGGATAACTTGGCTAGGAGAAATTGGAATGGAGATAAATGAAGCTCTTTTCGTCACCTTCCCTAAAACAATTCAAAGACCTATTTTTTGATTGTTTCTATGCCAAATTTTTGTGGCGCTCTATACATTTACTTTTTGGTTTATCACCACCTATAAGTATACATGACTTGTTCCATAGTTGGTCTAAAAAGGGAACAAAAAGATCAATACATTGTTATTAATAGCGAAATCGTGCTTATATGGACAATCTGGTTAACAAGGAATGAAGTTGTTTTTGACAAATGCAAACCAAAACCTCTTTTTGCGTGTACTTGTTCCGAGGAACTCATTGGCTACGTCGGTGGGCAAGCTTGCAGCCGAGAATGAAGATCTCCGGATCATCTAATCGCTAAGCGCACGTCACCTAGAAGTGTCGGTATTATCATTCTTCTGTTCCGGTGGTTGGCTATCACGAGAGACATGTTGGTTATGTTTAGTCAAAGACATTTTATTCCGTGTTTATGTCGGTTTGGAATTTGGCTTCAAGTTCAAATAACACTACGATCTGCACTTTAGTATAATTGTTAGTATTCTTCTTTTCTTTTATTCTTATTTTTCTCACAAAGTGCTATATTTTATTGAGATTGCCCAACCATGGCGGTGGATAATTGGACCATAAATCTTGAATTTCATGGAGCAGTTGAAGGAGAAAAACATGTGCAAAACTCTTTTTTGTTTTTGAACTCTGTAATAATTGGTCCGATTCTATCCATGGATAGATGAAGCCGGCCGGATTTATATCCTTTATCTAAAAAAGCTGCTGTGCAAGCTTCACGCCATTCTTGACGACATCATCGGTTGAGTTGGGCTTGGAATTCCATTCTTCGAAAAGACGATCCCTTAGTAGCGGCTTAGCAATGGCGTGCTTTTATGCATCCATCTTGGCGCCTTATACAAGCTCTTACTCCATGCAACATCGTCGGGGAGCAACTCGGGGGCACCAGTCACAAGGTATGTGCAAGATGTGAGTCTCGTGATACCTTTTTTTCGAGGGAAAAAGGAGGGGTGCACACCCCTACCGTGCTTTTTATTAAACAAAGTAAAAGTGTTCCATACAAAAGTCTCACGAGACAAAAGAAGGTAACAAAGAAAATAAGCAAGATTACACAAAGTTGTCTAGCCATGAAACTATTGCGGGTAAATAACGATGCTTGGCTCTTAGTAAAACTAAGGCAAATTCTTCCTTGAAGATGGAACGGAATTCTTTGAAGAGAATGAGGGGTGCTTCAAGATGACATTATTTCTGCATGTCCAAATTGACCACAAAATTCAGTAATCACAATTTCCATAAAGAAAGGCCGATTTATCCGGATTTTGAAAGCTTCCGAATAGTCTCGGTTTGATTTGAGCTTGGAATAAACAAGTTCGTGAATACCAACAAGCCCGGGCAAAAGGGCAATCGAAGAAGAGGTGATGCGTAGATTCCTCACTATCATGGAAGCAATGAACACACAAATAGCTTGGTAGGAACATGTTCTTCCTTCGCAAAAGCTCTCTTGTACTCGATCTGTCTTTTAATAACAACCCGAAAAAGAATTTTCTTTTTATTTTGACAAGCACTTCTCCACGTACCCACTTATAACAGAATGTGCTTCAATATGGCCAATTAGAACCTTATAAGCCTTGCCTTGAGGAGAAATGACTAGAGCCCCATTTATAAACCCAAAGTGGTCATGCTCATCTTGAGGTCAAGATTCTGTGACTTGATTATGAAAGATTTGATAATGCTCATAAGCTTCATTTGAGAGAGGCAAATGAAATAAATTCAAATCATTTGTTTCACCCCTGAACCTGTTTAACCGTGACGTAAAGGCATTCTTACAAAGATGAAAAAAAGATGTGGATAAGTATGACATAGGATTTCATCATTCCACCGATCCAAAATGCAAAGTAACATGAGGCACCATCGGCAATCGTAACGATTGCCATGCTTTTAAATTTATCCAAAGAATTTGAGATTGTCTCTCCACCGAAAGGATCCCCGAAGCTTGAGGTTAATCTTGGCAACTTACCATTAGAATAATACCTTTCCCAAACAAAATTTGAACCCATGGCACTTTGGGGCCCCTAAAGAATTTATGCGGATGCTTTAGCAAAAGACTCTCATTTTGGGTTTCCAAATCTAGAATGCCCAAACCAACTTGAGGTTTTGGAAGACATGCTAATGGCCAAGCTGCTTTAGAAGGCTTTTTGCTATTCAGTCCCAACCCCTCCGGATGCAATGCCTTACGTACTTATCCACTTGTTTGTTTACTCCTTTTGGTATAGAAAAAATGCACATTGCAAAAGTTGGTAATCTTTGTAAGAACCGCATTGGACAATTCTAACCTGCCAGCTTCATTGAGAAAGTTTGCAATGCTAACCAGCCTTCTTTCACATTTATTAACAATAGGCCGAAATCAAGAATTGATGGCTTTGTAATACTTGAGAGGCAAGCCTAAGTAAGTGAAAGGCAGAGAACTTGTTGTACACCCAAAACAATCTGCTAACTCCTGGAGCCGTTGTTCAGTAATATTGATTGGCACCATGAATGATTTATCATAATTTACCCTGACTTCAGATGCCTGGAATCTTTTATCTGCTCACTCTTCTGGTAATTCTTTTCCCCTATCCATCCCTCCTAAAAATTCTACAGTGGTAATTACTGAATTGTGTCATGACCCTCCGCAGTGATTGAATCGACAATGAAGACGATTCGAGCACACTATCGGTCCCGCCCTTCTCTTCTCCCATGGATACCCTTGAGTCCCAAGCACTCAAGCCGCCACCCGTAGGGCCCGAAAAGTTGGGATTGGGCTGAGCGGGTGGTTCAGAGCGAGGATTTGGGGGGTGGGCCTTGTCCCAACCGACCATAACCATGATAAATGAACTGGTTTGGATCAAAATCATGCTCATTTGGAGGAAGATCTTCATCTTGTGGGGCTCCACCCAGCATGTTACTCTGCAAAAGTTCACATTGAACTGAACGGTGTTGGATTCATGCCCAGTACCCTCGAAATACAAAGATCCAAGGTATTTCTTCTAGATCGCTGACTCGACCCCTGCAAATTGACCTTGCTTTGTTGAACCTGTCTTCTACCCAAACTAAGAGCCTTCCAAAAGAGGAGACAGCCTTATCAATCAGTGGCTGGGTCCAGAGGTCAAGATTCAGACCAAGCATCATTATCCAACATTCATGATTCATCACAAAGAAGCATTTATTATTCCAGGCACGATTATGAGGAATAAAGGAGATAGTACCATTACCATAGGGATGTGGACTGGTGTGGATTAGATGGTCTCTTTCATGCATAAAGTTGAACCTGACATAGGCCCGACCAAAAGGACAAGGCTGAATCGAGCGAACACCAATGTCATGGTCCCCGTGAAAGTCCTCCGAGAATGTTTACGATGTGATCAAACTCCACAATATGAGCGGGCATGGGGTGCAACCGTACTATGGCTAGATCATTATTCTGTTCAGGCACATGCCCAACCACAACCCTGCGCATGATTGGCCTGCCATTGACAACTTGTCTCTGCATCCCAGGCGGCAGGAAGGGTGTAGGATTGATGAGACGAAATGCCATATCCTGCGGTGATAGATTAGGGGAAGGAGTTACTGTAGCTTGGGGGGAAACGGGGGTTTTTGGGTTCCATGGAACATGCAGAGAGACCGGTGAGCATTAACCTTAAGAACTTTGGTTGCAAACTCACCGGCTTGAGAAGACAAAGTGGTGGGAGTCACCGGCTGGCGAGGCGGCGGTGCCACCTTGACGCCGCCGTCCTTGTCTGGAAAGTACGGCGCACGGATTCTCCAAGAAAGACTCCAAGGCACAATGGTAGGGGCAGGTGCCGGTTTCCCAGTGTAGTGGTAAAAGTAGTCACCGGGGAATTGAAGACCTGGAGGAGAAGTTTGTGGAGCGGGCCCAAAGATTCGAGAGGGCGATGAATCCGGTGATCACCTGGAAGGCGGGCGCCGCGAGGAAACATCCTCCTCGATTAAGCGAGTTAAAGCCGGTAGGTGCAAATCCTTTGACGGTGGGAGGCAAAAATAGCGTAATGGGCTGACTTAGGTAATGGGCCTTTTCCAAAATTCTCCGGGCCTTTCCAAGTATGCCCTAAGCAATTAAAAGGAGAGGGGGTGTAAGGTCCTAGATGGCTAGAGGGGGTGAATAGCCTATAAAAATTTTTCTACAAGCTCAACTAAACAAACCGATTAGTATAAAACACGGCGTAAAGTGGTTTGCACTAGCTCTATTGTCTTGCAAGCCTCTAGTGACAATTCTAAATATATCCTATGATCTCTATGTCAATCAAAGGCTATGTCACTACTCTAACTAGTGAGTAATCCTAATATGATCCTTATGTTAGCAAGAACAACCTACACAAGCAAGTGCTAGCTCTCTACTCAAAGTAATCTAGCAAAGTAATGCAAGAGTGATAAGCTTGTTATACCGACTTGTAGAGGCTATGAACCAATCACCGGGAAGAGGATGAACCAATCAACACAAGGAGATGATGAACCAATCACCAAGACAAGAGACATGTCGATGTGTTGACCCGGAGTTCGCTTGTACACCGACAAGTTACTCTCCGGTTGTGCCGACCAACACAAGGATGGTGTTTGAGCTAGGCGGTGCCCTTGCTAGCCTCAACACACCACTCAACAAGTGTGGTACCCAAGGCACGAGCAATGTATTCCTTGCACTTTGTCTTCCCGACGAGGAGTGCGTAATCCTCTCACAAATCAACCGGAGGTGGCCAAGACACAATCACCTCTTCTTGCCAACAACTCCACCAATCCACCAAGTCGGCTAGGAGCGGTGTCTCCAAGAGAAACGAAAATCCACCGTCTCACAACGATCCCCAAGTGCCTCTAGATGCAAGAACTTCGATGCAATGCACTAGGATCAACTCTTCTCTCAAGAATGAAGCTCAAATCAAGAATGAGAGAGGAGGGAGGCTTGCTTGCTTGCTCAAAGGTGTTAGGGGTGATTCAAATGTCCAAGAGAGGGAGCAAGAGGCAGCCAAGGGGGTATAAATACCCCACACCATGAAATGTGGCCGTTGGGAGGAAACCCACGGTTTTGCCGTGAATGACGACGGCCTTGACCGACCGACTCACCGGTGAGTCCTGGCCGGTGAGTCCGGTCACAAACCGACAACTCCGAACGCTGATCGACCCTCGGCCTCCGGCGTCCGGCCGCGAAGTCCGGCCGATGCTTCCGGCCGAAGCGAAGCATCCGGTCACCGCGTCCGGCGGCCCTCTACCCCAACCGCGACTTACACCCTTTACGTAATTCGGCCGGACCCGCCGGTCGCGCGTCGGTGCGTCCGGTCGGCTTCCTTGTGCTTCCTCGGTGCGTCTGGTCACCCCGAGCCGCGAATTTCCGTTGTTTCGTCGTCGTTCCTTCGCCTTTGCTCCAAACCGACTTCCGCCACTTGATTCTTGTTGCCGACACGTCGAAGAACACCTCGACACCATGTGTTAGCATTTTCAAAACATTTTCAACAAGTGCGGAGTTAGCTCTTTAGGTTAGAATGCATGCATATGAGACTTGAACCTAAAGGCACGTGAGGATCGATATGTGCGAAAAGTTTTCCCTCTTTATAGTACGGCTTATCGATCCTATAACCACCCACACTCTCTATAGTGTCTTGGGTGTGAAATCAAAAAGCCCTATGGTTATACCTTTGCCTTGGGACCTTTGATCTCCAAACCACACCGGTTGGATGCTTGATCAATCTCTTGGATCACCTCGATCCATCCTCCATGATCACCATGCACCAACTCCGGCACGACCAATCTCCAATCTAGTCAAACACTTAGCATCGAGAGATTAGTCCTTAGGTGTCACTAATTAGCCAAAACCAAACTAGAGATCTTCAAGGGGAGAGATGACCGTTTAGCACGGCCGTTAACAGGCAGTTTAAGGCGATTAAAGACAGATTTATGAGCAATAAACCGGGAGGATTCAAACGACACGCCCATTGACGTAACGGTACGTAATTAGCTCCGGTGAGCGGCGCGGCTCGCCGGGGCGGAGGAAGATGAAGACCTCTTAACCACATCAGTCCGTAGAGCATTTTCTTCGAGAGATCCACCGCTTAAACTCCAAAACATGATTTGGACCCCCATTTCGCTAGAGATGAAAGAAAACCTTGTAACTTGCACACTCAAAAGAGCTAAGATTGCAAATATGAAAACCAACATCTCTTGAAGATACAGAGAATCTGTAAACTCGGTCACTAAGGAAGAGGACATTGAAGAGAGAAGAATCACCACCAATGGTGGCTTGTAAGATTTGCGCCACAGTCCATTCGAAAGCTTATACTTGCAACGGCCAAAAGAGACGACCAAATGGAAAGATTTAGAGGAGAAAGATGGATGAGCATTGCACGGGTGCCATGGGCACGAAGGATTGCGCACTCCACGACACGCCTCGCCTCGTAGCTAAGGTCGTGGAGCACCATGATCAAGGAGCTTGCCGGAGGAAGGCCGAAGAGGATTAGGATCTCGGCGACTTCATCTCAGCGACTTCAGAAAAACAGGCCTGTGGGGATGGCTCGCATTATCGCATAGCAGCTACCGTCTATTCTGTGATACCTTTTCGATGTCCATGTCATAATATCTCCAAATAGCTAGTTGTTGTGACGCCTAAGGGCGTCCACGCTGGTAATAGCTAGCGTTTGCTACTAAAAACCGATGTGGAGATGAGAGATAGAAGCAAAAACTATCTTATATCACTGGATCCAGATTTGAACCCCGACCTCTCCCTCGTGCATAACTCCTCTACCACTACACTACAAAGTATCACTTGTGTCTATATTCCCTCTAAGTTCCTCACATATTATAGAAAACCGAGTATAAATTGCTTCTTTGAGGCCCTAAGACAAGTGTAAATTGCTCCTTTGAGACCCTAAACAAACTCAAATCAAAAAGTTGTCAACTACAAAGTTTAATAACTTTTAGAGATTTATAATTTTCATTTAGAAAGTTTCTCCATCCAAGGTCATTTGAAAATTTTAAATTTCAAATTTGAGACATTCAAACGTAGTTTTTGCATCATAAGATGATTTCAATAAAAAAAATTGTCAACTACAAAGCTTCTTCTCCATCCGAGGTCGTTTAAGAATATCAAATTTTAAATTTGAGACATTCAAACGTAGTTTTTGCACCATAAGATAATTTCAAATCAAAACGTTGTCAACTACAAAGGTTCATAACTTTTCGAGATCGATACTTTTCATTTAGTAAGTTTCTCCATCCGAGGTCGTTAGAAAATTTTGAATTTTAAGATTTTCAAATTCAAACGTAGCTTTGCAAAAAGCAAGATGATTCTAAATTTAAAAGTTTTCTACTACAAAGGTTCATAAGTTTTAAGATATTCAAAGTTTACTTTGGTCATTTTTCATTTGAGGAATAGGAACATTGCTCGTAAATCTTATTAATCTCTCTTCTAGTTCCAAAGAAACTATGAGAGGATATGAGAGAGATGTAGGTTCTGTGAACAATGTTACTAAGGCTTTATCAAATAAATAAATGACCAAAATAAACTTTATAGTTGGAAACTTTTTGATTTGAACTCGTATAGGACCTCAAAAAGTGATTTGCTAAGTGCCAAAAGAAAATCACTTGACAAAACAACTCGTATCAAGACTTTTTCTTGGCACTTTCGATGAAAATATTTTGCCGAATAAAGCACTGGGCAAAATATTTCTTTGCCAATGACGGAAAACAACACTTTCGGCAAAATACATCATTATCGACGGCAAAGATCTATTTTGCCGAAGTTCTATCTTTTGCCGAAGTTTTTTTCTCATCGAAAGTGTTTTACCCTCGGCAAATAGGGTCTTTGTCGAGTGCCCCAAATAAAACACTCGCCAAATTAATTTACACACTTTTCCTATATTTCAGGTGCCTAAAATTTAAGAAGATTTCACGCAACACTTTTTTGTACTACTACATTATTATTTTTATGATTTTTTATTTGTCATTGTGTCATAGTAACACATTAAATTTTTGTCCATGTCTAACTATAGAAAATAATTGTTAATTTTAAATTGTCCTTGTGCCAACACATATAAAATTTTGTAAGGTTTGTAGTTTGTTTACCTGGTTTTTATTATTGGAACCTAAAAATTATAGATTGTGTCTACAGAAATTGCGATGAACTAAACCTTCAATTTTAGTAAAAATTTGTGCAATAGCCGTCGCCTTGAAATAAAATAAGAATTCGTGCACCCGAAATTTAGCAAATCCCTAATTTACACTTTCGGCAAAGGTCGCGTCTCCGATAGTGAGGGTTTTTGTTTTGAGAAAATTCAGTTCCATTGTTCTCTTTTTAGTAACTTAGTGTGGCAGCTCGGCTTGTTTCCCATCTTGTTGAGTATGAGTATCACTTTCATACAATGGTTCACTACTGAAGCAATCAGTAGCCATTTGTTCGAATCTTATAATGTACTCTTTGCTTGATCAAG
The DNA here is from genome assembly GCA_015847255.1 of Hyparrhenia diplandra. NCBI lineage: Eukaryota > Viridiplantae > Streptophyta > Magnoliopsida > Poales > Poaceae > Hyparrhenia > Hyparrhenia diplandra. Next base: position 170,275 of record JADLZK010006262.1, on the reverse strand, counting down.
TGTACACTATATATTGTGCTCTTAGTTGCTGACAGATTCTTGCTTCCGCGGTGTTTTGAGGAAGTCCTGATTGTTTCGAGGCTAATAATATCATACAATTTGCCTCATCTGATCTTGACGATTACATGTATTGGTCGAAATTAGGATACCGATTAAGTTGTTTCTCAGCAGAGAATTTTTATCGGCCTCCCATTCAAACCGTCTCTGATAACCCGTTCAATAATCCTTCAAAATATATTAAATACATGAGAGTTTTTACAAATTGGAATTAATATGGGCCCTCCATCCTATGTGATCCAATGGTCAAAAAGGTAGAGGAACCAAATAGAAGGAACCAAAGTGGCAGATATGAACCACAAGATAAGAACTGAATTATAATAAATATTGAAGGGTATAATGGTCTTTTTAGTCTAATAAGGAGCAGCTTCTCCTAACTTCGTGTGATTGAAGCCGATTCGGAATCAGGTTCGAGGAGTCGTCAAGTAAAAAAAAATCGTTCATCATATCCCCACTCCGGCGCACTTCCCGCCGTGCTCGTCCGCCCCCATGCCGCCGTCCCATCCCTAGCTCCCTCGCCGCCGCCCCCACGCCGCCGCACTCATGGCGTTCTCGCCGCAATTTGCCATCGCCGCCACCAGCACCATGCCTCCTGCTCGGCCCCTGAAGCATGCCTCCTGCTCGGCCCCTGAAGCATGCCTCCTGCTCGTCCGGTCGCCCCGACACGCTCCGCCGACGCCACTCATCCCCCTCCGGACGCAGTCACGCAGGCTGCCGGCCTCCTTCCTCGACGTCGGCGAGGCTATGGCCATGGAAGCCGTGACGGCACGGGCCGTTCTTCTGGACGCGCCGGTGGCGGAAGCATCGAAACAGAGTCTCTCTCAGAAATGCGGCCATACGCAATTCGCATAGCTGCCGCCAGCTGGCTCCAGCGAACACAAGGTCCTGGGCATGGCCGAGCCGAGCACGCGACGCAAGCAACCGGCCGGCAATGCGGCGTGCTGCGTGCGTGATCTGTTCTCGAAGCTCTGTCGTTGCTAGCATGGTGATGTCATGGTGTCGTTGTGCATACGCAATATACGTCCCTTATCCATTAGAAAAATTTATCCAAATACAACATAAATACGCAAGAAGCGTCCAGCAGCACTTGCTGGGCGGGCAAGCTCCTGCAAGGTGGCCATGGGAAGATGGTGAGCCAGGGAGCAGGGCGACGGCGAAGTTCTCTGCAAATCGAGCTAGCTGGCGCTTTTGCAGCCTGGGGCTCGCTGGTGCTGGACGCACGGCCGCGCCGTGCCGCGCCGGAGTGATGAACAGACTGCAGGACCGGGCGAGTGCGGCAGAGGCCAGAGGGCACGAGGGCGGCCGGGACGGAATGCTGGATGTGGGCGTCGACATCACCATCGCACTTGGAACTCTCAAATTAGAAGCTCGCTGCTAGCCTAAGATTTGTCATGCACGGCCTCGACCCCAATGGAGACACGCCTTCGCTCCCAGCCGGAGAGGTCCTTGATCCTGGTGGCCGCGACGCGGCGTAGGCTCGACGTAGCCGGAGACGCGGCGGATGTGGCGCTGTGGCCGGTGGTCCTCGATGCCGCGTGTGACCTCATCGGCGGAGAGCTTGGCGGTCGTGGGCGTGGTGGCGCGGTGGTGTTAAGGGGTACGGAGGATCGACGCAGGCGAACGCAAGCGCCGAGGGCGGGCCCCTGCCCATCCGGCCGCGTCGCTGGGGTGGCTGCCGCCGCGCGCCGAGAAGGCAGGCACCGAGGGAGGGCCCCTGCCCGTCCGACCGCGTCGCCGGGGTGGGCGCTCGCCCGGTCGTGCTCTCCCCGCATTGCGGTGATCTCAACTAAAAGCTGCTATTCAAAAGACTAAACTACCCTTTTTACTATAATTAGGGGAAGGAACCAAAGAAAACCAGCTTAACGGGAGGAGGTTTTTGCTGGTTCTCCCCTAATTATAGTAAAAGGGTAGTTTAGTCTTTTGAATAGCAGCTTGGCGATTTACATGCAACCTTCCTAGTGTTCTATATTACAGAAAGTGTAACTAGATCGACTAGAAAGAACTAACATTCAGATTACCAAGATACAGCTACAGTAAGGTTGTTAAGAACACTGTAGCGGATGCAAATGGACTCCATTCCACGTAGAGGAACGATGAGATACACACAAAAGACACACCAAACAAGGGACACTATACATCAAGAGAGGATGAACCCCGAAGTATACAGGACTAATGACTGTTAAACAACATCGGCCCTGTTCGCCGGGCTTATCGACTACCAGATCGACGGTATTTTCTCTCACAAAGATCGCCGGCCAGCGGCCCGACAGCATTACTTTCTCTCCACAGCATCGGCCAGCGCATACCAAATTTAACAAAGGCTCATCATCGCGTAGCAGCCGGGGCAGCTGGTGAAGTCACTAGGCCAGTCATCATCGGTACCGCAGCTTGTGGCACGGTGGGCGCTGTGACTATTCCCATGGTTGAGCAATGCCCGCAGGCTCTACCGTGTGCTCGTGTCCCTGCCCGCGCCGTCGCCGCCGCGAGAGCAGCCCGATCACCACCACCGCCGCGGGCAAATCGCCATAAACACAATGCACCCGCCATCGCGACGCCGCCCAACAATGGCGGATGAGCTGCAGAGAGCCTCGAAGCTTACTGTCGTGGACCCCACCCGCCATGGGCCAAGCCGAGCCGCCCAGCCCAACAAGCACAGGCGGTGCCAAGGACAAAGACACGATCATCGGGCGGCGACTACAAGAGGAAGGAACGAAGGGGATTCGACATCAATCAAATATCGAACATTGCATTTATCTTTACTTAGTTGTACCGTAGTTTACCGTTCCTCTTCCCCAGACTCTTCCTCTCCTTCCCTTGTACCCAGATTCTAGAACTTTCTAGAGATTGTTCTTTGTGAGATTAGTGGCCCAGGATTGGGGTTGCTAACATTGGTATCGACTCGCCGATTCACGGCATGGATCCGTCGTTCAGTCTTCATTCGCCGAGTTCCTCGCGGAGGTTCGACGAGAACGATTCCGGTGGGGAGCGCCTCTCAAGTACCGGGAGTGGCGTGCCGCTAGCCGAGTTCCCCTTCGTCGCCCACGAGCGGATCCTGCGCGCAATTGGATGCCGTGGTGGCTGCCGACAACCGGGGAGGGATGTTCGACTCCCTCCGGACGAGTGCGTCTTCAAGCCGGAGGAGGAGAAGGTCCCCATCGTCGCTCACGTCGTGGCCGACAAGCTGGGGCGACCTCTTGGCGGGCGTCTCCGACGAGCCCGTCCCGTGTTCGACGCTACTTCCCGACGCGTTCGCCTCCACGATTCCTTCATCCCTCGACGAGGCCCATCCCGTACCGCGCGGGCACCACCACCACCGACTCGTGGGCCCTCCCCCGTCGACGCCGAGGCCACCATCGAGTACCACCTCCACGCCATCCCCGAAGTGCCAGCTCCGGATCACGAGGCTCGAGCGCCTCCGCGTCGTCGTTCGGGCTGCTGCGGCGGAGTTCGTCTGTCGTCGTCGAGAAGCGGCTTTGCGCCGCACGCGCCCGTCGTGAAGTTCCCGGGCGAGATCCGCGGCGGAGTCAGCGGCGCCCGACGCGGCGTCTCCCTCACGTCCCATGGGCCTCGCCCGACCGCGGCGTCCTCGCGCCCGCGGCGACCGAGCATGGCGGGTTCCTCGGCAACGCCCACCGCGGCGTCTCCCCACCGGCAGCCGCGTTGGCCTCGCCCGACCGCTGTGTCCGCCAACGCCATAGCGACTTCGCGGCATGGGGGAGTTCTCGACTCCGCCGGCCGCGGGGCGAGCCCACCGCGCCCGCCCCCGACATCGGCCGACCCCGGCGGATCATCTGCGTCCGCCTTGGCTCCCACCTCTGCGAGAGGGAGTGTCACGCAGCAGCCACCTTCCTCCGCACCGGGAAGGAGTCGCGCTCATCGTCCTCGACTTCCTTCCATCCTCGCGCGATTCGTCTCCATCGCCGGGCAGCCCGTCTTATGCGGCGGCGGGAGGCGGTGTCGGCTACAACGTCGTGATGCCGGCGCCACGGCTCTCTACGTCGGGCACCACGCGCCTCGCCACCACGCCGCCGCAAGGCCGCCAGGCAGCGCCAGCTGCTCTTCACCCCGAGCGCCCGGCGCGGCCGCGGCGCGACCGCTACGCCGGAGCCTCGGGACGCCGCCGGCACTACGGGCCTCGTCGCCTCGACTCCTCCCACACCACGGGCGCGGTCGAAGCTCTCCGTCATCACCGCTTGCGGCGAGACGCAACACCATCTCATCCAATCGTACCGTCCCATGGCGTGCAATCGAGAGTCCGGACTGCTGGGTCCGGGAAAGGCTGCGGCGGAGTACATCAACGGCCTCGATCGCACCATGCTCACCGGAGCTCGTCGCCGCCCACAGATCTGGTCTTCGACATCACAGGCATCGTATTCGCCACTCGGAAGAGCCGTGGAGCGCACGCAGCGTCTGTGGCACGCGGGCGAGTCTTAAGCAGGAGAACCCCAGCGTCTTCGAAATCGTGCTCTGCAATTCCTGCCTCCCCAACTTGATGAGCACCAAGTGTTTGATGTATTGCTGCAGTGGCCTCAATTCCATGCTAATCATAGCACTGAGCAGCTCTAATCCAACCTGGTTGTCCGCCGAGGTCGTCAACAACTGGGACAAGCGACCATGGCCACCACCATCACAGGCTCAAGTGTTCGGTAAGCAAGGTATGCACAGACTAGTGGTTGGTAATCTTCTTGACGCTGAGTCGGATGTCATATGGTCAAATCCCCCTTGGCCACCACAACATATGCTAGTTGAGTTTGAGTGTGGCAGTGATGATATACTCCCAATTGCAATAGCTATACACATATATGCACATTTGCATGAGTGGCAACAGTCAGAAGTTATGATTTGGTGCTGGAACATTGTGCCTCCAATGCTTTTCTTGTTCAAGGTCATTTGGCTGCTACCTGCAATTGTGCTCTCAACATATTTTGCACAGCTGAAGCGTGGTGGGGTCACACTCTTTCATTCCCTCCTGTTGAGCAGTATTGGCCAGTTAGAAAGAAGCTCCAGTTGCTTGGTTCCTGTGACTATGCAAGTTGAGTTCGTTTCTGGGAGTGCTGCTGATCGTCCTCTTCCATGGCCATCCTTCAACATGGTTGAGAGCATCTCTGTTACCTGTTACTTTGGCCAACTCTGGAAGCCCCCATGGCCTGTGAAACCAGAAGCTCTTGTTGGTGTTGCTGCAGTCCATAATGGTGTCAACGGTCATATGATTCATATCCCTATGCTTATCCATTCACTTGTTGCAAGTGGTGGCACAAACATTGCTCATGGATTCAAGATAAGTGTTGTTCTTCTTCTCTCTGGTGGCCATCATGTCCATGCACGAGGTTACAGTGGGATCATCTTGCACTTGTCAGGAGATGAGGATCTTGTTGCAAGTTCACCGGTCATCAGCAATGTACTACTATCCTTTTATTTGGTTCTGTCCTCAGAACGTGCTGCACAATACTCCCTAGCTGGACTTGGAGGCAAGGCTTGTTTTATTGATGTTGGCTGGAAGTTATACCTCGTGCATCTCATCATTGATAGAAGAGCTGGGCTGCTACTTGGTGTTGACAAATGGGGCCTGATTATACTACGCATATATTCACCAAGGAGTGTTTCGGTGGATGGTGTACATGTCGTGGTGATAAATCACATTTGCTGAACCGAAGCAACACTTTGGGCCTTTCTAGTAGTGGTTTGGCTTTCTAATTGGCCGTGGTTCTCGCTGCTCGAAGCCACCATGGGAGCTACCGCATTCGCTGAAATCATAGATGATGAGGAGCATGAAGAAGATGCCGACCTCGGCTTGAATCGGTTGTGCTGAATGTTGCCGCTCCACATGCACTTTACAAAGATGTTGGACAACTTTCCAAGACGGAACTGAAGCAACAGGTGATCGCCCGGGCCGCTTGGGATCCCGTGGCTCTTGAACTTCTCCATCGGCTTGGGGCAAGCCAATCTTAAGGGGAATGTCGTGGACCCCACTGCCATGGGCCAAGCCCAAATGCCCGGGCCCAACAAGCACAAATTGGTGCCAAGGACAAGACAGCCATCGGGCGGCCCGACTACAAGAGGAAGGAACGAAGGGGGATTCGACATCAATCAAATATCAGAACATTGCATTTATCTTTACTTAGTTGTACCGTAGTTTACTGTTCCTCTTCCCCAGCTCTTCCTCTCCTTCCCTTGTACCCAGATTCTAGAACTTTCTAGAGATTGTTGCTGTGAGATTAGTGGCCCAGGATTGGGGTTGCTAACATTGCCCTCCTCCTCGGACCGCTCCCTCTCCCGCACCATCTCCACCATTTCCGCTGCAAGAGCCTAACTGCCTAAAGGCTCATTGTGTTTAGGTTTTTCTGCTAATTTGTATGATTAATTTACGAACGTGAATGTTTATTTTGTCGACGAAATATCAAGAATGATACAGTACTACATATAAAGCTTGAAAAAAGGAAAAAACAACAGCGTACAACAAGTGCACAACAGTCATCACAGTTGCCACGCGCGTTCGACTAGATAAGTGTACGACGACAGTTGCACGTCGAGCACACGCCGACGAGCTCTGTCCAAATCAACTGGAGGCCGCGCCGCCGACGAGCTCCCTGAGCTGGCGGACGAACTCGTCGGCGAACCTTCCCTGCACGGCGTCGTCCGTGAAGAATTCAGCCCACTTCTTCCAACCGTCCCCTCCGTCCGCCGCCACCGCCGCGGCGACCGCGTCGCACACGTCCTGGCGCCCGAACCAGCCGTCCTCGTCGCGGCGCGCCACCTCGACGCCCACGCGGAGCTCGCGCGCGAACAGCGCCGCGTTGACGAACTGGTCTCCCTTCATGGGCAGCAGCACGAGCCGGCACCCGGCGACGAGCCCTTCCACGACGGAGCTGAACCCGGCGTGGGTCACGTAGCACCCCACGCTGCGGTGGCGCAGGATGTGCTGCTGCTGTACCCACCCGCTGTGCACCAGTCCTGTCCCCGCCACCCGCTGCGCGAACCCCGGCGGCAGGACGACTGGCGCGCCGTCCGGGGAGTTGAGCACGGCCAGGAACGGGCGGCCGGTAGCCTCGAGGCCTAACAGGAGCTCCGTCGCTGCGGCGGGCGGCAGGAACGTCTCGCTGCCGAATGAGGCGAAGATGACGGCGCCGGCCGGGAACGCGGACAGCCAGGTGGCCCAGCGCTCGTCCAGCGGCTCATCCGCCCGCGGCGGGTCCGGCACCAGTGGCCCCGCCACGAGAACGGGCTTCTTGAACTGCGCGGCGAGGTAGTCGACGTAGGCGCCCTCCATCTCGGCACAGGTCTTGAGCACGATGCCGTCGCAGGGCTGGATGCCGGCCATGACGCGGTCGTAGACAGAGGGCTGGTCGGCGCCGAAGCTGGTGAAGACGTAGGCGGAGTCGGCGGCCTGATACGCTGGAATGCCGGTGGCGGCGAGCGTGGAGGAGCCAGGAAGCCTGCGGGGGCGGACATGAGGTCGCGCGCCGATGGCGGCGAGGCCGAGCCGTCGGGGCAGCGCGCGGGGACGACGACGTAGGCGCCGATGGCGGAGAAGACGCTGAAGTAGAGCGACTTGACGCCCAACGCCGCGGCGTCCTCGCAGACCCACGGGGTGGCGAAGTCGAGCAGCACGGCGTCCGGGCGGAGCTCGGCCAGCAGCGCAGCCACCTGGGGCCGTCTTTTTACAATCTGGCCCTTTTTTGAACAAATTTTACATTCAGCCCCTGGCGAGCGACATAATCGCATCTTTGGACCCCGAGGGTGGAGCCATAGCTTCGTGGCGCCGAGGTTGAACGTCTCCGGCGCCACCGTTACGCGGCGCCCGGGTGTTTAACCGCCGACACGGTGGCGAACGAGGTGGCGTTGACGTGGCGAGGGCCGCCGAGCCACGGGCCCGCGGCCCGGCGCCCGGCGCCACGCATCTCGGCCCAGGCTCTGAGCCACGATCGTGGCTCCGAGGACCTATATGCAAAAAATGAGTCTTCACTATGATTAGAGTTGCCGGAGCCAGAGTCACGAGCGCGAAAGCAAAAAAAAAAAGGAAATGCGACATGTGCCTCAATTCTCTCCATGCGCCTAACAAAAAATCAAAAAACTAAAAACTCCAAACGCTTTTATAAATCATAACGGAGGGAGTATGTCATTGCTGAAATTACAAAAAAGATCATGTGTTTGAAGTACCTAGGAAGACTGAAAAGAGCTACTTTGCTATTTTCCTAGATGAGTACAAGCTATATGTAGAACTTCCCAAGATGGACCCTAAAGTACAAGCTATATGTTCCAACAGGGAAGCAGAAATCGACTTCACCGACCACCTCAAACCACCAGATTTGCTGAAGGTAGGCTACAGACTGGAATCTGCATGATAAAATCAATAACTATTGGTCAGATATTTGACTTTAACTAGATAAATGCCCGTGGCGCTGCACCGGAAAAATATAATGTTCAACTAACGTTCCAAAAAAAAATCTATTGAAATTCAAGTTTAGTTGTTCGTTTGCTGCATCATACATTCATACATGTTCAATGTGCATATTTATTTAAATAACAGTATGCATGGCTTTTTAGAAAGTGGGAAAGTTTCAACCTCTCCTAACAAGTTTTTCTCATATGACAATGAGCAAATCAATTTGCTCATAATAATGAATAGAAATGACACTGCCTCTCTGAATTAATAACACAATGAAGCATCTAAAGTTGAGTTATATGATGCAAAGGTAATTTAAAACCTTGAATTAACTAATTAATCATAATTGTTAAAAATTAACCATCTCAAACTTAACTTTTTTTTTTGAAATTTCTTCCGAGCAAGGTTGTTGCTTTGGGTAATACACATCTAGGAATGAGAATCAAACACATCCTACACATTTGCTCCATTAAAAGTTTTAGAAGTTGGCAAACAAAAATTGTAGTAACGAAGTTTTCAGATATTTGTAATGCTAATTACAAACCGTGTAAAAATTTTGTAACACAAAACTATTTTTTTTTTTCATTTATCCTTTATCAGTGCACTTTATTGAAAATGAACACAAGTTGTTTCTTCAAGGTTAGTGCCCAAAAATAGTAACAAGCATAAGAGATTGACCTTATCGGATACAGTAGCTCAGTTCAGTGTTTCCCCATATGTAGTCATTTAGAAGCTGTTGTGTTTGGCTTGAGGATTCCCTATACCTTGTTTCAGTCTTGTTTTTTTTTTTCCTCGAAAACAATCTGGACAGTGGACAGTAATGGCTCAGTGCATACATCTACCTTAGCAAATGGTAAAGTTTGTAATATAGAACCATATGGAAAATTCAAAGTTTGGCGGTATTTGGAAAAGATTGGGTGTGCTCAGGCAAAAAACAATTCATCAAACACCCACCATGTCTTGTCTGATGTCAATGACAATTCTGTTGGCAACCATCATCACCATTGCTGAAGCAGTTTGCATTGACAAGGATCTCTGAGCTCATCGAAATGGTACCAAATATGCAGCCCATGGACCATATGCCAACCGGCGCTGAGTAGTGATTGGCGCCAAAAGAACCTCAAGTGTTCTGTACCACAACGTTAGAGTCTGCAGAAAAATTTAGACCCTCCTATTAATCAGATACAAGAGTTGGGAACATCCATGCAGATGAAGACCAATGGAAAGCAGACCTCCCGATCTTGAGTAGGTTGTACGGCTTGAGATCACGGTGCAGCACCCAGCGGCCATGGACGAAAGTCACACCCTTGCACAGGTGGTAGACCAGGATCAGCGGACGCACCATCACCATCAATCGAAATCATGCAGGCATGGGTAAGACATTTACACAAACATCTCAGGTGCACAGGGTTTGGTTGGACCATTAACATAAATACACCAGCAGACGGCGGACGGCGGCGTCGATGCAAGTCCGGGGCGGCGGCGGGCGGCGGCGGGGGAAGACCAGGCGGCGGTGGCGGGAAAACCAGGTGGCGGCGCTGCGCGCGCCGCGCGCCGGCCCGGCGGCCGGCGACCGCAGAGGAGGTGGGGGCCGCCCGCCGCTGATTGCGTGGTGGAGGACCAAGTGGCGACAAGGGCGGCCGGACGGGGACTGGGCGGCGGGGCGGGCCGTCCGGTGGTCGGGCGGCGGTCCGGTGGGCGAGGATGGCGGTGGCGGCGCCGGCCGGGCGGGCGACGGACGGGACCGTGGAGGCGGCCGGTGGGCGTTTAAAGGCGACTCGATTTTTTTGTTCTATTTGGTTCCGGGGAAAGAGAGCAGGGGGACCTGTCATTTTTGCGATTTAGCCCTACGGCGCCCAGATCACGTGGCTTCGGAAGGCCGAGCCCGATCCGTGGGTCCGACCTCGAGCCGTGGTCCGCGGGTTCCGGCGGTCCGCCACGCCAATGCCACCTCATTCGCCACCTTGTCAGCGGGCAAACACCGCCGGCGCGGGCGCGGTGGCGCCAGACGCTCAACCTGGGCGCCACGAGCCACGCGGCTCCGACCTCCGGGTCCAAAGATGCAGCTTATGTCGCCAGGGGAATGTAAAATTTGTTCAAAAAAGGGTCGATTGTAAAAAGACGGCACCCGGGCCGGGCGCCGGCCCAGCGCGACCTTTGAGCAGCTCGGCGCCGGTGGGGAAAGAGAGGTCCGCCGGCTGGCGCGTCCTCGAAGCCCGGCGACGTGGGGCGACGCGCGCGAAGCAAGACGACGGCCACCCCGCCGGCGCTGACGGGCCGCGAGGACGGCAGCATGGCCTCGACGCGGGGGACGTTCCCGGCGGCCGTGAGGGAAAGTGACGCGGACGGCAGAGGAGGAGGCCAGCAGCCTTCGTGCTAGCTGCGCGAACGGGACGATGTGGCCGAACCCGAGCCACGGGAGCATCACTACGTGCATGGTCGCGGCGGCGTCGCGGTTGCCTCCTCCGCCTGCCGGCGTGCTGGTGCGTCTGCGATCCTGTCCGGTTTGTTCTTGAGTGGAGCAGTGGAGTACTCATTCATTGAGTCTCCCGAAAGAGGTGAGTACTGAGTAGGTAACACGTCACACGTAAAAAAAAAAAAAGGACTAGGAGCAATGGCAGAGCATGTCCACATCTTCTGGTTATTATTATAGTATACTTATAAATGTGTTGTCCAGTGGTAATCGTCCTTATAGTACTTGAATGCCATAATATGAAGCTTTAAATAGGAGGTCCACTGTTATCTAAAATTTAGCTAAATCTTACTAAAACTTTAGACCGAGCTAAAGTGATCTAGTATAGTAGTCTTTAACTTAACAAACTATAAACTTCAGTTCAAAGAAGTCAAGCATAACCTTTTCTTCAATTGTAATTGTCTTTTTTTTTTCACTATGTGAAACATTTTAACTTATGTCACCCAATTTAAATTTGACACTTCGAAATTCAGATGTCTTGGGAGGGCTAAAGACGTAGCGAACTCGCCTTCTTCCTCGAGAGGCCGATTTAGATTCACCCAGCCCCCTACCTCCCTGCTCCGTTGAGCTCACCGGAGCAGGCTAGGAGTGGCCCCCATTTTGGTTTTAGTGGAAAGTTCCGGTCCCAAAAAATGACATTTTTATCTTTCAAATATAGTGTTTGACCGCTCATCTTATTCAAGTTATATGTATAAATATCATTTATTGTGTTATGACTTAATTTATCATTAGATATGCTTTAATAATAATTTAGTTATATAATTTGCATCAAATTTTTGAATAGGACGAGCAGTCAAACACGATATTTAAAAAAAAAAAAACATCATTCCTTTTGGACGGAGGGAGTAGTAGCTAGTGCTTGTGAGTTTGCCTCGATGACTGCCTGTTGCCTCCCTTTGAGAAGAGAGTTCTGGCTTGCTAACATCATCGCCGTTGTTGTGGCCGTCCTCGTCTTCGCCATCGATGTTGTCGATTCAAGGTCAGTCCAAACAAAATAAACTCGACTCATCCTTCTTCGCAGATCTCTTCATCTACATCTCGTCGAGCTAACGTCGGTCGCCATACTCGCATCAGCGACTATCATCATAATTGGCATGGACGTACATCATGATCTTGCTACATATGCAAGCATGAACCGTTCGCTTCGGGGAACCATGCAATGCAATATCGCCGCTAATGACTGTATATGCATGCTACAGCCTATGGGCACTGCTCTAGCTACTCGAATGCCTTAGGGTATCCATAATGGTTAAAGCTATTTGGCTATATGTCACGTGGCAAAAAAAAGTAGAAGAGATAGTAGTCACTTGCTACATCTGAAATAGCTACACTATTTCACGTAAATTTCCAAGAAACGTGTGTGAGAGAAGTATGTGGATCCAATAATATAAAATAGTTTTTGCTTCGTCTCTCACCTCCACATCGGTTTTTATGTAGACTATTACCATTCTTGGACACCCTTTGGGGCGTCCCCAACAACTAGCTATTTGGCTAGCTATTATGATATGGACATCGAAAAGGCAGGAGGGAGAGAGAGAGAGAGGGGGTTCTAAGGGTTTAGTGAGACGGAGCAAATAGATAGCCAACAACCCTTAGAATTCCCATAAACCTGCAGTACAACAGAGCCGTTTCACTTTGTTTTTTATTTGGCCGGTGATGCCATGCATGGTACTACTGCTACTTTATAATAAACAACAAAAAATGGAACGTGCTTAGTACTAACAATTTCCTGGATTAAGCAAAGTTATCATCAGAGTAATTAATACTAGTTCGCTACAAAAATGTCAGGCCGTTCGATCAGCTTAGCCGCCGGCATCAGGAAGGACGGACATGTTGGACCAGTCAGTGATCGGTCGTCGTTGTCGTGAGCGGCGGCGGTGGTCCTTCCTTCCCTGGTCCGGTACGGTGGTCCCGATCGACTTGCTGGTGACCTGGTCCTCTGGTCGCGCGAAACGTGCTGGTGACCTGGTCCTCTGGTCCTCTGGACGGCGAGACAGCAGCGCACCACCTTCCAGCGACCCGGAGAAAACGGAGCAAGCCCACGGCGGCGCGGCACGAACGCGCCTGTCTGCGGCAGCAGCGGCGCGTGGCACTCGACCCAGCGTCGCGGCGGCGCCCCCGTACCCACCGCCAGGGCGCCGACGAGCACCTTCGACGCCGGCACAACACGTGACCGTACGACCGCAGGCCACCACAGGAACCCAGAGCTGCCACCACTCGCACCCACCACCACGGCGCCGCCGAGCGTCTTCGACGCCGGCACTCCACGTAACCACACGCCCACACGACACGACAGGAAAACGCAGCTGCCACCGCTCACCGCCATGGCCACACCGGTCAAGCATTTCATCGAGCATATAGGCCGCAAACGGCAGCTAGCTAAACCACCAGAGCGAAGACGCCGCGCCAGCCAGTCCCGATCGGGCCCGACGGATGTGGTACACCCAGAACACAGCAGCCGCCATCACCAAACAGAAAGGGAAGAATCAGACCGACGGCGCACATCACTCCTCCAAACAACAGAGATGGCCCCCCTCCCAGGCAGCATCGTCCCACCCGCGTACGCACAAGGACCACCGCACTACGCAAAGACCAGCGACGACGACGGAACGAAAAGAAACCAGCAGGAAAACAGCAGGATTGGAACGGAAACAGCCACGCACCTCGAAACCCACACACCGGAAAGCGAAAGGAGAATGGAGCTCCGCCGGGTCGTTCTGAAGCTTAAAGAAGAAGGCTTCATCCACGCACACCGGCCAGCGCACACGGGCAACGCTTCACTGACAGCCGGGGCCGGCACACATCTGACCAGTAGAAGCCCGACAACGCCCCCACGACGCACGACCGTTGCGACGGCCGCTCCACGCCCAACCTGGCCCACAGCGGCGACGGAGCCAATCCGTGGTCGACAGCGCCCCGGCCGCACAGCGCCACGCCGGACGACACACCGCGCTATGGCGTCACCCGCTGTCGATGACATGCGGCCCCCAGCAGCGCCGGCCCCACCTCGAACGACGCGCACGGGCAGGCGGCCGGGCCATCGACCACCCCGGCCAACCATCGGTCGACAGCGCCTCGCCAGGACCGAGCCAGGGCCACGGCGCCGCACACCCTCCTGGCTCACCGACGCGTGGGCCACACCGCAGGCGGCCCGAAACGCGCGGACGCCGAGCCCCACCACCCCCGCGTACGGCGGAGCGCGGCGCGTACGGCGGCGACCTGCGCCGCCGATCCCAGGATCCAACGACGCGCGGGGTTAGGCATCGACGTGGCCATGGGGAGGGGGAAGATGTGCCGCCCCTTCTAAAGAGAGTAAATTTGGTCGGTGATCCTTGTAGAACCTTGAAGAAGCTTGAATCTGTTTCTGCCAGTCCAATTGTTAGGGCCTATTTGGTTCCTATGGAATTTGGGGACTAAATTTTAGTCTTATTTAAAAGATGTTTAGTTCAAAAGACTAATGAGGACTAGAAATGACAACCGACTAAATGCGTGACACAAGTGCACAAAACGAGTTAACGACCCGACAAGAAGCAATTGACTAGTCCCAATTAGACTCTCAAGAGGGGCTAATGGACTAGGGACTATTTGGTTAGGGGTAAAAATTAGTCCATTAGTCTTTGTTGTTGGATAAATTAGGGAATAATTGAGGCCAAAAATTAGTCCCCTAGTCCTGTAGGAACCAAACGAGCCTAAGCCTTAGGCTCTTGCAGCGGAAATGGTGGAGACGGTGGGGAGCGGGAGCATGTACCGTGTAATTCTTAAACAGAATTTTTTTTTTTGTCATTTTATAAAATAGATAAAAATAGAAAAGCAGGGAAAACAAAATATAGAAAATGATCACGTTGTTGGCCTTTTGTTCTGGCTTATTTTTACATAAACATAGATAGATAACTTTACAAAGTTTTATTTATAGTGCTTGAAACAATGCAGACAGGGCAAAAGCAAAAATAGAAGGCATTGTGAACTGATCATAAATCAATTGGTTAGGTCTCTTATGATGGAACCTATTCACTCGGTTTCAAATCTTCGACTTGGTTGGGTGCTTGCATTTTTCTAGATTTATTCCAAGATTTTTCGGCACATGTGCTCGTATTTTTCTAGATTTATTCTAGATTTTTCCGACGTTATGCGTTAAGTGATAAACGATGTCCCCATCGACAACGAGGTGCCAACGGTGACATTGGGAATCTCCAGATCTGTCGGCCCGTCGCCCTTCGCCAGTGCTCATAGGGTAGGTTTTATGCGTGCGTGTGTTAAATGAGGGTGAGGGTGCATATGTGTTGTGGCGCCTATGTTCTGTACACAAGAAAGTTTTTTATGACAGCACAATACAACTTTGTGCTAATTAAAAATAAAAATAAAAATCATATCCAGAGTTATAAAAATAAAAAAAAAAATCACTACATCCAACAAATTATGCATCAATTAGATCATGCATGCATCTTTATATATCTAAATTTTTCTTCCTTTATCTGTTTTTTACAAAATTTAAAACTAAATGAATATATATATTTCACTTATTACCTTTTCATGGAGTCATATGACCTGTTGAATGACTCACACCAATGAATTCTATAGGAGCCAATGGTACTATAAGATCAATATAATACATATAATATTTAGTTTTGGTTAAGCACACTATACTCCAAATAACACAACAAACATGTGAGGGGGGGGACATTGGCCTCTTTTGACCTTCGAGATCCTCCACAGCAAACAACAAGTATCTAGTTCGTCGTGCTATCGTATAAAAAAGGGACCAGCCCGACGTGTATGGGGAAAAATTTTTCAAGAGGTTTTCACTTGTGCACAAGAACTTACATATTGAAACTCATTATAGGTGTATAAGTTTGCAATTCTTTCCTAAGGTGAATATTACGTATGCACATTGAGGAACTCAAGGATAATCTACTCTTTCTGTTATTGGAGCCAAGGTCGATGAGTTCTCCGTCGTCTCCTATAGATGGTCATTTATTTTTCTCCTTGGTTTTTAGTGTTAAACATTGTGCGTGGAGTTGGCCAGGTTTCATAATAACTTCAAAGTAATGTCAATAAAAAATAGTAGGACCTTCTTTATAAGTATACTCCCTCCATACTTTGACTTCTCTTTTAGGATAGCGACATTCGGTCTCCAAAGCGTAGCTTTGACTTCTCTTCTATAAAAATATTTATTAAAAATTATATTTATACTTTTATGAAAGTATTTTTTAAGACAAATCTATCGATATGATTTTCACATTTCTAAACTCAACGACTTAAAAAGTTATTCATGATTTATGTTCTCAATGTGTGACCTAAACTTTTTCAAAACATCTTCTTTTTCCAATGTGGAGGGAGTATTCATTATGTATATCAATAAAAAATCAGTAGGACCTTCTTTATAAGTATATTCATTATGTATATCTATAAAAAATTAGTAGGAGCTTCTTTTCATGTACGGAACAACACATGAATTCTCTCTCTTGTTTTGTATTGAAACTGGCAGTTCTCATTTTTGAATCTATTGGGCACATGAATTCTCTCTCTTGTTTTGTATTGAAACTGGCAGTTCTCATTTTTGAATCTATTGGGCACGCGGCCTACTCTGATGTGAACGTTTCCAGGGAGGATCCAAGCATAGCATAGCCGGGCCATACCTAAACGTATACAAGGCCTGGTCTTTGTATACGGTGCCAATCTGGTATCCGACGACTTTACCGAAACCTAAAGTTTGGTACGCGGAATGCACCAGCACTAAGGGCCTTTTGGATCAGCTCAACTTCACAAAGCAAGCTGTTTTTTGACATGACAGCTTCACCAACAGCTTTGTAAATGAGGATGAGCTGTTTTGAGAATGTCATTTGGCAAAACAGCTTACTTAACAGCTTCACCAATGGGTGGGAATGAGCAATTGTCAACATTGCCCCTGGTTTTAATTGACAGACAGCAGATCGGTTCACATACATTGTCCAGCATGCCATACGTACATGTCCCTGCTATCCGTTCACATTGTTCAACATGTTCAAATCATCCAGACAAGTGCTGTTCAACAGCAACTCTTCAATGGCTGGGTGTTCAGATCAGACAATGGCTACGCAAATCACACATGAACGGCTGGGTATTCAGATCATCAAACAACATCACGCTACACACATTTTCCGATCGTCAGAGAATTTTTAATACATGAAACGACAGTATTGTGCCTGATAGCACACCACACACAACGGCATCTACAAACACACATAAAAAAATCTTCCATTTTTTTTTTTGTTCACGAAAACCAAGCACAAAGCTTGCTGATGCAAAAGCGATGTCAGCCACGCAGTTTCCCTGGGCTTCGTTGGAGGAGCACTTGGTTTTTTCTGGTGGAAGAAATCAGCCGATTAGTAAACAAGTGATAAATTTTGGTACTGAGGGCATAGAACTTGTACCTTCAAGCGAATTGGACAGTAGTTTCCTTTCACAAACAGATGACAGAGATCTGATTAAAGGCAGTATTAGTCCAGAAGATAGATGTTTTCCAAAGGAATACTGACTAAAGGCAAAACAAAAGGGAAAGTAAAACCTCTGATTCTAACAAGTAAGCAGTACAGGTTCAGGCTCAAGTAAATAACAGGATCAATTGAAGTATGACAGAGATAACAGGATCAAGTAAATACTACATGTTCAGGCTCCAAACAAACAGAGATGTCATGTGTCAATCAATCAGAGAAACACCTGTTCACAGGATTTTCTTCCAAAGAATTTGCTACCTCTGAAATGCTTACACTACAGCAAGTACTCAATCAGAGATGTTCAGTTTGCTAAATATACCAGTATACCACCTACTTATTCATCTAGTGTTATTAGTAAAGCAATTTCAGATACAGAAAGACATTCTAAGGATCCCAGGCAGATATCTTACCACCTACTTATTCATCTAGTGTTCAGTCTAGATTACTTTCAGTCTGATAGCTAAGGTCCAGAGAAAACAAAAGACAAATTAAGTATTTCAAGAGAGAATTGATAGGTTTATACCTGCAGTTTTATCTAGAAAGATAGATTGCCCTTGCAAGGTCATCACGGAATTTATCCATGTCCCGATCATCATCTGCCATTGTCGATGTATCACCAGCATCTCTTGGAGTATACTTCCTGTACCTTTTAGGTATGGTGGGCACATAATCAGGATTCCGATCACATCTACTGAAATCTTTGTCATCAGAGTCGTTCTCACGAATGAAGTTGTGTAGACACATGGTTGCAGCAACAATCATCTTTTGCTTTTTCATTGGGTAACTTGGCATTTTCAGAACTATCCTCCATTTCATCTTCCACACACCAAATGTACGCTCCACCACATTCCGAATACGTGAATGCAAATGGTTAAAGAGCTCTTGCTGACCTCTTGGTGCAGGACCCTTCCTCCACTCTGGCACATGATACCTCTGACCCTTGTATGGTGCCAAATATCTAGGTCTATTTGGGTACCCAGCATCAACAAGGTAATACTTCCCTTGAGGGGGGTGTGGAAACTTGTCATGGTCAAGTCTAAGAGCATGAAAGAGCACATTTGTGTCATGCATAGAACCAGGCTGCCCAGTAGATGCATATATGAATCTATTGTTCTAGACATCCCAAAACTTGTTTTTGAATTGCAGTCTAGTGTATTGGAGTCCAGTCCTATCTTTGAACCTTTGGATCACATTCATGTATCCAGTCCTGCCTAAGTGAGTATTTGCACGATTTCCCTTCAGAACTTCATCAGCAAAAATCTCACAAACTATCCTACTGTTCTCATCCGACCAATCAGCCTCACTGTTGCGAATAAAAATGTGAGGTCAAGTGAGCAGGCACACCATATACTATAGAGCAGTTCAAATATATAGACTGGAATTCAAACAAGTTCACAGAATTTTCCAAGTAAAGAAACTAACAAGTTTAACTGAACTAGAGACTGATGAACTGACTGAACTGAAACTGTTTAACTGAAACTGTCAGTTTCAGATTCAGTATAAAAACAGTCAACTACTGGAGTCACCAGCTGTTCAGTTTCTGATGAAACTAGCTAAACCTCCAGAAACTGACTCATTGGCAATTACTCCTAGTTATGCTAGTACAGAGCCTTCAAAGTTAGAGCCTTCAAAGTTAAATATTCAGTAGTAAATGATTTTGAACTGCAGCAGCAGCACAAACTGAATGATGATATCTTTAACTAGTGCTAGGGGGTGAAATTGTAGGATATTATTCAGATTAAGTTGATGAAGTGCATATATATGACAGATATAGTAGTGTTCCCAAAATGCACCCCACCCTCTTTGTGGACAAAATAAGGCACATGATAATATAGACACAACAGTTTTTGAACAGTTTAGTATGACATATTGACTAATTTTTGAATGGCACTCACAGGTCTCAACAGGTCTCAAGTGTACAGAACAAAATCCAATCACTTATGACCATCAGGCATCAAGTAATGGCCAACTCTAATCACTTATGACACTTCAGCAAGCATGTTATGGCTGATCCCTTATGATCATAATGATCCCTTATGATCATCATAACTTGACAAGAGATACAGGTGTAGTAGGCCGACTAGGAGTATACATGTGTAATGACATACAGGTGTAGTAGGCCGACTAGGAGTATGCAAGGACTGACACTATAGTTCATCTGTACAGAAATTCAGTTTAACAATGCTCAAAGGATCCCCTTGTCAGACAAGAGCAGTAACAGCAGCAGCAGCAGCTCAACTGGTCTACGTTTACTTGATCCATAACCGGCATTCCACAAAGAAAGCATCACTATTACTGATTCCATAAGTAGAAAAACCATTTCTCTAGTCAAGGGTAACATGTGACTGAGACAATAAAACAATATGGTTTGCTGCATCAGACCATTGCAGTGCAACTCTAATCAATTAGTACAGAAGAGGGTAAATAAAACAATATGAACGTTGACTGCTCGACCATCAGGCATCAAGTAATGGCCAACTCTAATCACAGTTCATGACCAACATGTCTCACTTCAAATGTAAGCGACAAGGAGGCAGTCTCAAGTATGTGTAACTGACAAAATTAGAAGTAAATTGACACTAGTCCAGTGACATCACAACAAAGGTGCTAGACATTTGGGGTGCATACCTTGAATCAGTTAGGTCGACGGTGTCCGGTGGGGAGCAAGAGGAGCAGCTGGAGGTCAACTTTGTGAGCGTGCCCGCTTTCTACCTCGGCCACCTCGGCCACCACGGCTAGGAGCAGTAGAGCGAACATCGACACGGCTAGGAGCAGTAGAGCGAACTTCGACACGGTCTTCGACAAATGTCTCCTCCCTCCAATTAGGACCAAAGAGAGCTGTCGCTGTGGCGTTGAATTGCTGCCAAGAAGGATTGTCGACGGTAGACGACGTGCCGACGCCGGCCGGGGGAGCGCCAGAGGACGAGCTGGGCCAGCCAACGCCGGCTGGGGGAGCGCCAGAGGACGAGCTGGGCTAGCCAACGCCGGCCGGGGAGCTCCAGAGAACGAGCTAGGCAAACTGATGCTAGCCGAGGGTGCGCCGGGCCAACTGCCGGTCCAGGGGGCGGGCAAGATGCTGCGCCTGCCCAGGGGCCGCCGTACCATCCAGTTGCATCGATGGGGGCGCCGCGAGCCGCGCCGGGCCAGCCAGCTCCGCCGGCCGGGGGCGCCGCGTCCTGCGCCGAGCCAGCCTGCGTCGCCAAACAGGGAGGCGCCATGCCCCTCGTGGGGCCAAGATCCAGCGGCCGAGGAGGTGCCGTGACCCGCGCCGGCCCGGGATCCACCGATGGGAGGGGCGCCGGCATGACCCACACCGGGCCAAGAAGCTCCGGCCGGCGGCTGTCCTCCAGCTTGAGCAAGAAGTGCGGAGAAGCTCGCCGACGAAGAACCACCGATTGGATCGACTTGGAGACCTGATCGATCGGCTTCCCGTCCAGCATTGCGTTCCGGCGAGGGGTCGGCCATGGCGGCGGCGGCGGCGAGGACGTCAAGCTCACCCTCCCCTTGCTGCTGGCGGATCCGCGGCGGGACTGTGGCTCGCCTCCTCCTGTTGCGCGCCCGACAGAGGTGTAGCAGAGGGTGACGGGGAGCCTTCTCTTGTGCGGTCGCCGGAGGTGTTGCAGCCGGTTCCCAGGCAGGTGGAGCAGGCGGATCCGGCGGATCCCAGCCAGGAGGACCGCTCGGCGGCGCCCTGGCCGGAGGAAGATGAAGAACGGCGGCGGCGCCCTGGATTCAGAGGAAGAGGAAGAACGGCGGCGGTAGAGGAGGAAGAACGGCGGCGGTCTAGCAGAGGGTGACGGGTGGATTGGGGGCTACCGGCGCGCCCATGGCGGCGGCCGCGGCGGCATCAGGGAGGCGGCGGCGGCGCTACGCCATGCGGAGGACGGACGGGGCAGACCCGGGAAAGACAGTGGCAATTTGGAGTGAATTTGTGATAAGGTCAGGGGCAATTTGGTAATCTTGGAGGGGAGAGCGGTGGAAGTTGCCATTTCGCAGCTCTACCGAGCGCTCGCGAGCGGACGCGGACTGTCTCAGCGCGATTTCAGGGGAGCAGCCCAGCGAGCTGACGACGAAGCGGGCCGTTTGGCAAATAAATTGTTGAAGCCGCTCCTGAAGCGGCTCACGAAGCGGCCCTAACAAAGCTGCTTCGGATGGTCCGGCGGCATCACACGAATAATGAGTGAATTCGGTCCATATGAACCCAGTCTCATGGGGCGGACGGTTGAGTGAGATGCTACGCGCACCAGAGTTTAGATCGTGATGCTAGTACCTTTTTCTAAATTTTTTCCAGGATTTATCAGCGTTATGCATTAAGTGATAAGCGATGTTCCTGTCGACAATGTAAGGAAAATGGACCCCGCCCATTTTAGTTATAGATTTTGGTGTTTGATGACCAACATGACCAAATGAGATAATAAGTTTGCAAGTGTTTATTTTGTAGCCTCATAGGATTAGAACATGACTTGGACTAAGGCACTGTAATTTTCCAGAGAATCAAGCAAAGTCCAAACATGAAGGTGGAACCGACCCCGACGAGAAGATCACGATGCAACAAGTCAAATGAAGGGTTTCAAACCCGCGACGCAGCTTGCCCGACGGCTGGCGTCCGGAGGGCATTTGACGCGTCGGATGTCGCCTCGACGGCGGTGCGTTCTCGGCAGATATTGGGTGACGTCGACTCGACCAGCTGACGCATCTGAAGCAAGGGCACCCAACGTCCGCAATAGACTCAACGGTCACATGAATGATCGATGCGGCCGGAGCGCCGTCTACGAGCACACCCGGAGTGCAAATTGGCACTTGGGAGCTCACTGGTGCCACAACGGACGCGCGCATAGGCGACGCTGGCGTTGATGCGGTCCCGACAAATATCAACGGTCGACAGAAACAGTCAGGAGGAGCGATCCAACGGTCGGATCAACGGCCGGGCGACCACCGACGCTGGGCCGTCACGGCGAGGTCTGAGTGTGTTCCGGCCGCTAGCCCCAATGGCTGGAGTTGCCTCCAACGGCCATATTCTCATTTGGGCCTATATATAACCCATCCAACCGGCCAAATGATGGGTGTGGGAGTGTGGAAACGTACCAAGGGTGTTGAGACACCATTTTAGAACTCTCCACTTGCATTATGCTGAGAGATATACTCGGTGATTAGTGTGAGTGCTTTATGAAGTTCTTAGGTTGGTTAGACCACTGCTTATGCTCTTGCTCTAGGCTTAGGCTTAGTGTTTAGTGAGATTTGCGAGTTTCCAAGAGTTGTAATCGGCGGGGCTTGTAAGTCTTGTGAGACCACACCAACCGCATTTGCGGTTTGGACGCCACCGTGTACCAAAAAGAACAAGGCTCGTGGCGTTTTTGGTCGAAGCTTGATAGCGAAGACGGGGGGAGCATCCAGAGTGGATTGCTTGAGGGCACGTCGGAGACCCACTTTTGCGTGTGGGGAAGGCCCGAGGCTATCCACGGAGTTACCCGACCGAGAGTTTGGCCATTGCGAGGGATTCCTTGCAAGGGGCTCCAACAAGGATTAGGGGGAAGCTTGTGCGCTTCTCGATACCTCGGTAAAAATACCGGAGACATCGACGTGAGTATGCATCTCTATCACCTTTACCTTTCGCATTACTATTTGCATTACCTTTATTGTGTGATTTACCTTTCCTAGCTTAGTTGATAAGCTAGTTTATATGATTAGAACTTAGGGTGCAAAACTCTTGTACGGTAGAGAGACAAAGAACACACCTAGGAAAACCATAGTTTCACATATAGATTACTTTATTGCAATAAGTTTTGATTAGGTGAAGTTAGAGCCATAATTAGAAGTAGATTTTTAAGTTGCCTAATTCGAACCCCCTCCTAGGCATCATGATTCCCTTCGCACAATGAGGCGCTAATGGTGACTTCGAATCTCCAAATCCTTCGGAGGTGCTTACTGAGGTAGGGTTTTGCGTATGTGTGTTCATAGGGTGAGTGTGTGTGCGCCGTGTTCGAGCATTTGTGGTAACCGTGTAATTCTAAAAAACTATTATATAACTGTAACGGTATACTAAAATTCAACTATCCACTTTTTTCATTTTTTTTTTTATTTTTGTTTTTCACTTGTTGCATCTCCAATTCCACTTGCTTTTCATTTTTTTTTTCTTAATTTTTTTTTGCTTGTTTGTTCTCTTTTTTTCACTCTTTTCTTTATTATTCCCCTTTTGCCCCCTAAACTTTGGTTCATTCACTCGTGGTCTACGGGAGTTTTTCTTTTCCTTTTTAGTTTATTTTTCTCTTTTTTTATTCACTCCTCTAGTCATAATCCTAGCGGAATAATTTCCAAGAGATGGTTGGAGCATTAAGGAGAGGGATAGTAATATTCCAAGGAACATGTTCCCTCTCCTCCCCCCACTATAAGTAGAGGCCACCCCTTCCTCTCTCTCACACACACCACATTTTGGAGTCAAACACCTCAATACCACTTGTACTCCTTTTTACTTTTATTAATTGTCTTTTGGAGATAGGCAAAGCTTTATTGAAGAGCTTGTATTTGGAAGGAAGGTCGCTTGGTAGGAATACAATTATGGCTTCTTGCTTATCACAAACAATCAAAGCCACCTAAAGAAGATCTATCATTCCACAAAACATGAGGCCCAATGGAGCAAACCTTCGAATATTTTATGCAAACCACCTAACGAAGGCTGGTTTTGCCATTTTCGAATCATGATTTTATCTTCATATCTCGACGTAACTTCCCTCCCTTCCTCTGAACTTCCCCAGCCCCACTCAATATCTTTAAGGTTCTCTCGCATAGCAGCACCTTCAACCGTTGTCTTACCGAGACGAATGAGGTCAAAAATTACCGGATAGGCTGAATAAGCTTTAGATGATTTGATTACACTTTGGTTGAATCCATTCGTGAGAGTATGTCTTCCATTACTATTAAGAGAAAAACAATAACTGCTTAGTACATTATTGAACCACATGTAAACAAGAACTTTAACTCGAAGCATATGAATAAAACAAACATAATTGATGTTTAATCACCACACTTGGGATCATGGCAAAAATTTAGGATTTTCTACAATCTCTAGCAAGGTCGTTCTTGACCCATCATGTATCATCACAGACGTTCAACTAAACCCTCTCTAGAATTTGTTTAAGAAGTACGGCCATTCTTCTATTTCTCATATGTTGTACGCAATAAAAGCCACCAAAATAACCTTCCCATAGGGATGAAAAGACTCAAGCAACTCCCCACCAACCATGTTCACAACAATACAACATGATATATAAGAGAAAAAACACCAGTGCCACAAGCAGCCCACTACGAACAACCACAAGAGGTGGCACTCCTCTGTGAATATAGAACTCTAGATACTCCCTTGGAAAAGGGATTTTTAGAAAACGAGAAATCTTTGGCACCATATCAAAAAGCAATTGAGGGAAAAAATCTTAATCAGCATCATATTCTCAATTCAAGGCATGAAAAGTACACAAGGAAAGTGTAACATTCTTCAAATCTGTGTAATAATAAAAATCTCAACTTTTTAAAAATTTTTCTTGATTATGTGTCGCATGTAAAATTTAGGTCAAACATAACTAATTTTTTTTCCTTTTCTGTCCCAATTTCAAAAATCCGAGCTTCAAAACTTTTACAATGAACTGTTTGTCATGAAGTCTGAACACCGACATGACATGAATTATTTCCAAATAAACTTTCTAAAGATAAAAATTTAATCTTGGTTGAATTTGAGCCGCACTTGAATTCAACATGCAACTCTTACACTAAGATTTATTATATTTATAAAACTCAACTCGAATCTCTCTCATCTTATTCAAACCAAGTTTACAATAAATTGTGCACCATATTTAGCTTAAGATGCATGTATGATTTGGTTCTTGTTTGATTGTGCTTGGAGGTAATCTTTATTACCCTTAATTCCTAGAGCTAAATAGGAAAGACCTCTTTCTCTTGCTCCCAGTAGGCAAGCCAACAAAGTTGTAGGACTGTGCTTGCTCCTGGCACGCTTGCTTGATACGTGAATCACGTTTTGCGTTGCATGCCCCTGCCAAGCAAATCCAGACCATGCACTGCACAGGACTAATGTTACGTCGACCTTGACTCCCGTTGGCCCAACTCGAGCCCAGCTACCTCTAGCCAGTTCGAGCAATCGTGAACCACCGATAAAGCTTCCTCATTGGCCAAAGCTTGCACCTTTATCTCCCTGTGATCCGTCGTTCTCTAACCTCCTATGGTCCGCCGTTCTCTAACCAGCCCTCGTGCCAACCACCAACCCTTGCAGTAATTCTCAAAAAAAAAAAAAAAAAAAAAAACCAACCCTTGCAGCAAGAAAGGAGCGACATTACCACCTCTCCATCACTGTACCAAGCCAGTCCATGACCTCGCCGTCCACGACTTCATAACGACCTCCGGGACACCCCATCACAACTGAAAGTGGATAGAATCACTCACTTAGGGTTCACTGTTACCAGTGTTGTATACATGTGGGATTGTTGGGGAGCCACTATTGGGAGTGTAACACCCGTGTTTTTGCATCATTTTAAAAATCACTAAAAATTTGAACTTTTGAATCACAACTAAAACTTGATTTATTTTTCGCTAAACCGAAACCCTGTTTTTCGAAAACCTGCATGTCATCATATAGAAAATCAGGTTTCTCTTTGCTTGTTGTTTGTTGAGCTTTTTATGGTCGCAAGGATGCGAGGTAAGTTTCAGATTTTATTTATGGAAGTAAATGCATGAGAAATGATTTATGAATTTCTCTGGGAATAAAAAACCGAAACTCATGAGTACCAAACATATATGAATGTTTTTACGAGCACAATAAATAATTACTCTTGACAAATAAGTTATGAGAGTATAAACGTGCTTGTGAAAATAGTTATAAAATATATACATGTTACACATGAACTAATGAGAGATCGGGAGAATGTGTGTACACATAAATACATATACATATTTATACAAGTACAATAAATATTTTCATGAAATGAGAGTCATGAGGATATATATAAGAGCTTGTATAAATGTGTACCAAATATATTTACACACATAAAATAATGGGAAAGGAAATGAGAGAAAGAATAGAGAATAGGGAAAGGAAAAAGAAGTAGGAGAAGAGAACAGGAAGCAGCTCGTGGGGGCTCATCTTTGGCCCAGCAGCACCCTCCTTTCCCTCCCTCCTTCCTTTCTTTCTCGCCACCGAACGGGCCGGCCCAGCACCTAAGCCCAACGCGGTATGAGCCTTGGATCGGAAACCGAGCCCCAGCCCTACTCTCTCTCCCCTTTCGCCCGACAGACGGGACCCACCCCTCCGTCGTCTTCCTCTCGCCCGCGACGCGAGACACCACGGCCCCGCCTTTATCTGCACCGACGCACATGATCCATGGTTTGGCCGACGCTCGAACACCGTCGTCTTTCCACGGCTGTGTGCACAAAGGAGTGGCGTCAACTTGAACAACGGGGCGCGACCATGCCAGCCACGGCCGACGATTTCGGACAACCGCCGACATTCATACCAGCTCGCCACCGCTCGGCGGTACCGGCGTGGGACGCGCCGCGAGGGAGAAGTGGACCGAGCGGTGAGTCGTCATATCAAAGCCGAGCCAAACCCACCGCGACGCGCCATGCCAACAGCGCGCCGCACCGCCGCTGTCGGCCACCACCACCGCAACGCGACACCCGCTACCCGACCGCTACCGCCCGGCTAGCCGCGGGCCGCCGGCGACGAGACAAACAACGGGCGCAGACGGTGTTCGCTGGCACAAAGACGAGCTGCTTAAAAAGATCGGGTCGAGGAAACTATGGCACCGACGGCACCGTGGCGCGCCTATAAATAGGCCCGATCTTGGCCCTCAATCCGGCCACACCATCCACCTCTCAAGCTCCATCGCTCGAACGCGAGGTGCTGGCTCTTCTTCCCCCCCTCCCCTCCCCTTCCTGCTCGCCAGGCCGATTGCCCCCAAACCGGTCCGCCGTCGCCCGTCCAGTGGCTAGGTCGAGTGTTCCGGCCGATCTCGTTGCGTCGAAGACAAATTGGTGAGTCCATCTCGCCCGACCCTCGCTCTCCCCTCGCACGAATACCTTCTTTCCCCGCTTGTATGCGGTATAAAGGCCTCCCCGCGCGCCGTCGTCAAACGCCGCCGACTCGTCGCCTCGAGGAAAAGGCCTCCACCGCCGCCGTAGTCTCGCCACCAACATGACCGGACGACGAGCACGACCCCTCGGCGCTCTCAAGGCGAGCTATCATCAAGGGATGCCCGATTCGGCCATCTCCGGCGACCAGCGCGCCAAGACGCGCGGCACGCCGGGCGATCGGGATCCCCACCGTCGGGCGCGCGGCCGCCGTTCTGCAGCGTCAAGGAGGAACCCCAGGGGGTACTGACGCGTGGCGCCGCGCCCGCCGACGCCGGTCCACATTGCCCCGGCCAAAGAAGACCCCACGGCCCACCCGACACCTGGCAGGCCCACGTGGCACTCCACGGGGCCCATTCGTCACCGTACAACACATCAACACCGAAGGGGTACACAGGATTAAATGCTATGTACACCGTCACGTGTACCGCGCTTTGTTATAAGTATACTTTCCCATATCGTAAAAAAATTCCCGAAAAATTTGTAAATTCATTATTTGATTTATATAATTTTATCATGTAATTAGTTCCATTTTGTACATGATGACATTATATTATAATATTACCCTAATGATTTAATTAGGGATTAATATTATAAAAATCCATAACTCATGCAATTTAACTCCGTTTCGCGTGAAACGACTTCCATAATTCATCTAAAATCTAGCTCTATGCATCTAACCCATTGCCACCATAATGTTCTCTGTTTGTTTTATATGTCATAGTTCAAGCTAGGGTTTATCGCCCGATCGTAAGTAGCTTTTCGGCGACCCGATTAGAGTATCCGTCCGGCACGCTAGAAGACGTTCGACGCCGTGCCAATTCGTAAGAACCTCCCAGCAAGTCCTTACCCCCCAATCATGACCTTAACAAGATGATATGATGATGATGATGATGATGGACAAGATGCATCACCGTGGATAACTCGATTAGTATACGGTGGTATGAGCGATAAACGTAGCTATGGAGCTAAGTCGGATGACGTAATCATCCACGTTATCTACGTTCATACGTTGTAATCAAGTATAACGTAAGATCGCCTAATGAACCCTAACCAACAAAAGAGGTGGGTGATAGTAATTCATGGTGAGATGGGTTACTACGAACTTGCCGTGAGGGGATTCTGCGGAGAGATACTACGCCTCCCCTAAGGACCGGTTCATAGACCTTCTACCTAGTGCGATATTTCGTATAGCCACACGCCGCAATGGGGCGGCTTGATTCACACCCCCGGTTGAGGTATAGTTGGGAACCAAGGTGGCGGGAGCGGGCAAAAATCTATCGGGGGGCGACTTCGGATGCTATGTGATCTTCCGAGGTCGGGTTGGCGTGGTTGCTATGTGATCCTCCGCGTAAAACAATTGGCGCTTTGATATCGTATACAAACTTATGAGTTGGCGGATGCTAAGTGATCTTCCCGCAATGCTATGTGCTAATGGGATGCTAAGTGATCTTCCCATTCCCCAACCCCAGAAGTCGTGGAGAAGATTATACCAATATACCTAGAGTAGCACTCAGCGGGTATGGATCTCGTTAGGCTGTCCAAGCCAAGTCGCGGTGGTAAGTAAGGGCGTGCCTATCGTGTGGGGAAATTTGTACACCTCTGCGCGAGTTTATGGAATCTATTCGAATAGCCACGTCCTTGGAATGGGCGAATGCTAGGAAAAAAGAACATCTATGATTAGAAATAACTAACGTTTGTGATGATGTGAAGGTGATGACATGAGATAACCCCCGGAACTAGCAAGAGCGGTTTTGAGACTCGCTAGGGCCCAAAACCCTTAATACATCAAACCACCCCCGGTTTTGGACTTCTTTGATACCTTTGTACTCACCCCTCTGTTTTTACGGATATCGGCATATCCGAAGGTAAGGTCATTTGTCGAGTAGGAGACCCACGGCGTAGGAGTTTACAAGGCGTTGCTTAGGAGAAAGGCGTAGAAGCCCGAAATTCCATCCGCTCAAGTTGCACGTGGAACATGGAGTTGTGCCCAGACGGTCTAGCACCTTAGTAGACCCGTCACGCGAGATAAACCATCGCTTCACGGTTGGCTACTCGATCAATATAATCCGTGAGTGGTGTCTTCAACACCGCCGTAAGTCCTTCTATCCTATGTCAATATAGGCTCGGAATAGTTCATCTATAATCGATTTCCATTATCGACTCGGTAAACGTATTGGTAGCGTGATCTCCGCGCCAATACGGCGAGATTAAAGTCCCATTAAAAGTGGGGTGTGACGAGGGGAGGCCCAAAGCCCATTGGGCTTCTGATCCTAACACACCCCACATCTCAATTGAGAGCACCACAATCGTTTAGACGGGACCTAAACTCTATAAATATTGATGTCGGAAACCCTTTGGTGAAGATGTTGGCATACTAGGAGGTTGTAGGAACATGCAAGACCACAGAACTTCTCTAAGGACTTCTCTAAGGATGACGGGTTCACGAACGAAGTGTAGGTCAATCTCCAACAAGTTTTGTGCGTTGGTCTTTGTTGGGTTAAGTGTGTTGCATGGTGTCGTGTGTAGGCTACGTGGCAGCTGTGAAGGAGGGAGAAGCCAATTTGAATCAACTCGGCTAGAGCCAAAGCAGTTGATAGCGGAGGAGCGATGACTGCGCCCACGACATGCCAGACGCAGACCGTTGGTTTTAGCGTGAGTTTGTATCCCGTTCTAAGAGGGTGTGTGTGTCACAATGTGTGTTAAGCTATGGTATAAATAGTTGGTTGTGTGAGGAACGTGCTAGCACCTCAAGTGTTATGTAACTACACTTTCATTTGAACTATCGAGAAGTGAAAAGGGGCACTATCAAACAAAACATCATCGTCGTTGTCCGAGTCTGACAGCAGGTACGCCGTTGTGCTATTTATGTTTGTCGCGTCGGATGAATGGGAGAGATAGGGGAACGGGCGTGGCTACATGTTGAAGGAAGGCGACGTGTAGGGCCCCACATGTCGGCCGAGTGGGTGGGGAGAAGCAGTAGGGGGTATTTTTTGTTTGATATGTAAATACGGGACACGCACATGGGCCCAGAGAGATGTCATACGTAGAAAAGGGTAAATAAGAGGAGAAGGAGGATAGTTAGGGCAAATCTCAAATAACGTGAATTGTAGGGAAAATTTCCAAAGAATAAAAATTATAAGGGCAAGAATCTAAATAACCCAAAAAAAATTAGTTGTGGGAATACCCAAGTTCACAATCTTACCTCCACCACCGCGTGAAGGATGCGATATCTTTTGAATTAAACTTTGAATCATTATATATATCTATAAAAAATTAGAAGGACCTTCTTTTTGTCTATGGAACAATACAAGAATTCTATTTCTCATTTTTTTTTATGAAACTAGCAATTCTTATTTTTGAATCCATGGGCCCGGCCTACTCTGATGTGAACGTTGCAAGGGAAGGAGCATAGCCGGGATAAGTAAGTCGGCCCAAACCGATAGGCCAAACCCAAACTTGGGTGGCCAGGCCTGCGTGCCCTGTTCTCTCGCTAGCTCCTCAGTCCTCACATTGTCACACAGGAAACGTTGGTGAACGGTGATCATCTGCGTGACGAGGTGGCAGAATTAGAATTAGAGGAAACACTGGCTTTTGTCTAGAATCCGCGTGCTCCGTCGTTGACAAGAGCACACGCTATACACACATAAATGTACATTTCGTAGCTTGTGAGATCTAAACATTTGTCTTCTAGCTTCTTGGATTAGGAGATATAACATAGATAAGAATAAGTTGTGGAAGCAATATTTAGATTTTAAGTATAGAATAGAGGAACTAAATATCTTCTACAGTCCAACCTTAGGAGCTTCTCAAATTTTTTAAAGGTATAATATGGGCTGCTACTGCTGCTAAACTAGGATATAAATAGAATATTGGGAATGGGAGGAAGGTCAAGTTTTGGGAGGATAACTGGCGAGGCCCCTTCAAGCTTAGCTATTCGGTATTGGGACCTTTATGTTTTAGTTCAAGAACAGAATGGAACGGTGGTAGACCTATGGGATGGGGTAAACTTAAAATGTACATTTCGTAGAGGAGTTAATAAAGGTTGATGGACCTTTGGGATGAGGTTATTCAACTGGCCTCCACTATTATTTTCTCTGATAATAAAGATTCTCTAGTATGGCAGTTTGAATCTAAAGGAGTCTACTCCTCTCAATCTCTTTATAGGATTGTGAATTGTAGAGGGATCATGCCTGTTCATGTTCCTACTCTATGGGAAATTAAAGTGCCTCCTAGGGTACACTTCTTCCTATGGCTTTTGTCACAAAAAAAGAGGAATTTGACTAGAGATAATGTGAACATTAGGAAGAAATTAGATGATTTATCCTACTTGTTCTGTGCAGAGGCTGAAACTGGACAACACCTACTCGAGTGTATTGTTGCTAAACAAATTTTGTTGGTCATGTCTGATGTTTTGGATAGAGAAGTAGGAAATGATTTTATTTCTATAGGACAAATGTGGCTCAGCAATAAGAAATAAGCAGTTCATAATATGTTCTCAGTGTTGCAGCCCCTATGGGGGCTCTGGAAACTAAGAAACTTTTATTTGTTTTTAGAAAAGGACCTTGGCTGGATGTGAGGAACTTACTTTGTGCAACATTTATGCTCTTCTACACACCTAGATAATTACATTGTCCGGAGGAAAAGAGGGAGGAATATGCAACAAGACTTTCAAGACTCAAGCCGTTAGCGTCGTCTCGGCAGAATCGTTGAAGGACCCGAACGGGCGACCGGAGGGGGTGAATGGGAGCCTCAATTAAATTCTTTTCGAGATTAGATGACTTGTAGCTCTCCACGACCCCTCGAGCAAAAGCACACACCACACGGTATGATCACGACCTTGGATGCAAGGTGGATGAGCTAGAGTTTGCTCTAGACTCACGGCGGATCAACCGAAACCGAATCGAAACAAACCGCGCAAGAGACGGAAGAAAACAGCCTCTGCAGGTGACCGGACTCAACGACCGGACTCACCGGGCGAGTCCGGGTCCAGGCCCGATCCGAAGCGTCGGTCGGTCGCCACTGGCGGCAGCCTCACGCCCTTAGACGCGGGCCCGACCGACCGGTCACCGGTCGTCGCGTCCGGTCGGAGGCGTCGGTCACCGGCGACGCTACAAGCCGGCAACCGAGCGTCCGTCAATCCTGGGCGATGTCGTCCGGTCGCGGCGTCCGGTCACCGTGTAGCGCCATCAGCACCCGCCCGGCGACTCACCCCAAAATCGATCAAACTCACTCAAATCGAAACCTCGGGTCACAAGAATTGAGCCATAGCATCTAGGCATGTGGGTGACCATTTCCCCCTTGAAATTTCGAGATTGATGGAGTGAATCGAGAGAAAAATCGCGGATCACACGAAGAACACACCCAAAAAGGTCACCTTGATCCAAAACTTCGCCCGATCTACGTGCTCGTGAGGAATTAGCTCAAACCCTTCGGTGGAAATGATCCTCTCACGTCCTAGCACGAATCAACGCAAGAAAAACGAGATCAAACGGTGCCAAAACGAAGAAATCGCGAAGAGAAAAGAGGGGAGAGGATGAACTCGGGAAGAACAAGTGAAGAACTCAAAATCACAGCTCAAGAACAACAAAAAGAACACCGATCAATCGATCCAAACGTCACCCCGTGACGGGCTAATCACAACTAGCCCTTGCTGCGCAAATCTTGGTACAAATCGGTGGACCTCTCACACCTCGGTCAGTAACCCTAAGCGGAAAATATGAAAATGAGAGGCAAGGGAGAATGAAGGGGTATGCCTGCGCTAAATAGCCCCTATTCCCTACGCCTAAACTACCCCTAGGATACATGAGTCGATTTTGTAACCCTAAGGCTATTTCCGTCGACTGCGGGTAATCTTCGATCCGACGGCCACCGCGCCTTCCTCACCGGTAGCCTTGCCTCCACGCAATCTCCTCCCGATGCCGCCACGTCGTCGTCCCTTCCGTCCGCCGAACACCGGGTTTTGAGGCGCAAACCCGCGAAACCAGCGCTGTGGTTTTGAGGCACAAACCACCAAACCCGCCCGTGGTTTTGAGGCCCAAACCACGAAACCAGCCCGATGGTTTTGAGGGCAAACCACCAAACCTCCTCGACACGTGTCACCGCCGTCTTGACCACCGGAGTCGCCAAGAAGTCATCCGAGCTCCCCGCTCTGCACAGCGCTTCGCCCGTCTTGACTTCGATCGACACGGTCCTGCCCGTCCTCTTGCATCCGTCGATGTCCCGGATGTCGACCACCACGGCTAGCCGCCCGGCACCCGGTCCCTCGGTCCAAGCCTCACGTCCGTCCTTCACCTCCACGGTCCGTCGGCCCGCACCGTCCTCGCCTTGGCACCTTCACCTCTCCGTCGGCTACCATCTCCGAGCTCCACACCCGCACAACACGAACCAAGAATCGTCTTGACACACTCCACGCGTGTGCGGTGAACCATAGCCGGGCGAGAAAAGATAAAAGAAAAATAGAGAAAGAATGTTGAGTGTTGACAATCACTACATCAAAACTAAACACATTTGAGACAAATCAACCATGTGTTCGCATCTGTGGATGACAGTGGATGATAAGTGGGATCAGTTTATGTTTGCCAAGGCACTGGACTGGGATGATCTTTGCTTGCCGGTGGAGGTGACGAGGAAGTTGTCGGATGAGGGTGACCTGAAGAAGTCGGCAAGACGTTGGTTCGTTTGTTGCCGGTGGAAGACGAGGAATGAAAATTTTGTTCTCCACTTATATGTCATGATATGATACTTTAGTTGGTTGTTGTAAGGTGTTTCTATGAGTTTGGCGTGAGTTTGTATTTATGGACAGATGCATCCCATCTGAGAACTGGAAACTGTTTTTTTTTTTTTTGACACTAAGAACTGGAAACTGTTATCTTGGTCGTTGCTATAATACAATGACAGGGGCTTTGTCCTTTTATTGAAAAAAAAAAAGGAGATAAACACTGCGGCGGCTGGCTTATTGCCATGCACGGTCTCTGTATACGTTGCCAACCTGTATCCACTCACTCTACCGAAACCCAAAGTATGCGGCTTTCGATAGGCGGTCCAGTGCCTGAAAAGAAGCCCGGGATTGTAGATTGTAGCATCGATCACACGAGTAGCGAGCGATTGGGTCGGTGCATGCGACCCCAAACCTATAGCCGTTACATCTAATATAAAATTGGCTGCACGCAAAATTCTCAACAGGGGATGTAGCTCAGATGGTAGAGCGCTCGCTTAGCATGCGAGAGGTACGGGGATCGATACCCCGCATCTCAATTTGACTTTTATTTTTCTTTCTTATTTGTCTTTTTTTTCATTCTTCTTTTGTTTTTCTTTCTCATTTCTCTCTCTCTTTTTTTCACTCATCTCCAATTCCACATGCTTTCATTTTTTTTTTTTTTTTTTGCTACTTGTTTCTCTTTCTTATTCGTTTTACGCCCCTGCCCTCTTAAAATTTTGTTGATTCACTCCGACGGGTCTTCATCGAATCCGGACAATTTCCGAAGTGCGTATTTGTTTTTTTTTCTTTCTTTTGTTCCAGGTTCACTTCTCATCATGTCGTAATATCCGAACATATTCCAAAATCCAAAGCAATTGACTTGTTTTCCAACTAGATATACGACGTCACTATCTTTGGGCTAGGCGCCGCCGCCTTGGCTCTCTCCTTCATCCACCCATGCGGTATCGTATCGACGAAAAAAAGCCTACGTACGTGCACGCGCGCTAGTTGACGAACGAATAAACCATCGATTAAATTGACTCCCTGCGTCGTCTGCGTACGCGCGTGCGTGTGTGTACCTGAGTTGACACGAACTGAATGAAGACATATAAAAAAAGTCTAGTAAAGCCATATCATACTCGTATGCCACTGGTATCCATCCACATCCGTATCCGTAACCGTATCGTCGTATATTCTAATCCTATCTTGTTCCAGTGCGATGCGTCGTCCTCCGGCACGCATCGCACATTCGCGCTAGCGCCGTCCGTCCGTTGCAGCCTGCACTGCACATGCAGCACATATCAAAGGCGAATACGTATATACTAGGCCTGCCTGTCGGCGCACGCGACGGACGACGGACGGCTGGTGGGTCGCGTCTGCGTCGGCGTCGCGGCACATCCCACCGTCGCCACCCAGATTTTGATAGAAAAAACGAGGCGTGCAGGCAGGCGCGCATGCGTTCTGCCACAGTTGCTTTTGCCACCCACTGCCCCACGCCCACGCGGCCACGCCACGCGATCCGTCCCCGAACCCAACGGCAACCAGACCCACCGCCGAGTCCGCACCGCAACGGCACAGCAGCCGAGCCGAGCCAAGCCAGCCTCCGCCCCGCCCGCGCCGCGCCGCCCGCATCCACACACAACCAGGTCGGTCCGTCCACAGTACACCGCCGCACTCGCACTCGAACAGCAACAGAGTCTCACCCGGGGACGCCGAGATCGGCCGCACTCCACTCGGCACCACCCTCCTCCACCACCACTCCACCCGGCGGCGGCGTGCGGGGCCCCGAGGGTCCGTCCCTGTGCTCGCGGCGTCGGCGTCGTCGGCGGCGGCGATGGGATCGAGCATGGCGCTAGCGCTAGCAGGATTCGGTTTCAGCGTCATGTTCATCATCTTCGTCTGCACGCGCCTGGCCTGCGCGCTCCTCCGCCGCCACCGCCGCCGCGGCTCCCGCTCTCGCCTCGCCACCGGTCTCCCACAGCACTACCACCACCACGCCGACCCGTTCCCGTTCCACGTCCACCACAACCACGACGCCGCGGCGGTAGCCCTCGCCGCGGCGTTACCTGGACTCGATCCCAACGCCGTCGCCGCCTTCCCCACACGCGCCTTCCACGCCGCCACATCAGAAGGCGCATCCGACGACGACGATTCACAGTAAGTCCTCCTCTCCTCCTCCTTCCATTCCCTTTGGTTCCACTGTGCCTGCCTGCTTGCCGATGCCGATCGCGATGCGATTGCCGTGCTCTGTGTCGGCGGCGGGAGGCGAGCGGGCGATTCCAATCTGTGCCTGCACGCCACCGCTCTCCACTGTGCCTGTGTCGCGTCCCGTACAACGCAAGCTTCGAATCCAACCCAACCCAACCCTGCTTTCGCGTGCCGTTCAGTGGACTTGCCGTTACGGAGGGCACAGCAAGTTGCTATTGCTTGCCGGCGCACGGTGGGCGGCGGCTACTTCGCCCGCCGGTCGCCACTAGGGGGCCGTCGTTCGTTACCCGATCGCGCACGTCTCTTCCTGCCTGCCTGGCGGGTGCGGGAGGATCCATTGGTGGTTTGCGGATCGGGATGCCGCAACTAGCGTCGGCACTCGGAGGAGTGGGGGGAGAAGGGAGGGCCCGGGATCTATTCCGGGGGTGGAATGAAGGAATCGGATTGGGCGCCCTGGTTTATCCCCCTGTCGCTGTCACTGCTTAGTTGGGTTCCTCTGGACATCGCTGTCCTGTTCGTTTCGTGTTCGTTCTATCTGTGAGTACTACAGGTAGTACAGGTCTACTAGAGGATAATAATTGGTAAAATGTGGAGCTCTTGCTATTCTGGGTGCGAGGATAGCTTCTTATTGTAGTAGCTTAGTTGTTTCCAATCAAAAGTTGGTTGGAGACTGTATGTACATGGTAGTATAGGCTAATTCAAGTTCTACAGGGTCCTGGTCGAATGCAAGTGATGCCGACACCTCGAGCTAATTTCATAATTCAATGTTATGGAAAGGAACTTATGGAGAAATCCATGACTGAAACGGACTTGCCGTTTGCTAATACCAGAGCATATTGCCTGAATCTGTACTGGTGCACAAGGTGTTTACCCACCAATAGCTTTCATCCTGCCCTTTGCCAATGTTATTGAGAAATCATCAAGCCCTTTGCCAAGCCTTTGCTTGATTAATGTTACTGAGAAATCATCAACCCCTTTGCCAGCCCTATGCTAGGCTAGTGTTACTGAGACATCATGAATCCATTTGCCAGCTCTATTCTAGGCTAGTGTTACCGAGACATCATGAAGCCATTTGCCAAGCCTTTGCTTCGTAAGTGTTACTGAGAAATCATAATGCCCTTTGCCATGCCTGTTCTTGCTTAGTGTTACTAAGAAATCATGAAGTGCCACCCTAGTAGGAGGTGGCCTTTTTGGTACTGGAAAAGGGTGCCATTGGGGAATTTATTGCATTTTCAGTACCATACAAGTTATTTTAGGAATAGTACCGTATTAGTTGTCCTTGAAGATTTTGGTGCATCGTCCTTGAGGATTTTGTTGTCTACATAGCAAAAATGGTGTAATTGTTTAGTACCAGTGCCTTGCCTATTATGCTCTGCTGGTGCTGGATGTCGACAATTGAATCATTAAGTCCCTCAGCTTGCATCGTTAGTGGACAGCTAAGACCACAATCAATCACATCAGTATGGGTGTATGGATGTGTAACTGGTCCCTGAAGATGATAGAGACGAATGATGAAACATTGTTATCAAGTAGTCTAACCTCACCTGTGCTTGATGAAAGGGAAACAAGGACTGGGTTAACAAGTCCTCTGGTTGAATGCGAAGCAGTTACTATCTGTTCTTAATTGATTGAATCATGAACATCAAACATAAATTTGAAGATTTTGTCATGGTAAGAAGGGGATGTTTCGTCCCAACAGTTCTTAGGCTAGTGCCTCATTTCTCATTTAGTCCGCACAAATTGACCATCATATTTGCATCTTTAGTTTCTTATAATATAGCTACTATATTGAAGTTACATGAACAACAAACCATCAGATGGTAAAGTGTAAGACAGCAGTTTCAGTCTGAGGCTATGGTGTTTCCTTTCTTTAGCACGAGTTATTATCCTTTGCATCCTTTTGTTGCATCAATGGTGACACCCTGTTGTTTGACATATCTAAGTTTCAGTAACTCTTCTTACTGAGATTTTTCAATATCTTTAGCCACTGCTTGTTTTGTGGCCCTGGAACTGAATCATCTTTGTTCGTATTGGCAGGTGCATCATTTGTCTTGCAGACTACGAAGAGAAAGACATGCTACGCAGTCTGCCATACTGCAGCCATAATTTCCACATGGCCTGTATCGATTTGTGGCTGCAGCAGAATTCAACCTGCCCGGTCTGTAGAATCTCACTGCTTGTGCTTGATAACCCTGAAAGCGAACACACTGCTGCACCTCCTCCTCCTCCTCCATTAACCAGCATAGTGATAAGCCCTCCAAGCTCTCCTGAATCATCAAGATCAGATCCATGTCGCTGCCTGTTTGTCAGCAGTGGACACTCAT
This sequence comes from Hyparrhenia diplandra, assembly GCA_015847255.1. Classification (NCBI taxonomy): domain Eukaryota; kingdom Viridiplantae; phylum Streptophyta; class Magnoliopsida; order Poales; family Poaceae; genus Hyparrhenia; species Hyparrhenia diplandra. Next base: position 131,526 of record JADLZK010006262.1, on the reverse strand, counting down.
CAAGGGCATCAGAGGCTCTTCCTAGACATGAGCCCGACCAGGAGAATCAGGTTGTATCTGGTCCATCAGTGGATGGGGCCGCTAACAGCTTGCCGGTGCCTGAAGTTAACCCCTCTCCTGAAAATAACAACAGCCAAACAGTAAGAAAGCAGGTGGACAGATCTACCCAGCTAGGACCCTGCAAATAGCAGCTGCTTTGGAGCCTCGGCTCTGCAGTCCGCAGGGTGAAGAAGTACGCGGTGAAACGAGAAACATCATGCACACTGGTGGTGGATGGCTGTTGTAGGTTAGATTTGAGGGGGTTTCGTGTAGATATACGAGAAAATCATTCAGGTTTGTTGTTGGAAAGAAAAAACACACACTTTATTCATTCAGTATTCACCGGAGAGAAAGAGATGGCAGCAGCAGTGCATCTGCAAAAGGATAGTACCCTGTTGTTGGCCTGAACAACAAAATAGGAATAGAGGGATTAGTTCCATACTTCCATGTGATGAGAGCATTTGAAAATGACACGGTTTTGTGTACTGAAGACTAACTGACACTACCATTTGTCATTTGAAATGAACGTGTTTTATTCCCCGTGGCTGGGCGGGGCAATGCTATGGATTTACTAACTGATGGTTGATAAATCAAGCAGCTATCTTATTCAGGCACGCATGTAAAAATTCTTACTATTGAACAGCAGCATGATCAGTTTGCCATCTTGTCAGCTTGTAAACTTGGGGACTAGCACAATTCTATTCAGGTACACATCTGCTGTAGGCTCTATAGTACCGTCTGGTCTGAATCCAATGTTCTATTTTTGTCATAAACAGTACGGCAACGCCCAATCGCTCTCTGAACCTCAGATTTTCTGATAGAGCGCAATGATCAACATTCCATACTGGTGTGGTGGTATAGTAGCAGCACGCTGCACGCACAGTGATGAAGAATTCTGATCTAGCTGGGGTCTCAGGAGATCAGATGAGTCATCAGCATGATGAAATCTCTCATGGGAAGCAACCAAACCCAATCTTGGAGGGGTCTGCAGCAGAGCAGCAGAAGAGGAGAGGTGAGGGCAGCGTGCATATGGCTGCCCACGCACCGTCGTACGCTCATGTCGTTCGGTCCAATCGAAATGATGAATCATTCCAGATCTAAACCGCGTCAGCGTGTCCTAAACCAGCAGCAGTTTTGCTTTATATGCACCAGTCTTTTAAACCCTTGCCCGTGCACTGACACAAGTTGGTGTTGCCCGTGCACTGGCATATATTTTATTTATTTTATTTTCTTACCCAGTACCCATATAGGGTACAACAAGTGCTGGCATAATAACTCAAGCAAATGTTTCAAAACACATGTCAAACACATACGGATGATTATGAATGGAGAGATGAAATGCATATGGACTATGATAGTTCACCAAAATATATCACAACCACATAAGCCAGATGATCTTGACTGTTTCAATAGTATTATGTGAGAGAGAATAAGTTGAAACAAACCGAAACAAGCTGAACCTAGAATAAGTTGAAACAAGTTGCTTGAGAGAAAAACTAGTAATAAAATCACACAAAAAAAGAGAGAAAAACTAGTTAAATCACCCTGTCGATAGACCGTTTTTGGCTTATGTTGATTTGTTATGAGTGAAAAATACTACTGGATGACTGGCTGATAAGTGCGGATGCGCACAAGCAAACATGCTGAATGTATAAAGGCTATTCTCACTCTATATTATGATGATCAAAGTCTATTTAATTCAAGGCGCGAGTGTCCATCGGTGTATGATTTTTGAGAGAATTTCTAAGATCTATCAGTTTCCTTCCACCCGTACCGTAACATAGTAGCCTCGCTGTTCGCTTTAATTTGCCGGATCAAGTTGTCCAGATCACAGTGGTTTGCGACGGACATCAAGTTGATTTTTCTCAAAATTAAACTATAATATAATGGTATCCACACAGGACGACACCACTCCACGCTTCAAGCCTTCAATCCAAACAAGTTACTACTGTGATTAGTAGGGTCGGATTTAGGTTCAGATAGCTCCTCAGGGGTCAATCTAAAAATGATCTAAGTAGCTCCAAATCAGTAACAGTAAGATTCTCCACTCCGCTTGTTGAATTTTACTGTACCGAAATGATTCAGTCCACTACTAGGAATAATAAGCTCTGCAGTGATCCCTGTCGGTGCCGCAGCACGCTAGCTTAAATTGCTGTGGCCAGCAGCACCATCATGTCGCCACACCACGGATCCATCCATCCATTGCAGCATTGCATTGACACTCCTGGCTGGCATACTCATCTTCATTCTCCTCTGCAAATAAAGCCATTGTTGGGGTAGTGAGTGTGAGGAGATCTTTGAGGGGAAGCAGGCTTTCGGCGCCGGCCGGCCATGGGGGAGGTGAAGCACTTGTGCCTGGTGAAGTTCAAGGAGGGCGTCGTGGTGGAAGATGTGCTCAAAGGCATGACTGACCTCGTGGCCGGGATGGACATGGTGAAATCTTTCGAGTGGTACAGTCACTTTCATTCATCCATTTATTCATTCACCTGCTATGAGCTGTTACCTTTCCACTCCCTTCTTCTCCCCTTACCCTTATGTGAAGCAAAGCAAGCTAATATGTTCAGTTCAGCCTTTTTTTTTGTGAGTTAAAGTTTACAGTTTACACTTTTCACTGCATGATGGATTAGTAACAGTAAACACATGGTACAACTCTGAATAACTTTTGTTCAGTCAATCATTCAGTTACCAAACCGGTGTCCATCCATCTTCTTCTTCAGAGACTATCTATCATGCTCTGCTGAATGATTGCCATGCATGCCCGGCCAGCCAGCCAGCATCACGAACAATCAATCCATCGTCTCACTTTGCTAATACTCGAAGGGAGATGGATGTGTTGTGTTCATCACCTGATCACCCTGCCCTCCATTGCAGGGGCCAGGACGTGCTGAACCAGGAGATGCTGACGCAGGGCTTCACGCACGTCTTCTCGCTGACCTTCGCCACCGCCGACGACCTGGCCACCTACATGGGCCACGACAGGCACGCCGCGTTCGCCGCCACCTTCATGGCCGCGCTCGACAAGGTTGTCGTCATCGACTTCCCCGTCGTCGTCGCCAAGCCGCCACCGCCTCCGGCATGATCTGTCTGTCGGCCATTGTATTGTACGGCGCCCTTTCAGGTAGCAGCAGATCGATGAGATTCAGATCGATCCATGTGTGTCTGAACTGAAGCGTCGGTGGTGTGTACTGATTACTGTACCTACTTAGTACTATTTATTGCTGGTTTCTGCTCTATCAATAGTGCATCGATCCATGGTGTAGTAGCTGGCTGTATGTAAGCCTGTAACTCTGCAACTGCAAGGCCAATATCTGCACCACCGTGCACTCTCTGTTCAAGTACCTATATATTGTTATTGTTTGGTCATGTTTGGAATAAATTTCAGTCACTTTTCTGGTAGCATATATATACATACATAAACATAAAGCAGGAGCTAGTAGCTGCTGCTTGTAATTTGCCTCCTTTTTCGGTGTTTATGATGGATGGACAGATTCCTAATCGACTTTTAATTTGTTACTGATAAGAGCAGATCGAGCAGGTGTGGCTGTTCATGACCAAGTTGGTTAGGTTACTACAGCAGCTAGTTATTACTACTCTCTACTCGTACTGTATGTTGTCCTACATTGCCAACATTAGTACTAATAAACAGTAACAAGTCAGTGCATTCCTGTGAAGGCATTCACGCTGGCATTTATGCTCTCTTTCGTCCTCTCTTCCACCCGTTTTCATTTAGGGAAGAAGAAGTGGTTAAACAGCAGCAGATTTCTTAGAGTTTTGAGGTTTCAGAACGAAAACCCTGATCTCTACTAATTAGTTTAGAGTTTAGACAGAAGCCATGGGTACACTTTCGCTGTCATCATACAAGAAATCGACTAGTCGTACGTCATTGCATAGCTCAGTATTCAGTAGTACAATGAGAGTGCATACAGTACTGCAATCTATGCATATCATGGGCCATGATCAGAAAGAATCTTCTGATAGAGTGATAGTCATCCACGAACTCTCTCCCGTTGAACCATTCTTGAAACCCATGATAGACATGTGCGCAGTACAGTTGCAGCCAATGAGATGAACTACTTGTAGACTTGAAACAGAGTGATCAAATGGAAGACTGAACACATCGCCTTCAGCTTCCGAAGAGCAGCAGCTCAGTCCACTCTAACACACATACTACAGTCAATGTACATCCTTCCTAGGTCACCCCCTACCCACCATTCATCAGTCTATGATATATACACATTGCATAAGCTGAAAGCAATCTACAATAAACAAACTCGTGAAAGCAACGCTGCATTTGGACATCTCCAATTCTAAATCAAGGCACAGCTTAAGAAACCACGACGAAGGTGGCCAGATTCCATGGCCGAGGCCAGCGGCGTGCCGTGCCGGAACAATCACCTGAAGTCTGAATCCTCCCAGCCAACATCTTCTGATCTGGTTTATTGATGAGATAGATACAGGTAGTAAAACTCAGGCTGAAAGTAAAAGATGCCGCTAATTTCTGTGTTGTGTGATCAGATGCATTCTTTCTCAAGAATGTATATAGTTTGTAGCATAGCAAGTGAACTGAAGGAACACAAACAGAGGGAAATAAAAGAAAACAGAAGAAACAAGTGGCGGTTTTGTCCTAGTGTGTTGCTTGGCAAATACAAGTAGAGTAAACAAACTAGGATGATGCTCACATGATGGGTGGGTGATAGTGATAGCGTCACCAGTCTCTTTCGTCTCGTATTCTATTGCCAATTTGGCGTGGAGTTGTAGATAGAAGAGCAAAATCCAGGGAGAAAAACAAAAGCCCAGAGAGTTGCAGTTCAGTGCAGCAGAATCTAATCTAAGACACCTTCTCCTCCCGTGAGAAGCAGCAGGAAAGTGAAGCCCTCACGGGAGTTGAGTAGAAGCTGGGAATGGATTCCATGCCACCTGTAATGCATCTACATCTGTGTGCATTCCGGGACAGCTTGGGACCAACACAACCCAGTTTATTAGCGTCTAGTTTACTCCTCTCCCTTTTCAGGCATTGTGAATACTAAGTACTAGCTGTCTGCAGAAATTACGACAGTCATGTGGCGATAAATTACGACAGGGACATTGTTCAGTAGCTGCAGAAATTGCATGATCAAAGAGCAGAATGCAAGGAACGGATGGTGTTTATTGAGAGCTATATATGGCAATGCTATGATAGGCTGCAAATATCTGTAAACATGTGGTAGGATCTCAGGAATCAATCAGTCAGTACTTGAGAACTTAAATTGGAGCAACAAGTGTTCCATAAGAGAGTAGCCGTGCAAGCAAGCAATATGTTTTTGGTAGCAATGTACTCCAGGAACCTGTATGTATCTATGCAAGTATACACTGCGCTGCTACAATCAGTTGTATCACTGTGAATAAAAGATAATGCTGCATTGCATTGCATAGAAACAGAATCAGGGACGATTAGAAGGTACGGAGGCAAACTTTATTTTCTATACTACTTTCTAGTGTACAACAAGCAGCAACCTGCTGAACTGAATCAAGACACACACACTCTCTATGATATACTTAGTATTGTATACCCTCTTTTTTTGGTTAACCTATACGAGTACACACCTAAAATTATCCATCCACAAACAAGAAAAAAAGAAAAAGAAAAAGAGAATCAAACGAAAACAAGGAACAAGATGATCCATCCAAGCAACACCAACACAAAGCAATCTCTGTCTCCTCTTCTCTCTGTATACCACATTCGATTCGATTGTAAACTGTCAACATCACCCATATTCCCATTCCATTGTCAGATAGGATTAGATTGTTTCTCCAAGTCAAAATCCAGGTAGGTAAGTTGAAGCATCAGCACGTCCAAGCATCAATCAGTAAGCGAGCAAGCAAGCATTTGATTTTGACCTCATGACCGACCGACGATTGAATTCAGCTCACCCAAGCGTGCGTGTGGATGATGTGAAGTCAACTCCATCACGGCGGCGTCTTGAACGCCTGCACGACGAGCGCGAACGCCTTGGGCGCCTGAGCCTCCTCCTGAAGCCAGAGCCGGTTCTCAAGCGCGGTCCTGGCACGGAGCATGACGACGGCGCACCCCGGCGGGTCACGAAACCACCACCCATGAACGTCCCACATCACGTCCACAGGCGCGCCGTCGACGAACACCGTCTGGTTGCCGCGGAAGTTCCAGCGCAGCCGGCGCGCGTGCACCGCGCGCTTCCCGTCCACGCTGACCCACAGCTCCTCCTCTTCCCCTTGCTCCTTCGACGACGAGGACGAGCAGCAGCAGCCCACGGTGACATCGTGCTCCGCACCGCCCTCCGCGAACCGCACCCGGACGTTGTGCACCGCGGTGGTGGTGGCGGTGGCGCGGGAGGGTGGTGGTGCGGAGACGATGACGCGGTCGACGCGGGAGACGGGGAGGGTGGAACGGGGTTTGGAGATCTGGCCCTCGAACTTGGCCTTGATGAACTCGGACGCAAGGTCGCCGACGGCGAGCACGACCTCGGCGGCGGTGTCGGCGACGGCGACGACGTAGAACCCGGAGACTGGTTCTGGGGATGATGATGAGGCGTACCTGGCGGATGTGAGGTCCCAGAAGAGCGCGAGCGTGGGGTGGGACTGGGACGAGGACGACGGGAGGGAGCGTGTGCCTTTGCGGCGGCGGAGGAGGAAGGTCGTCGGAGAAGAGGAGGAGATGGTGGGACTGGGAGCGGAGGCGGAGAAGGAGAGAGTTGGAGGACCGAGAGGGGTGTGTGACCAGGTGAGGCGGAGGTGCAGAGGTGAGGAGGATGGGGAGTGAGGGGTCGTGAGGTAGGAGACGGACACGGAGAGCGTGGACGGGGAGGTGGTGGTGGTGGTGGTGGTGGTGGGGAGGTGAGGGGGGAGGAGGGAGTGGTGCAGGCGACGCGGACCGCGCCGTCGGAGACGCAGGAGGCGAGGTCACGGAGAGTGGAGGGGAGGAGGAGGCTTGATGCGCTCACCATTCCTCCTCGGCGCTCCCGATCTGCGGCGCGCGGTGCGGGAACGGGGGAGGGGAGGGAAGGCCGGCGTGCGCTGCGTGGGAGGGAGGTGGGGGACTGGGGGCTGGGCGCTTATGAATGAGCTCGTGGTGGTGGGCCGGCGGGGTGGTGGGGTGGCGTGGCCGGCGGGCGGAGGCGACTGATAACTGCCGGAGCGGGAGCGGGGGCCGAGGATGGATGCTTCCGTTTTAAGGATGGGTGATTGGTAGTGCCGGCCGGCCGTCGGATCACAACCGTTCCGTCTGCCTCGGGCCTCGGCTTTCTCCATGACGTGGCAGACGTGGCTGTGGGTAACCTGTTCATTTTTCTCTCTTTTGTTTTTGGTTACTTATAAAAAAAGAGAGAAAATACAGTCCTCACTCCTGAAACTCCAATAACGCACACAATCTTTCAGTGGAACGCCTACCACATTTTTTGCCTGAATTTGAGAAGGCACACTTTTTCAGTTAAATGTCTAGCATATTGTGGCCTCATTTTTTTTTTTAAAAAAAGGTTGAGTTGTATCAATCTTCAAATATGCCTTTTACGGTAAATTGTGGCCGTCTCAACGCAACTCTATCGTTGTATCGACAGGTTAATGGCTCTCGAATTAATACGGGACAAATTAAAAGACAATCAATTCTACTACTTATTACCTCTAAGTGGTCTCCTAATTACACGAGACTTTTTTTTTTTGAACAATCTACGAGACACCATGTCATGAGAACGAAGTATTTTTTTGAAAAACAACAAACATATATTAACGTAACAATCGTTTTTACAGTAAGGTCCACCGATATTGAGAACCATATGGACGCATACACAGGGATGGATTTACCTCGCGCAGAGCGTAGGTTGAAATCGGGCTGGTTGAACCGACGATTAAAGAGGAAGCTTGAACCAAGATTCCAAGTGCAGATAGAATCGACGAACCAACACCCGAAGAGGTGCCACCTTGTTGAAGAGTTGGGTAGGAGAACAGGAGGCTGCTGTATACAAGCGGGCGACAATCGAACATGAAACGGGCGAGAGCAGATCTCGATAGCGGAGGCGGGTGAGGTGGAAGATGGAGTGAAGAAGAAGAAGAGATTTGTTGGGTAGGAGAGCAGACAAAGTTTATTTATGCTATCCTTGGAACCAACCTCGGTGACGGCGAGGACGAAGACGACGATGCCGACCACGACGATGGCGGCAAGGTAGAGCGCGCCACAGAGGGACTGGGCACCCATGCGGGACTTACAACTACTACCTCCTATTAGATCTAGAAAGAAACTGATTTCCCTATTTGGGCTGATATGTTGAAAATTAAAGATGTCTATCTCCAGGGCAGGAAGCTAGTGATTAAGGATGGCAATTACACCTCCATATGGAATGATTCTTGGCTTAATGATAAACCTCTGGCCTGCATTCATCCTAATCTATATGAATTGTGTGAACAAAAAACCTGACTGTGGCTCAAATGGTTAGTGGGTCCGTTAATGTCACTTTTAGCAGACGGTTAACTGCTGACCTTAATCTTGAATGGCTGAATCTCAAGAATGAGATCATGAACCAAAATTTATCATATGGGCATGATAAGAGTTTCTAGAGACTGGAAAAAAGTGGTAAATTTAGTGTAAAATCCACTTATAATGCTTTAACTACCAATGAAAGTGGTATTTACCACAAAAGGATTTGGAAAGCCAAAATTCCTGCCAAAATGAAGGAGAGGAGGGCGGAGGATGGATGCTTCCGTTTTAAGGATGGCTGATTGGCAGTGCCGGCCGGCCGTCGGATCACAACCGTTCCGTCTGCCTCGGGCCTTGGCATTCTCCATGACGTGGCAGACGTGGCTGTGGGTAACCTGTTCATTTTTCTCTTTTTTTAAAACAATAAAAGAGAAAAAGAAATACAGTCCTGAAGCTCCTATAACGCACGCACGGTTCAGTGAAATGCCTACCACATTTTTTTTTGGCTGAATTTCAGAAGGCACACTTTTCCAGTTAAATGTATAGCACATTCTGGCCTCACTTTTTTTTTAAATGAGTTGTCTGAATCTTGGGAACTTAATTTGAAAGCTATATTTTGACCTAGACGCTTTTGGGATGCTTCTAATAACCAATCGAATCACAAAAAAAGAGTTATTTCAATCTTCAAATAATGCCTTTTACGGTAATTTGTGGCCGTTTGAACGCAACTCTATCGTTCCATCAACGGGTTAATCACTCTCGAATTACTACGGGACAAATTAAACGACAATCAATTCTACTTATTACCTCTAAGTCATCTCCAAATTACATGAGACTATGTTTTTTTGGAACAATCTATGAGACACCAACGCACTTCATGAGAACAAAGTTTCTTTTTTTTTTTTTTTTTTTTTTTTTTTGACAACAACACATATTATATTAATGTAGCAATCGTGTTACAATAAGGTTCTGCGATGAGAACCATATTACATCATGGTCCTGATGCAAGAAAGAAAGGAAGCGAAGTCGACGGCGATGGCGCGGGACGATTACGCGGCGGGGGTTGCGCGGGCGTCACGGACGCCAGTACACAAGGATGGATTAACCTTGCGGAGCGTGGGTTCAAGTTGGGCTGGTTGAGCCAATGGTGATGTCGCGCACGCCGGGCGATCGAAGGATCATGTTGAAGTCGTTGTCGATGATGGAAGAGGAAGCCGGAACCGCGATTCCAAGTGGAGACCGAATCGACGAACCAACACCCGAAGAGGTGCCACCTTGCTAAAGAGCTAGGCAGAAAACTGAAGGTTGTTGTATAGAAACAAAAAGCGGACGGCGACAAACATGGAACGGGCGAGAGGGATCGAGGATCGTGGATGTACGGAGGCGGGTGGAGGTGGAAGGATGGAGTGAAGAAGAGATCTGCTAGGTTTTTTTGGCTGGATTTCAAAAGAGAAAGAAATACAGTCCTCAAGCTCCAATAACGCACACACCCTTTCAGTGAAATGCATACCACATTTTTTGGCTTGATTTCAAAAGGCACACTTAAATGTCTAGCACATTCTGGCCTCATTTTTTTTTAAAAAAAGAGTTATCTTAGTCTTCAAATAATGCCTTTTACGGTAAATTGTATTCGTCTCAACGCAACTCTATGGTTGTATCGATAGGTTAATGACTCTCGAATTAATACGGGACAAATTAAAAGACAATCAATTCTACTTATTACCTCTAAGTCGTCTCCTAATTACACGAGACTATGTTTTTTTTTTTGGAACAATCTATGAGGCACCAACGCACTTGTCATGAGAACGAGAACCAAGTTTTTTTTTTTGACAACAACAAACATATATTATAATAATGTAGCAATCGTTTTACAATAAGGTTCTCCCATGAGAACCATATTACATCAAGGTCCTATTGCAAGAAAGAAAAGAAATAAAGTCAACGGCGATGGCGCAGACGATTTTGCCCGCGGGGGTTGCAGGGGGTGTAACGAACGCATACACACGGATGGATTGACCTCGCAGAGCATAGATTGAAGTTCGGTTGGTTGAGCCAACGGTGAGGTAGCACGCCCGGTGACCAAAGGATCCTGTTGAAGTCGCCGCCGGGCGATGGAAGAGGAAGCTAGAACCGGGATTCCAAGTGGAGACTGAATCGACGAATCAACACCCGAAGAGGTGCCACCTTGCTGAAGAGCTGGGCCGGAGACCCGAAGGCTGCTATATGGAGACAGAAGCGGACGACAGCGAACATGGAACAGACAATAGCAAATCTTGACAGCGGAGACAGATGGAGGTGGAAGATGAGATCCGCTGGGTATTTATTTATGCTAACCTTGGAACCAACCTGACGGTGACGGCAAGGACGAAGACGACGATGGCGGCATGGTAGAGCGCGCCACAGAGGGGCAGGACATCCATGCGGGACTCACACTACTAGATCTACTAAGAAATTAGAGGGGGCACCACTCCCTGCCTTGTTCAGCAAGATCGCCGAATCGGAAGGGAGGGGGCTGACTGGATCTGGTTGGAGTTCGCGAGGAGGAGGAAGGCAAGTTCGCTTCGATACTGGCGCCGGAAAATGTCATAAGAACGAAGTAAGTGTTCAAGTTAACCAACATGGAGGGTTTACATATGTCCATTTCCGCAGCACGTGTGTGGGTGCTTATACATTCCATTTCCTCAGGAACAAAGAAAGGATTTTCCGGTCCGGTGGAGCAACGCGACGTACGCGAGCTAGAGACGCTGTTCTTGGTGGCGTAGTGGGACCCCCCGGGAGTGTGAGGCCCGGGTGGAGGGAGTAGTAGTTGGGGGCAGGGGCAGCACAAAACGCATGCATGTTTCCAGGAGAGCAGGGCGCCAAACCAAAACCCAACCAATTGCTTGCGTCTGTGGTGCCGTCCGGCCGCTCAACGCTCTCATCGATGACGTTGAGGATCGACGATGGCGGCCGGTTCCTCTTGCTTCGTTGACATCGCCCGGACCAAGTGCTACTAGCTCACTCACTTGACCCCTGATGCAAAACCATGGGCGCGGTTTGACGGAGGCCAAAACTTGTTTCAGAGCAACATGTCACAGATGCTGAGCAGCTCGATCGATCTAGCGACATGAATACTTTCAGTAGCCTACTAGCACACAATAGACAGTGGTATATACTAATACTATGCATCTAGTAAATGTTTAAAAGGAAAAGTATATGCACTGCAGGATCTCCTCTAGTATTCTCTTCGCTTCTGTCCTGTACTGCTGAGTAAAGCGTACTAGTACATTACATAGGTCTCCAAACAAAGACAAAAGAAAGTGTCAGCATGACAGCAGTGTGATTAGTATATTTTATAACCAAAAGAGAGCAGTACGTGCAACATGGGCGGGAGGCACCGGGGCTGGAGAGTGTCGGCGGATCATCCATCATGGGCGGGCCGCCGACCATGCAAAGCAGATCGAGCATGCTTCCGTCTCGATGAGCAAAAGAGACGCGTACCCACACCGTACTCCCTCGCCCCCCTAGTACGCTAGCTAGCTTCAGCTCAGCCATCAGGAAATGCGCCCACGAACGTCAGTGGCATCGCCAACAACCCAGCAAGATCTCCTCGCATGCAATGCAAATCCGGACCTTTATTTGTCACTTACCTGCATGCGCTGCCGGTTCGTGAGAGGCGAATGTTAACGCCTCCCAATAATTCAGGATTATGAAATAAAGCTGATGAACGTAATGCTGTCAATCAGGGGGGAAAAGGGGAAATTAAAGGTGCATGGCGGTGGTGGTGGTGCTCAAGGATCGATTAGGAACGACGCAAAGGCAGGGTTTGTTTAATTTGTCGACTCCTGCTGTCCCGTGTCAGTAGTAGTGTGTCGTCGATCTCCATGTTTCCTGAATGGTGCTGCTACTGATGCCGTCGCCGTCGTCGTGGTCGTGGTCGTGGTCGTGGTGGCTGTCCGTCCGGAGATGAACTCAGCGCGCAGCTAGTTTTCATTCAGACGCGACAGTGCTGTATACTGTTAATTTGCAGCTGCCAGCGTCTCTTGAATTATTGCAAAACTCGATCTCCAGAGAGAGATCACACGCGTGCCGCACGAAACGTACGTGTCGCCGTACGTGTCACGGTGATCGGCATGGAGGGAGATGGCCGGAGCGCTCATGATCGATCGATCTCCCTTCGAATCTTCTCCCAGTACATCTTGCCAGATGGTCGTGGAATGATCCAATCAATCGATAAGACCCCTCTGCTGCTACATTAGTAGACAACAGTGGTGGTACTACTAGCTGCTGCTTGTTTCATCGGCACTGAACAACTCTGCACAAATGAATGGATGGACCAATGCAGCAGCATGGTCCATGAGTGAGTAATAAAACACTCTAACATGCATGGTCCAATGGGTAGTTAGCTACATAGCTAGCCAAACAATCAGATCTCAATTGTTAAAAGTATTTGAGATCGATTTGATTTTCAAAAGGATATTGTGGGAGGAAGTATTCAACATCACTTGGCGATGGACCACAAATGGCTGAGTATAGCTCTAAAAGTGCATATAGAATTCAGTTTGAAGGCTCATATAGCAAACTACGGATCATGCCAATTTGGAAAGCCAAAGCGGAATCAAAATACAGATTTTTTGCTTGGACGTTACTTCACGAGAGGATCCATTCCTCACAGGTAACAACCTGGCGAAAAGGAATTGGCAACATGATCCCATCTGTAAACTTTGTGGCAGTGATGCGGAGACACCCACACATCTATGCAAGGATTGCACCTACTCAGAACAAGTATGGTCATGTTTGAAATCTTGGTATGGGCTACCAACATTAGATTCAGTTGGCACCAATGGATCTCTACACAAATATTGGAGGAGATGTCGGGCAAAAGTCGAACGACCCAACTGAAGAAATTTTGATGGTCTCATTATTTATTTTTTTGATGGAACATCTGAAAAGAGAGAAATAGAAGAACGTTCCATAACAAAAGTCTACAACCAAGGGAGGTGGCGTCCCTTTGCAAAGAGAAAATTGATCAATACCAGTGGGCTACAACTCAACATGCGGAGAATAGACAATAGCGGGGTTTTGTCTTGGTGTTCCAATGTGTTCTTTTTTGTTGCTTGGTCGGGTTGTTATTTTCTTCTTTTCATCGGTAGAGGGGGAGTGGTAGGGGTATTGATGAGTGGCTTGTTGTAATTCTTTTTTTTTTTCTTTTCTATCGTCTAATAAAAATACGGAAAAAGTTTTTGCCGTCTTTCTAATTTTTTTTCAAAAAGGATCGGAGGCTACCGTCCAGTTTAGCGCACATGATGGCAACCAAGAAGAATAAGAAGAACCTTTTCATATATAGTAAACTGGCCGGTGCTAGTTCTAGTTTAGCATGATGCACAGCGTGGCTCCGAAGAAGAAGACGAACCTTTTCATAGTAAACTGTGATGGTTGTGCTAGTTTTGCCATTCACATGGAGTAATCTGTTTCGATAACTGAGAAACCTTCAATTAGAGCAATACTGTACTAGTACCATGCACTTGATCCCAGGAGCATTAAACAATCTCTGCATGCATTGTTTGTTGACTTTAATTTTGCTTCTTTTCTATTCTTTCAGTCTCTGAAGACTTGCAGTTGCTAAAAAATAAAATGAAACTACTCCTGCCATGCCCAACTGTTGAAACATAAATGAGACCCTCACCGGAAAACAAGAAACAGGATCCCTCAAAACAGTCGACCACAGCTCTCAACGACCGCCAAGAAACCAAAACAATCCAATTGTTAATTCAGTGCAGTTCCTCCGTCCTCAGGGAAAGATCATCATATCGATCAATTAATGTGGTGTTCGTGCACAATGATACACAGACTTATAAGATACTACTATCTAATGATCTAATCCTGTCGGCAACCATAAAATTTGTACTGATGTAGTATTGCATTGCAGGGAAACGAAAGTGACTTTTCTCGGCTCGATCATCATATATGTATATATATATCGCTGAATGTTTCAGCAAGATGGAACTAGAGCAATCATTGATTGCTAAACGTTGGACAAGAGTTGTTTTTCCGATCCCCATCTTCTTGTTTAGCTAGACTTAATTGGTCACTACTAGGAGTTGACAAAATGAATTAAGTTCTGTGAGACTGCGAGTGCAGCCAACACAAGTTGACAAAACATGTCTGTCTGTTTCAGACCTACTACAAGGTTATCTACACCTACAGAAGACGAAGTAGTAGCTGACGAGATAATGTTATGCAATTGGAGAGAACTGAAGGTATAAATATTACTCTATCTAGTTAGCATGGTAGTTAGAGCGGTTGAGGATTGGATCGGAGGATTGCAAAGCCTTTGTTATGCATCTTCAGTTACCTAATCAGAAGGAATTTAAAAGATTCATTAGGAAAGGATTTCGATCAGATAATAAAGCTCTACTGTACATTAGGGATGAATCTGTCGTCTTCTATATATTATATTGTACTATGCTCCAGTTGGGCGGGCCCTCCTCGTGCAGGTTGGAACTGTTCGCACTTCAAGAAGACGACCCCAGCACAGCAGCACAGCAGTTGGTCATAGTTTTAGCACGCGGCAGCGTGGCAACGAACCAAGAACCATTTCACAGGGCACGGTTCCGTACCACCTTGTTTAGATTCCTGTAGTACTAATTAACTGGAATCATGAAAAACTTCCAAATAGGTTGCGTAAAGCACGAGCCTCAACAATTTTCAGAACCTAACTGTGAGAAGCAGGAACGCACACTATGCGTGCATGCTTCAATGAGCAACAAAGGGATGATCAAATCAAATTAGCAACTTGATATCACAGTGAAGCTTTGCATTGTTCGGCTCTTCTACCATTGGGGCAAGTTCGTCGCCGTCAGAAGAACAGAATAGTGCCTACTGCTAATGCTTATCCTAATAAGGAGAACATGCATGGACTTAAGATATGTGGCTAAACAATTTGACAATTTGCAAGGTCAAATTTCAGGAGGACAGTTTTAGAGAGAACACAGGATCGAGATCACAAATCCTGAACTCGCGTCAACCATCAAACTGATCCCGGTGCTTATTCATTCCCCGGAGATTCCAACCCCAATGTGCTTAATTAGTAGTCCTCTCCCTGTTCTGAATTACATGGTGTTTTACTTCAATCCCTATGGCGAAAAAAAAAATGAGGCGAATAAGCACTCTCCCATGCTTAGATCTTAGAGCTTATAGTTGATTGCTAATTGAGTTCTTATAATACTCCCTCCGTCCACAAAAAAAGAATGCAATTATGGGAAGTTGCCGGCCAAACAAGCTTTTTGATCAAATTTATAGTAAATAATTTGATTTTTTGTCTCTGTAGATAAATTTATTATGAAAATATATTCGATAACTAATCTAATGATACTTATTTTTGTTTCATGAGTATTAATATTTTTTATATAGTTTTAGTCAAGTTTTACATTGTTTGACTTTTCATGATTCGAGAATTGCATGCTTTTGTGAACAGAGGGAGTAGGATGGACTGTATTTAATTAGAAGCTAATTGGCCAGCTCTTTCTCTGTGGACAAAAGTGTGTCAGCAACAACATCCAAGCTCAAATGTTGGATCAGAGTGATAATTGTGTGAAGGGATCAGCAGATCATGGATTACGCACTCGTGGTCCCCTGACGACATGTGGAATGCATGATGAGCAAAAACAAAACACAAAATGTAGTACGATCACCAACACCTACCGAGATCTCACACCCTAATTGAAGGTATGAAACACAATGAAAAGTTTGTGACTTTATTACCTACCGTACTTTTCAGTACCAAATTAAAACAATTGGATTCACCAACAAATGATTGAGACATTAACTAGTGAATACATAAAAACAAGCATAAAGCATGACGAATGATTACAAACGAAGCAAAAACATGATCCCTGTCACATGGCTAGTGTCTCCATTTTTGTCCACAGGCTTATGAAAACATTTTTCGTTCAAAATTTAAGGCACCAACCATCCACCAGAAAGAGTTGGGGCCTCATATGTAATTGCTTCCCATCTTATAGATCCTTTGAAAAAATAGATGATAAAAAGTGTAGCACCAAAATACTGCAACCAGGCCCCATTTGGTGTGGCTTCTCCACGTACGCTTCATAGTCGGAGACTCAGAGTTGGGGCGCTTCACGCGAAGACAGTTTTCATGTCTCAATATCCATAAGCAAACAACAGCTCCAGTCACAAAAGACGATAGAGAAGTCAGTGTGAGATCCGTTGAGAACTATCCCTAGAGTACGTATGCTCCTTTTAGCCTGCCCATTGTATTAACCACTAGAAATATAATAAAATTGATGAGTTTAGTTTGTGTACTTGTTTGAATTGATGAAATTTGATGTGAGAGCTTTCTGTTTTTGTCAATTTAGGCTGAGTACAGCCATAAATTTCTAATGGTCTGTGCGAGCTCGGACATGGGCCACTGCTTTCTCACCTTTTGCCGCTTGAAATCACTGCACTCCGGGGTTTCCTGGCCACACACACATCTGGGGTGGAGAGAGAAGTAATAAAAGGAAAATGAAAAAAAAACAATGTGAAAGTAAAAGAAATGAAGAGATAAGATAGACCTTGTGGGACCATTTTAACAGCATGGTGGGCCACCACACGACTGCCAGTAGTGCGCTGTTCCTTTGCTCGCGGCGACGTGGGCTGAAATTTGTGGTGTTGGGCCGCGTCTGTGCTGGTTACCTGGTGCATGCACGGCCCACGGGCTTGGGTTGGGATATCATCGTTGTTTGAATTTGAATAAATAAAAGTTGGATCATCCTACTTCTTACAATACTTAAATTAAATACTATAATAATAATTGCGTCGTCCTACTTCTTACAATATATTTTAAAACAAGATATTCTAGTTAAATATAGTTAGATCAATTTGAATGAAAACACTTTTCTCATTAAGATCAAATATTTTTTAATGATACAACTTAAAATACACTATAGATATCTCATGAGTGGCATGGGTACAATGTGACTATAAACATCACATTTATACTAAGTAAAAAAACCAAAAATGTATGATGATGGAGCATCTCGGTAGTGCTACGTGAATATTGCAAAATGCAACGCACATGGAACACGAATATTTCATTTATACTAAGTAAAAAAAAAAAAATGTATGATGGAACATCTCGGTAGTGCTACGTGAATATTGCAAAATGCAACGCACATGGAACACGAATATTTCACAACAAAAAAAAAAAATCAAAATACATCACGTAATACCTTAATAATACTACGAGAATTATGCCTTGTGAAACATCTTATTGATATTAGATAACATACAAAAATAGGCAATTAGACATCTCATGAATAGACAATGCATATAAATAAATGATATTTTTATCAAAATAATAAGTAAAAAGAAAGGAAAATAAAAATTTTTCAATGACAAAAAATCACATAGTAAAGAAAATAATAAAATTTAACTAAATATATTTAAATGCGATCATGTTTAGTTTCATTTGGATACACAGTTTGTATACTATGCATGGGTATTTCAAAACCCATTCAAACGATGATGTCCAAAGCCCGTGCATGCATGGGAGAGGTAGGCTCATACACACATTTCAAGATCGTGAGACCTATTTATATCACGAGACATTCACAAAATCTAGCACCATTGGAGATGTTTGGATTAGAGCTAGCTAGTAACTAGCTTATACCATTGCAGGTGGCCTAATAACACATTTTGATTCCCAACTTCATCTCGGATGAAATAAACTACCAAGATCCATAAAAAAGTCATGATTAAAACAAAATCAACTTGTTGGGACATCACGCAACATGGAAAAGAAGTGCATCTAGATGCCATCTCCATCTTGATGAAAACATACCGAAATCCACTTATATATATGCAGCAGCGCAACGTCCAAAGAAAAGACCACTCCAACAAAATCAACTTTTTGTTGGAACATCTAGTTAATTAGAGCCTATAAACATGAATTCTCAAAAATCACACTTTATTTGCTGTAACATCACAAATATGAAAAATCACCATGAAAACGAATCAATTGGCAATAATTCTGACAAACTATGCTACTAGCTAGCCTACTACTAAATAAAGCAAAGAAAGATTAGCTTCACTTCACTCATCATATACTATGCATTAGCAGTGGAACGTTCCGACAGTTCATGGCGACACACAGCAGGGCACGTCTGGTTGATCACCAACCACCAGGCGATGCAGTTCGGGTGGAACTTATGCCCATGCGATGGACATGGCATGACGATGACCTGTTCACCATCCACAAACTCCTGCAAGCAGATGCTACACTCCGTGACACCGTCATCGTTTCCTCCAGCGGTGGTAGGCGCAGGGACATCGTTGTTGCGCTCGAGCCGCTGGTCGTGCCGAATGTCGCCTAGTATCTCCGGGAGGGCCTGATTTAAGTGTCGACGGAGGTGGTATGCAAGGTCTCGTGTCTCCTGGGTGGCCTGATATGCCAGCCGCCAGAGGTCTTGGAAAATCTGGTGTTCGTCGTTGCCGGCGTCTTGCGAGGCAAGGACAGCCGTATTGAGGCGGTGACGAAATGTGTGGAGAAAGAGCAGCGCGGCATCTGTCAAGCCGTCGCCGTGCGTTTCGTCGTTTAGGACCTGCATCACGCCACTCAACTGGCGCTGCTCGAAAATCAGTTGCAGCCATTGTATAATCCGGACGCTCATGGTGGAAAGAAGGTCAGGGGCGGATAGATGTTGTTGTTGCTCTAGGCGTTATCCACCACCACTAGATCAGTAAGATTTACTACGAGAATATGCGTGTTTGCACGTTTTTGGACTTCCGATCGAGCGATATATGTTGTTATGAAACGCGTCGTCAGCGGTTAGGACCTTCCCCTCTCCGTCTCTCATAATCACGCAGTAGATGAAAGAAGTAGAACAAGTAGACACAAGATAGGGAGATTCTTTATTCATCTGAATATTGCTAATTATAACATAGAGCTCCCACATATATATAGTCCTGCCAAGGTCTAAGAGTTTCGGTAAGAGCCCACATACGAACGGACTAGGATTAGGATTCCTCCTTCTCCTTTCCTTCTAGGGACAGAGTCCGTGTGTTTTACAACACTCCCCTTGGGTGATTACCACGATATGCATATGCCTCATCAAAAACTCCATCCGAAAACCCAAAGTAGGAAAAAAAACGGTTCTTGGAGAAAAGAGTACATCGCATTCGTTAATTGCATTGCACATGTTGTCTCATTAAAAACCTTGTGTGAGAAACCTTCGAGTAAAAAAACTCACATAGGAAAAAAAGAGTACAACATTTAACCTTCTTGGTCATATATTCTTCAGGATATACTATTCTTCGTGAATAGGTATTGATCTTCATAATTTATGCATAAACCTTCAGTGTTTTAGCAAATATGATCTACTTGATCTTTATAATTGTAGTGGTTTACCTTAAAGGTAGATGCAATAAAATATGCTCCCCTCATAAAGCCAAACTTTGAACTTTATTGTTCAAACCACACTTTTTCATAAACGTGTGTAAATAAAAATTGGCTTATAATTCTTCTATGAATTATATGGGAGCAATATGCTTCATGCATAATGACCACCTATTAGTTGTGCAAAACAAACAAATATTATTCTTCGGAGAAATAGATCCTTTCAGAGGATTATGGGGTAAATAAATTAATATTCAATATCTTTCGGATAGTGTATCAAACTTATGCTAGAGTTTAGATACTTATAATTAATCCTTAGTGGATTTTTAAAATGTATTCTATAAATCTTCGAGATTTTGATTGTACAAATCCAGCCTTGAATTTGGTATTTAGGGGATAATTCAATTGCCAAAACCACCATTATTCTTATACCTTCTGTGGTATATAGAGGATATCAACACTACATTGCTAGCTTTTCATACACTTTCTAAGTGTTTCGATGACACCTTCACGGTGTTTAAGATCCCTCATTTTATTTTTCTCGGGTCTATATTCACTTCGAGGGATGAATGGTGCTTATTCAAGAATTGACTGTAAATCCTTCATGGATTAATTCATTCAAGGATGTACTTTCATTCTTAGTAAATTATTAATCTCTTCTATGAGATATATTCTCTACTGCACGAGAGATGAGTCATATACACAATGACATTGAGTTATTCACTATAAAATCATTCAATGATTGTAATCCTTCTAGGACATGCTCTTCTTGAGACTTGAATATTCATTCAGAATATATACCTTAGACTTTAATACTTAGTATAAGATTTCTATAAATTGCGATTTATATTCTTCGAAATTATATGGATTTTCATAATCCACTTAATAACTGCATATTCGATATTCCTTCGTTTCATTTGCCGGAGATATAGCGAGAACATTCATTTCTTTTTAACAGAGATTCAACCTCAATTGCATTCTTCATTGACCCGATATAATCGCTACAGAGCGATTTTGCCATGGACTTTGTTTCCGGATCCGGGTTCTCATAAGAGAAACATTTGCAATTAAAGAGGTAGTTTGTCGACAATTATTTTCTTTCTCCCAATACTCTCACAATATGAGAATATTCTATCTCTGTCATTTCCCAAACAAGAGACAATATATTGTTCTGCATACCCAACACTAGTGAGGTGCGCCGCTAATTATGTTGGATGTCATCTTTATGATGATCCTCTTCATGAGGTGCTTAACCTTCTTCGTGAGAGGCGTTCTCTTCATGAGAATGGAGGAGTTCCATTTCTTTCCTATTTAACGTGTATACGCTAAACTAGAACCCACAGGCGTCCCCGTAGATTTTAGATTGATAGTATATAACATTTAGTTTACTACTAGTAAACACAACTTCTGGTTCATAACTTCAAGTTACTCCTCTCATTTCAAAAATATCTGGCATATGCTCTGCTTCAGGCTTCACAAGAGCATTAGTCAAACTATTGTATGACTTAGTGTGTGATACTATTCCTGCTTCAAGCTCCAAGGAATATTTTCTCTTAAGATCATTTTCCTTCTATGGAAATAATATTTGGCATTCAAAAATATAGGCTCTCTCTCCCCCTAATGCCAATATTAGATCATTAATAGCATACTTCAAAATATATCCCCTATCATGGGCTTAATTCAAATTCATATATCTCTAACTACAAGTGGATGCCCATTTATGTATGCTATGATAAATTTTATGGGAAATATTCACACACATATTTCAATATGGGGGTTATTATTCATTATGCAGCGAGCTAGAATACCTAAAGTGCATTTAAGAATGTTCAAAGATTCCTACAAAATCGTGGATGTTCTCCCCAAATATGCACAAATCATAGTTTAAAAAACTATTTCATTCTCTAGCTTCTTTATTAATTAGCCTAAAAAAATTGATCCAAGTACTCATACAAAAAAATGGATCATACACTTCAAATGTATAAAATACGCAACATTCAAATTCACATGGAATTTTCTTCTAGAATTTTCTAATTGCCATTAATGCAAAAATCCCTTGATGCCTTTTCTTCATAATAAATCCCAAATCCTCATAATTGTGTTATCCAACATCTTAGTTCCACAACTATTCATCCCATCAAATGGGTTAGTCTCTATTGAGCAAAATTTCATAAACTCACTCCCCGATCTTAGGTCGCTCGGTCCTAGACCAATCTATTGCTTATGCATACGATGCATTGAAAGCAAATCATTCCTTAGTTCAACGAGAACCATATAGACGTAGCATGCTAGCTAGCCATTTTGATTATGAGGGAAGCGTAAAGATATAGCTACTAGCTACAACTATAGCTGCTATGCTAATATTCATGCAAGAGTGAAGATATAGGGATGAAAACGGATCGGATCGGAGCGGATAATAGCTCTCCCATATCCTAATCCTCTTTTTGTAAACGGATTCGAGCGGATCGGATATTGTACGGATTCGATACGAATACGGATTTTTAGGATGTCGGAAATGGTACGGGTTCGGACCGTGTCGTCGAGCGAAGCGGACTTTTCAAGTCGGATAATATATGCTTACGTGTTGTTTTTTATATTGAAAAACAATTTTACCAGTGCGACGTCGAAGGAATTGGCCGACCGCCGCCAATGTGCGTGAGTACAGGATCGAGTAGAATTGCCTGGCCACCAGCTTGAGTGCGTTTGTGCTGTGTGTGAGGATAGGACTATGTATTAGGCAAATTGCAAATAGGAAATAGAGAATTACACACACGGCACCCTGCGATCTCCATTGTGGCGTTGCGGCGTTGCCTAATGCCTACCATCTAATTTAGGTAAATAAGCAATCAATGGAATATCATTCTATATATAGCAAAAAATATACTTAAAAAATAAAATATTTTATCTTTTAGGCTTTTTAAAATATTCGATTATCCTATTATAAGCGTCGGATAATCCGCGCTAATTATCGGATAATCCATATCTGCCGGATTTTGCCGATACCATATCCTACACCGCATCCGCATATAGTCGGATTCGATTATCCGCATCCGCACGGATATTAAAAATACTTCTCCACATCCTTAAAATTCGGATTCGGAGCAGATCGGTGCGGAGGATTATCCATACCACTTTCATCCCTATGAAGATAGTTGCAGCTCAATGAGATACACATGCGTGTGTAATGTGGAATGTTAGTATTCAGTCTAACATAATAGATAACAACAAAATGCACAACTACGAGCTTACATGCAATTAGTGCAAGAGAGAAAGTTAACTTCGGCGGAAGGGACGCGTAAAACTTCAAGTCTCGATACATGCACTTAAAGATCGACTTAGGACAGCTATGCCTATATATTATCCACATCTTCTTATGCCTTTACCCAAAATTTCTCCCCCTTTTTATGCCATAATTACTTCAAGTAGCGATTTGCTTTCGTGCATTATCTATGAATAGTCACTTTTAGTGCTTCATAGAATCCAATCATACTTCTAGTATTCATTGATTATGGCATGAAATTCACATATTCAATGAGGGTAGGATACAACTTTTAGTTAATGGACTAAAATATTAAATACTTAGGATTTGGCTAAATCGATCCTTCCAAGATCAATTAATATGCCGCTTTAGTCCAATTGTTCATGTGCTTTTTAGAAAATTCAGTTTTCCATCTACCTACATGGTAGTGATGCACAAAGAACTATAACCTTCATGGTTAATTGAGGCTTCTTTGTGGATAAATTAATGCAAAAATTATTTTAATAGGCAATTGGCAATTGTTTATATGTGAAACATATAAAACTAATTTATTCCATGAGATGTTCGCACATTTTACTTCAAGTAATAACAAGAATTGCAACTAAGAATATTAAATATTTTATATTAGACTTCAAGCTAACAAATTAACCATTAGCCACTTAATTCAACGGAATTAAAACTTAATGCACCACAACCACTACTATCAATACTTCGATATAAACTTCAAAGATAATAAGCACATGATTTAAGTTCTTCTTCAAGAGAAACTTTATATATTCCAAATAATATACATTCTCGTATGTCTTAACTTCTATACTTGACAAGTGGTAGCTTCATGCTTTATATTCAATAGTTATGATATGTAGTCACACGCCTTCAAGCAAAGGTAACATATGCAAGCCACATATTCAAAATTATTGCAACTTAATATCCTGGTTTGTAAAGCTGTCTAAAAATTCTAACTCAATTTTCATGAGTAGTTTCTGATGGTAAATTCAAATACTTCAAGTATTACATTGCTCTTTGATATTCTTATACACAAGAGACACTTCTTCAAGAATATAGTTTGATAAAATCTTATTTACCATCTTGTCTTCTAGACATTTACAAAGCTTCGAGCTATTGTTTATAGAGCAGCGTTAAGCATACAAGCTTCAAAATTCGACTTTCAATGCAATATGATATTCTATAATCATAATTTGGGATTTTACTCATGCAATGAGTCCCACAATGCATTTGTTACTTCTATCGGCCATATATATACTCATTCTAGAGAGTAATTCAGAAATATATATATTGAGTTTACTACACTTCAATGGTAGCAAAATATCCTACATGGATTTAATAATGACCGTAACAAATACTTTTACTTTCGGAGTAATTTTAGGATATTGCTTCTTCTTTTAAGGCATGCATATTAACATAACATAGACCATGTGCATATAAGTCTACTACATGTAAACGAGTAGCAAGGTGCAAAAAAATAGTGGATGGTTACTCAAAATATTCTTAGAAGCATCCTAGCATTTTTCGATTATGGTATATGTAAATTTTCAGAATTTATACCAAGTATTCATTCATCTCAAAAATTCATATGCTAGGAAAAATAAATATGAGTCTTTCAAAAGTGAAGTCTAAGGTCCGCAGGATTTAGAGAGCTCATACACCTTATACCATGTTTCTACTGTAACCATTCAAGATTTTATTCTTATAATTGCGTGGTATAAAAACTCATAACACATATTAAATCCCATGTGTAGCAAAACTTTCAAAAAAGCAATATCCATTAAATTTCAATTTTAATGTGTATATATAATACACACTCTTATACATACGGGTATAAGAAAGACAATAAATTTGCATAAATATGATGGGTTAAATAATCAGGAAAAAAAACTGAAAACACTCTGATTTCATAATTCACAGGAAGTGCATGATCGACTCTACGAGAGTTTAGATCCAATTCATTACTCGGGCTACGTTCTCGAATTGAATTAGAGTTAAAGCTCTAACCAGCCTTTATCTTCAGGAATCCAGTCCACGGCGTTGTCATATAGACATATAACTGCTTGCTTAATGCGTGCAAATGACTGACGCTGTAAAGGCATGGCATGACGCTTTGACAATGCGGCTGCAAGCCCTCTGCGACATTCTGGTCGCGTTCTAGTGAAGGCCGGATGATGATACGTGGTACCATCTGCGGTGGCGTGCAAGCCACGTACAGGATTTGTAGCCATGGCGAACAGGGGGTCCGAGGCTGCAGGATCGGTGACCACGCTGGACAGGCAACGAGCATCGTGTAGCTGCGGCGCAGCAGGAATAAACCACATGCAGGTGGGATTAATTAATGACCGCCACGGATGCAAACCGACAAGATGCACCGGCAAGGCCTGTGTAAGTCTGTAAGATGCTTATGGTGATAGCCATAGTGATAGCGTGCGTACTAGCAATACGGTCCTGTGCGCTCATGCAGGAGCCTAGGTGTTCTCGTTTTTTTTAACCCAGATGCAATTGAATGTATATATAAAACATCGAAGAATACAGAGCGTAGATCCATATCTGCAGGATGTTACTGGTCTACACCTTCGTGTGTGTACACTACAAGTATAGATACACTTCATGTATATATATGCATACTGCGTGTACGCTCTATACAGGACAAAAACAAAACAATTGCCCAACTCGATCTCATCCAGCATATGTTAGCCAAAGCTAAGGTGCATGTAACGAAAATACGTATCGTGGTGCATCTCAGATCTGTCTTCATGCAAATCGGCTTTTGAAGAATAACACAATCTGCCAGACATGGTTCTTTCATACCTTTGATTCTTGAATTCGTGAAGAAGCGAAGGCTGTCACGTAGGACAGTTCGGCTAGGCCGTGGGGACCTGCCGGCGTGACGATGAGTCGATGCAGTGCAGATTCGTAGCAGGCAGAGGTAGCAGATCCGTTCCGCTAACAACATCGGGGATGTCGACGTCGTCGAAGTAGTCGCGGCGGGACGTCGGCACGAGCGTCGGTGACGAAGATCGGCGGCAGCTTCAACAGCGATGTCGACGAAGAGCTTGTCGTGCTGATAACGTGTTATGAAACGCGTCGTCAGCGGTTAGGACCTTCCCCTCTCTGTCTCTCATGATCACGCAGTAGATGAAAGAAGTAGAATAAGTAGACACAAGATAGGGAGACTATTCTTTATTCATCTGAATATTGCTAATTATAACATAGAGCTCTCACATATATATAGTCCTGCCAAGGTCTAAGAGTTTCGGTAAAAGCCCACATACGAACGGACTAGGATTAGGATTCCTCCTTCTCCTTTCCTTCTAGGACAGAGTTCGTGTGTTTTACAACATATGTGATCGATCGGTCTTTCTTGGACGACGTCGAGTTTGTTTTGGAAAAGGAAATGCAATTATTCAGTTCGGAGTCCGAACTACCCTACTGGCCGGCTAGTATATTAAAATTCAGCCCATTAGTTATTCTTAGACTAGTAGTATAATTAATGTTTAGTGTAGGCCCATATAACCAGAATAACTTCTTTTTTCTTTCATTTTTCTTTATTTGCTTCTTTGTTTATTTTTTAATCTATTCTACGTGGTTTCTTCTACTTCTTTTCCATCTTCTTTTATCTTTTTCATTTTTTTTCCAGTTTCTACACCACTTTAAAAAGTTTCATGTTCCATACATAGCGTATCTTGCTATGTTCCGAGTTCCAACAGTACGTGTGAGATGTTTGTTGTTGGTGTATTCTCGATTATTCAAGTGGGATGTTCTTTACTTATTCATTTTTTAATTATAAACTTCTCGTTAAGATATATAGAATATTATTGTTTTATGATGCAAGACAATGTTCTAGGGTTAGGAGGCAATTGTTTTGCCTTTATAGACTAAGATTCAGGATAATTTTCTAGATTTAGGAGAGTATAGGCTTTAGGTGAATGGTATTTTATTATTCATCTCCGGCGGTAAAAAAAAATCCATTGAAATATAGCAATGCACATCACAAAGATACAATATGCGGACAAAACCTAAAATACACTACATAGATATCTCATGAGTGCTATGTAAACAATTCAAAAAAATATTGAGACTATGAAACATCACATTGACACTAAATTAACAACCCCAAATATATCATCTCAGAAAGGCTACATAAACATTGCAAAATGCAAATCATAGGGAACATGAATACTTAAGAAATAGCATAAGGCATCATGTAATACGTCAATAATATTACGAGAACTGTGCACTGTTGTGGAACATCTTATGGATACTAAATAAACATAAAAAGTGCACGATGTATAGAAATAAAAATAAAAATTAATATTTTAATTAAAACAAATAAGTTAAAAAGGGAAATAACATATTCTCAATAAAAAAGGTAAAAAATCCACATAGTGAAGAAAATAAACAAAGATGAAAAAAAGAATACTCTATGTAGGAACTCAAAAAATAAAGATAGAAAAATGAAAGAGAAAAAGTAATTCTCTTTTTATGGGCATAAAATACGAACACAACGAAATAGGTCTTCATGACTGTAGTTTGGACATAAAGGCGATGCATCTATCGATGCACTCTTAAATTGTGATGCTACCGCTAGGATGTCCGATGGGACTTAGTCCCATCGGACGCCCGCCCCTACCAAAAAGAAAAGGGAGGGAGACGTCCGCCCCGCACACGTGAACCTGTTCATCACGCGGGCCCCTCGTCCCCCATGGACCACGCCTTTGTACTTCCCATGCATTGCGTTCTCCCCACATACCATGTCTCCGTCCGAAAAAAAAAGAGTTAAACACTTCAACTAGAACATTGCAAAGACATGGAAAATCTCTTGTTGCAACTTCAGTTTATAAATACTGCAACATCGAAAAAATTTATTGCAACATTGAAGTACATGACCTACGACATTGAAGAACATACACTGAAACAACATCGGACAAGCTGTTGTAACATGAGATTGCAAAGAATCTGAAATATCTCAAAAGTACTATCGCGACAAACAACTGAAACGCATCGCAACATCTAGAGACAACCATTGCAACAACAAGAGATCTGAACCTCGAGAGCTTTCGAAAACCCAAGCCTACTACAACATCACCTGAAAACATACTGCAACAACTAGATGAAATCTCATGTTTGGTTTTGGAAATTGATGACACACTTGTGGACTAATCCTTTGCTCTAAGTGATGACTTGAGATAGGATTAGGTGGATGACAAGGAGTATGATGATCATGAACATGGAAAATGTCGGTGGACTTGATGGATCGTCAAGCTCGGTGATCGGCTTGAGAGGAACCCGGGAGATCAAGGCAAAGGTATCTTGATAGAGTTTTCCTTTTAGTGATCAAGACACGATAGAGCGTGTGATCACATTATAGGATAGATAGCCGACTATCAAGAGGGGATGCCGTGCCAATCCTTTGGTGAAGTGCTTCTAGGTCCAATTGACTTGCATATTGCATTTAGGACATGAGAGCAATAACTTCGATCTTGCCTAACTTTTCGATGTGCTAACATTGGTGATAATGTGGTCATCTTGGACGTGTTGGCAACCCATGGCAAGAGGTGAAGCAAGTTTGAAGCAAAGAGCAAAGAATAAGGTTGAGAAGCTGCTGAGAAAAGGTGACCGGACGCACGGTCTCCTGACCGGACGCAGGCACCGGTGGCACCGGTCAGGGCGTCCGATCAAAATAACAGAAAGGATGTTTTCCAGCTTCGGGCGGGTTTTTGACCGGACGCATGACCGGAAGCTAGACCGGAAGCTGCGACCGGACGCGCGAAGAAGGGCGCTAGCTGTGGGCCCGACCCTTGTCGGTAGCGACCGGAAGCAGTGACCGGACGCTTGACCGGACCCGCTGGTGGTTCCGGTCGGTGCGTCCGGTCACCCCGAAAAGAGCCCTTTTGGATGGCCAACGGCTCTATCTCGTGGAGGAGGCTATATATATGGGTTTGCCCGGTTTCATAGTCTCTCTCTTGCACATTTGAACACTCTAACTTGCTTGTGAGCATTTGAGACTCCTCTCCACTCATCTCTCCATCCATAATTCGTATTCTTGGTGAGATTGAGAGTGATAGAAGTGCATTGCATTGGTGATTGTATCTAGAGGCACTTCATCCTTGGAGAAGCCGCGGGATTCTTGTTTTCTTGGGAATTTGCCCGGTTCCCTAGCGGCTTGGAGCAAGAGGCGGTGTTGAGCTCAAGTGGAGCTTGTTTGAGGCCACACCGGTGGTGATTGTGAGGGGTCGCTCCTTACCCCCGGGAGATTCGCGAAAGGAGCACTAGTGAATTGCTCGTGGGCTTGTTGGACCCTCTCTTGTGATCGTTTGCTTGAGCTCCCATAGGGGATTTGGCACCGGCCATTAAGCTTAGCATACGTCAAGTGAGTGTGTCGCCACAACGGGGACTTAGCGTGCCGGCAAGCACGTGAACCTCGGTGAAAAATCATCGTGTCTATTGTCTTGAGCTCGTTGGAGATTTCTCATTGTACACGGTGATTGGCATCATCCTCTACACTTCGCGGTGGTATTGTATTCTAGCCTCTTCACTTTACCTTCACTAGCTTACTTGTGTAGCTTAGTTCCTAGTGCTTGTATTAGTTAGAATTACTTGTCCACCTAGGAGTAAACTAGTGACTTAGCACTTGTGTGGTTTAGAGACATTAGTATTGAATTGTGGCTTGCTTAGCTAGTTGAAGCTTTGCTTATTTGCTACGCCATCTTATTGTCTAACCCGGGTGCTTAGTGTTGTTGCAAGAATTTTTAATAGGCTATTCACCCCCCCCCCCCCCCCTTAGCCATTAGGACCTTTCACTAGAGAACACCATTGCAATACGTGAGATTGTACCTAGAGTAGGAATAGGAGATGCGGGGGGAGGAGCAGCTCGATCTTGCAGACCCACCTACTTCGTTGGAAAGCTGCACCTTAGCCCTTGTCTCCTAAGTGGCATGAGGGTCACCGATAGGGTAGGGGGAACCAGGAAGGGAGAGATCGTGCGGCTCGCTGGAAGCCGCCATCATCCACAATTGCGGAGCCATGGAGGTTGTGGAAAAAAAGAGTGAAGAGGGAGGGAGGGAGAGGCGGAGGAGGGAGGCGTAAAGGGAGAGAAGGCGGGCGCCCGGTAGCTAATGGCGTGGACGTGCGCGGGCGAGGGAGCTCTCGGGCGCCGAGCAAACGGCGGCAGAGAATTAGAGAGCAAGGTGGAGACGAGGAAAAGGAGGAGAGGGGATAAGGACGAGCGGAGGTATAGATTTCCATGTGGCCCGCGGCCCGACGGCCCGCCCCGGGCACGAGGATTTGGCCCCGCCCAGCCACGCCCGCCCCGGGAGGCAACGGGCCCGCCGGCCCGGCACGAGGCACCGCGACGGGCTTGGGCCGACCCCTAAGCACATGGCCCGGCACAAAGACGACCCGTAAAAAAGGGCGAAGGCATGGTGAGGCCCGATGAGGAAAGCGCCAACAACACCAAGGCTAACAGCCCATCAATCCATCCAGAAGGCCTTTTTTGCGTGAAAAGGCCACCAGCCCACCTCACTTCTCACTTAACCCTACCCTCCTCCCCCAAGTTTCCCCACGCCGCCGCCGCCTCCATCTCATCTCACGTAGGTGAGTGACTGGAGCCCTGGAGACGGTGGCTTGCTAGGGATGAAAACAAAAATGATAGTTTTCGATTTTCCGAAGTCGTTTTTCGGTATTTCCTGATTTTGATACCTAAACGTAAACGGAAGTGGTAACCTAAAAAAATGAAAATGATAATGGTAAAAGTAAATGGAAACGAAAGCGAAAAACAATTTTGCCCTCTTCCGATCGTTTCCGAAGATTTCCGTATTTAAACGGTAATTTACCGTTGGTAATTACCGAATCAAAGGGACACAAAACCAATATGCACATAAGGCAAATATTTTTTTTGGAAACTAACTATATTGCAAGGATTACACACATAGAGGAAGAACCTCTACTTAGGAAGGAACTATAATAATTCATATTTTCATCGCTATGCTATGTCAAGTCAACTTAAACTTGATCATTAGTTTGTGTCATTGTCAAAAATTATGGTAATGTTGCGAAGTTATAGGGCTCTTCTCATTTCCTACGCTTTGGTGTGTTTATCATTTTTGAGGATACCGTTATGATAGATTTCGATCGTTATCGCTGTATTTTCTGACCGACTATATCGTTTTGAAATTACCGGAATACCGGCGCTGTATTCATTTCCGAAAATATCGTATCGGTTTCGTTTCCGAAAAGAAAACGAAAATGAAAGTGATTTGGCCTCCTTCCGATCGTTTCCGACCGTTTTCATCCGCTGCCCGTGCCCCCGAGTCGCACGCCAACGCCAACGCCGCCCATGGGTACCGTAGGCCAATACCGCCATGGGAGTGCCGCCAGCTTCACATCCTCTGCCACCGCCGGCCTTGCATCACCGTCGGCCTTGAGATCCTCTGCCCGGCCACGGGCTCCTCCCTCACTTGCGCGCACTACGGCCGACTCCTCGCTTTCTTCCTGGTATCCGACGCTGTAGACGGTGGTGGACTTCTCAGTGGCATGGGGACGGGCCTCAGGCCGACCCGGACTACTGTTTGAGACGTGCTTTGTCGGGCCGGCCTGGCACAAAAACGGCCTGTGGGCGCGCGCCTTGGGCCGGGCCGCACGGCCCCGCAGAGGCACGACGGCCCGTGGCGGCACGACCTAGGGCCGCCACGGCACGGCACGCACGACGCCAGAAATGGGCAAGGACGCTTGCTACGTGGCCTTTCACTCTCGGGAGCACATGCAGCCAGGCCCATGCGAAACGACTGGACGGCCCATCAGACGGTTAGGACGCTATTCTCGTTAAATTTACTAGGGTAGTTTGGTCTCCGAACTGCATTAGAAAAACTGGTTTATTTTCCTTCTCCTAAACGAACTCGACATCCATACAATGCAACGACCTGCGATATATATCCTTTGAATGTCGAAGCAACAACATCGATCCGCACCTCGTTTTTTAGCCATGGCCGACGAGAGCAACGTTTTTCCACAGCGGGTGCATCTGATTCTAGAGCAGCGCAACCTGCGTGACGCGATGCGGGTCCTAAACGACGAAACGCACGACGGCGGCCTGACGGCTGAGACGCTGCTCTTGCTCCCTGTGTTTCGTGACCGTCTCAATTCAGCTGTCGTCCTTGCCTTGCAAGACGCCGGCAACGACGAGCATCAGGTTTTTCAAGACCTCGCTCGGCTGGCGATTCGGGCCCTCGTGGACACAGTATTCTTTTTGGTACGAGCAGGCCGGCTCTACAGAGGTTGTCCCTGTCCCTGCACCCGCCGCCGCCGCCGCCGCTGCTGTGGTGATTTCCCTGGAGAAGCAGACGTTTTTCCGCGCCGCCGCCGGAGGGGAGCATGACGGCGATGGTGGCACTGACACGGAGTGTAGCATCTGCTTGAAGGAGTTTGTGGATGGTGGACAGGTCAGTGTGATGCCATGTCCATCTCGCGTCGTGCACAAGTTTCACCCGGACTGCATCACCAAGTGGTTGGAGATGAGCAATACGTGCCCTCTTTGCCGCCATCAACTGCCCACTGAGCCCTCGAGAAAAATGAACTGCTCACTGCTGATGCATACGATCAGTAAAGTGAAGCTAGCCTTTGCTTCAGTACGAGCCTATTTTGTCAGGGTTCTTGGCGAGTAAAGTGAAGCTCGTCCTCGTCTTTGCTTCAGTAACTAGCACTGCTCCTCACAGAGTCACAGGCCTTGATCAAGAGCTAGCTCTTTCTCTCTGGTCTATTAAAATATGAAAAAAATGCTTAGAGCTAGCCAAGGGGCGAATGTAGGATTGTATGTTATTGGGGTCAAGGACTAAGCAATGGGATCAAAGACATGCTGATTCCCCATTAGAGAAAGTAATTTGCTGGTGGATAAAAGGACTCTTAGTGTGTTTTCAACAAGTTATCGGGTCAGCTGACCCAATGGTTACACGTAGATTCACACCTGGAGTTAGCTTATGAGTCAGTCATTGCGGATATGCCATTATTAACGTTTTCAGACGAATTATTGATGTTGCCTATTTTTATAGTAGTGATTCAGCTTGTTTCAAACATTTCTTATTAATTCTTTAAAAAACATTTCTTATTATATTGCAGTTGGGTTCAAGATTATTTTGATGTTGCAATAATTAAGTTTTGATGTTGTCTTGTTTGAGCATTGTAAAGCGCCGTGGGAAGCCGAGTTTTGGCCGCGCCAGATGCTCCCCAATGTGCATGGTTGCTTCACACATGCACCACACGCGGGTGAGGGGGCATATACACGTAGGTAAAGTTGGACGCCCATGTGCTCTATTCATTTTAAATTACATTTTGTTCCGACCTTTTTAGATACATAATTTTTATTATATCTATATACACGTATGTAGAGTTGGACACCCATGTACACTATTAGAACTTTGTTCTGACCTTCTTAGATACATAATTTTTATTATATTTAGACATAGACCTGTTTAGAATTTATTATAACTAGCAAAACATGCCCGTGCGTTGCACCGGGAAGTACATTATGATTTGCGATTTAAAAATGCACGTAATGGTCATGTTATCTAAAATAATGTCTTTGGGTTGAATTTTGTAATACCTAGAAATGACTGTTGTAACTCGTATGCCAATTTATTTTAAATTAGATTTCACACCGTGGTTGGACACGTCACATTAAAAGTCAAACGCCTTATAAATTAAAATGGAGGAAGTACAATTTAAACAAAGGGAATAGATTGGTATTCTTTTTTAAAAACATGGAATAGATTAGTAAGGCAGGGGAGTTATTAGTGAATCGATAACAACATTTTTTTTAAAGAAAAACATAGGCCTGTCGACTATCCTGACCGGGCTTATCAATGTGCCAATTACTTATTGGGCCTGTTTGCAAGGAGTCCTGCCAAGTACGCAGCCCATAAGCCCACTGAAGCGCTTCCGTGGTGGCCTGGTCCATACATTGTGCTTGCGTTGAGGAGGAAACCGTGCGAGGATACAGATCTTGTAAGTGTATTAGAAGTTAGAACTCTGATGCCGACTCGATTACAACAGGGGGAGCGGACAGAAATCAGAGCAGATTGGCAGAAATTTTCACTTTTTAATATTAGGTATAGATAAGATTCCTAGTGACCCAATGTGAGATTGATAAAATCCTCTCCAAATGTCTCACGATGGTCGTAATTCTCACGACCGCCCGTGAGGAAAACGTCGAGAAATAAGGAACTACACCGCTCCGCATATCCGCAAAACTGTTGAACTCTAGTCATAGATAGCAGTTCTAAACAGGCCATAGTATATAGGATTAAATTCATTTCACGTGCTCAACAATTGCCTTCGTCTATATTTAAATTGTTTAACTTTGGCATTCAACAACAAAGAAAAATGCTTAATTGTGATGTCAGAATCATATGAAACCACTAAAAACCTCCTCAGGATCAAAATTGAATAGTTTTGATAGTTACGGTATCAAAGTTAGACAAATATAATAGTTGAGGGGCCATATATGGGCTTAGACAAGCACTTTAGTGTCTTAGGTATTTATGAAAAAATATTTAAATCTAGGACCTATTTTGTTGTTTGTTTGAGACTAGGGATTATTTGGTCTTTTTTTTTTTAGCATATGGACTATTTGGTCTTGTAGTCCCAATTAGCACATCTAAAGATACTAGTGGACTATTAGGGACTACTAGCCACTCTTTTAGTCCCCATGTTTAGTACTTTAAGGAGTAAATTGAACTAAAATCTCTACTCCCTAGTCTTAAGGAAACAAACAAGACCCCTATGATCGAAGTTATATACTATATAACATATGCCTTATACACACAAACAATGTAGACCATACAAAGTCTTTGAAATATTATTTCCGGGCGCTCACTACTACAAATTGATTTTGTGAGGCACTTCCAAAAGATTAATGGTGGAGGTTTTTAAGAAAACCGCTATGGTTAATGCCCCAATTAACCATGACTGTGTTTTATATTAACCATGGCGGTTTTTATAACCGCCACGGTAAATGCGCCCACATTCTCAAAAAACCGTAAGAATAAAAAAGCCCATATTAGCCTGATATCGTTGCTCCCGTATATAAACAACTGCTAGGGTTTCAATCCCCACCCACTCCCTCACACTCTCTCACCCCTCAGCCGCACATCTCCACCCACTCCCTCACTTTCTCAGCAGCGTCCCCTCTCTCCCCGCCAACTCCCCCCTCTCTCCCCCCGGCCAACTCTCCCGTCACCTCCGCAGGGCAGTCCCCCAACTCCCCAACTTCCGGTGGCTCTGGCGGGCGGCGACTTCCCATCCCCTTCAACTCCAGCCCGGCGGCGTGCGGGCCGTCGGCGTGCGCATTGGAGCGCGACGCGGTGGCGTGCAGCTTGAGGCGTCCGGATCACGCCCGGCAAGGCCCGCGATGGCTCGGGGGCGGATCCTGTGGCAAAGGCGAGGGCAGCTCGCGGCATCACGGCGGATCCTAGATCAGCGTCGCGGCCAACGGCCCCTCCCTAACCCTAACGAGTCGACGACGGTGGATCCGGGGCCCGTTTGGGCCTGGTCCGATTTTTTATTTTTGTATTCTCGTTAATCGTGGCGGTTAATTTTGGGCCTAAAACCGCCATGGTTAATCAACCAATTAACCGTGATCTTATCTTGGTGGCGGTTACAAAAACCGCCACCGTAAACCGAAAAATGACCGCCACCATTAATAAAAAGTGTAGTAGTGGCTAGATCGAAACCCCATCTTACCACAAGCTTTTAATAATATGGCCATGATCTGTCATTACGTGCGACTATCTCCACTATAGAAAGAAGAAATACTTATTAAAAAAATTGTATGCACTATAATATTCATCTACACTTTTTGGATTTTTAATAAAAATCTGAATTTATTTAAAATATAATATATATGTTTGAAGTTATCATACTTTAAATTATTCAAACGAACTCAGATTGAGAAATGACCAAACCTGAAGTTGTAGATTTAGATGAGACTTCTTTGTAGTCGATGAATTTTTATCTAAATTATTTATGGTCTCAAAATTCTGTTTGAAGTCCTCGTATACTGAAATTCAAAACTTCAAATTATTTGTATAAACTCGAGCGAAGAAATAATCCAAATCAAAGGTATAGACGTCGATGAGGCAGATTATACTTCTAGAGGAAATTTAGGCCGTCCAAACTGCTAGGGTAAAAAATAACTAATTGGCCGAATTAAGCACTAGTTCGGACTCCGAACGGTATCAGGAACTTGGTTCATTTCCTTTTCCTAAACTAGTTCCCAAACTTTGATGTGAGTTCAAGCACATCAATTTGCAATGTTAGTCATCTTCTGAAGATATCCCTTCGAACTCCGAACTGCATTTCACGTACGTCGTCGGATTCATTTCCGATTCCTAAACGAACTCGATATCCATACATCTCGGCCGGCAAAGGCAATAAATATAGCTAGCTAGCCTAGGTGCCTAGGTCACCCCTATCCATCTCCTCATCACCTGGCTTCTTCGACCACCATGGCCGACGAGAGCTTGGAGCTGGAGGAAGGTGAGCTGCTGGTCGCCTCGGTCATGAACGGTCCGTCGGCGGCGGCTGCCGACGTTCAACTTCGAGCTCAGCTGCACGAATCGGCGGCTGTTTTGCGCCACCGAGGGCAGCCCGACTTGGCACGGCTGGCTCTCGGTCTGGTGGACGCCGACCACCACCACGCGATACTGATTCTTAACGACGGACTGCGCGGCTACTCCTCGGGTGACCCCGTGCCGTGGGACGCGTTTTTTCTCACGATTCATATGCGTCTACTCATCAGCTTACAAGAAACTAGCGGCGGCTACATCGAGCGAGTGTTTTCCGAGGCATTTCCTGCCATAGTGCTTGAGTCCGCCCAGCACGCTGCACTCCTTGCTCTGACCTATGACGACACCACCCAGCAGCCCGGCTTCGGCGGGGTCCCTGCGTCCGCCGCCGCCGTGCGTAGCCTCGAGAAGCAAACGTTCCGCGCCGCCGCCGGAGGGAATGAAGATGGCATCACAGAGTGTAGCATCTGTCTCGTTGAGTTTGTGGATGGTGGGCAGGTCAGCGCGATGCCATGTCCATCTGGCGTGCACAAGTTCCATACGGACTGCATCTCCAAGTGGTTGGCAATCAGCAACGTGTGTCCTCTCTGCCGCCATGAACTGCCATCATACTACGATCAGTGAAGCAAAGACTTGACGCGATGGGTGACGTTGAAGGTTGTAGCTAGCCACGGCAGGTGACGCGGCCGGCCAGCAAGGCAGATGCATGATACGTACCACCAGGCTGAGACAGGGAGCCCGAAGAGGGCAACAAATAGGTGGATGATAGCATTTGGCCAAACTGCAGAGGGTATACAATACAAGGTCTACGAGGAGTGAGGAATCTGATCTTTGCATAAGTGAATTTCGATACGTTTTCGTCAAGATGGAGATGGTATATATCTAGCAGATGCATTTCTTTTCGATTGCAGCGCGTGTAACTAGTTGCCCCAACAAGTTGATTTTAATATATTCACTTTTCTAAAAGAATTGATTTGGTTGGAACGACTTTTCTATGTATGGTGCTGGTTTTTTTCACCGAGATGAAGATGGAAATCGAAATGTGTTACTAATGGTTTTCTAGACGAATGATTGATGTTGCAATAACCTGTTTTTGATGGTAGCTATTTAGTTTATTTCAAACATTTTTTATTATATTAAATTAATGTTGGGTCCCTCTAGACGTTTCCCTAAAATGATTTGACATGTGGCAATCTCCTACATATATATAGTGAACTTCCACTAAAGAGTTCTCTCGACATGCAAACATGTCACCTCGCAGCCCCACTAGCACTTGATCTTGTAGCACTCTCATCTGAAGCTGTCCTGCAGTCGTAGGCACCCTGTCCTACAGAACTCGGGAAGGAAACACATCTTTAATTAACCAAAACGCATCCCAACTCCACCACCTTCCTCCACCGTCGGTTTGATCTAGCTCGGCTGCCATCATCCTTCGACTCCCCAATCAAACGAACAGGCACAAAAATTTATTTCCACACATCGATCCCGTGGTCACATCAAGCAACTTTGTGTCTAAATACCTTGCGTTACCTCCTCCGCCGTATGCTCATCGACTCCGACGATTAGAGAGAAGGAGTCCTCCGCGGTTGTGGTCTTCTTCGCGCCGCCCCTCTCGACATCGATCCAGTCTGCCTCGGTGCTGGCCCTCTTCGCCTCCACGCCCGCCGCTTCACTTGTCTCTGCATCCCCATCGATTGCTCCGCTTCTGCATCAGCCTGCCCTGCCTTCGTGTCGGCCCGATCCGCTTCTGTGGGAGAAGCCCGTTGACGGGGGCTGTGCAGCTGTGGCACCCGGCAACGGCGGATGGCGCCAGCGCAGCCGCAGCGCCCGGAACTCGCCTCGCCTCGCCTCGACAACGACAGCACCGGTGCCCGCCGACGCCTGACCCCCTCCGCTTCACTGCCTCCTCCTCCCTTGGAGCATCTCCAGTGGTAGGCCCCAAACTAGGCCCTTAAAATTCCATTTGCATTCTGATCCTAAAAAATAGAGACTCAAATTAACTCCCAACTCTAGTGGAACAAATAGTCAAGACCCTATATCCACTGGGACCTGCTTGTCAGCAAAAGAGTTGTTTGTTCGTGTTCGCTGCTCTGTCCGCCCGCATCTAGGTGAACGCGTGCAGTGCGGCTGCCGCAACCGCGTTGGAGACGGGCGTCGGGCTGGAGAAGGCGTTGCGGGAGAGGTCGAGCGAGCGGTGGGAGAGGCCCGGCGCGAGCAGGCCGGAGAGGTTGTTGCGGGGCCAGGGAGAGGTCCTGGAGCGCTGGCAGGCGTTGGAGGCCCCGCGGCATGGTGCCGACAACGCGATCCCCCAAGAACCCGTGCGGCTGAGGATTGCCGCCGCCCGCGTCGCGAGTGCCTTGGGAGTAGACAGAGTGACGCTGCCCGCCATACCGTCCCTCGGATCCGCCCTCGCCGGGGCGGGTCTGCAGAAGCCGGATTGTGATCGGGAGCCACGCCCAGCCGGGGGCGTTTCGAGGAACTGGGTGCCTCGGGTGCCGGCAATAAAGAATTTATAAGCCGTGTGCCTCCTCCCTCGATGGCGTAGCGCAAGATGGACACGGGGACGCAGCGGTTTATCCCGTTCGAGCCAACGGGGCCCTACGTCCCACGGGGGGTGTGTCTGCTCGTGTTACCTCGCGCTCAAAGGTGAGCCTGCGGTAGGGGTTACAGCGCCGCGCGGGGGAGAGACGCGGGTCTCAAGCCCCACGATCGTGGTTATGGTGGTGGTGGTGTGCGGGTTTCCTCCGCGTGAACCGGAGTTGAGCGGGCTCGAATCGAATCGAATCCTATCGAATCGAAACGATCGAATCGAATCCTCCCAATGAGGCATTACTCCCCCTTTTATAGGAGAAGGAGAGAGATAATGTTTACACTGTGGGCGCCTAGGTAGCTAATTCCCGAGGCTACACCGCATGCATGTCTTGGCGCCGAGGGGTGGGGGTCGCTTGGATGTTGCTTGACGAAGACACGCGTCCCCGATCCGATGGTGGACGTGTCGCCCCCGGCGCGGCCCCGAGGGTCCCGTGAGGCGTCCCTCACGATCCGCATGGCGAGGGCCGGTCCCGGAGGTTGCTTGGCTATGCGTGTCAAGTGCCCGAGGGTCCGGCCCAACGTGGCGTTTTGACGGTGCTGGGGAAATGAACAAAGGTCATTCTCGTTTCCGTGCGGGTGGTGTAACACGCCACCGGTTCAGCTTTGCGTCCCATCGGTCGGATTGGGGAGATGATTCGCGATTCGATTTGACTGGCGTGTCGATGGCACCGGCGCCTCGCTGTCGTGCGACCGCATGAATGCG
Organism: Hyparrhenia diplandra; assembly: GCA_015847255.1. Taxonomy (NCBI): domain Eukaryota; kingdom Viridiplantae; phylum Streptophyta; class Magnoliopsida; order Poales; family Poaceae; genus Hyparrhenia; species Hyparrhenia diplandra. The sequence continues at coordinate 91,566 of JADLZK010006262.1, read as the reverse complement.
GCGGTTTCCCTTCCTCCGGACGGAACCTCCCACGCCCGAGGGTCGGCGACCCTAGACGGGCTAGTTGGGCTGCCTCACCCGAGGATGGAGAGCTGGTCTCCCCGGGCGAGGCGGAGTTTTTGCGCCCGAGGGTGGTGAGCTAGGCCACCCTCGGACGGCGAGATTTCTCCCGGCCGGTGAGCTAGGCCAGCCTCGGACGAAACGGAGATGCGTGGTCGAGTCCGAGCCATGGTTTGGGCTGTCCGTCGACGCGGAACGTCATGGTTCGTTGTCCGGGCGGAGGTCCTTGACCTTGTCCTTCGTGGCGTGATGAGCTCTTTACGCCGTGGTGACTCCATTTGGGCCACTTTTGTGGGCCGTCCGTGGCCGATTTCGTCGTTATGTGAGCGCCGTGGCCAATGGCTCGGTCCATCGTCCGTCGGGCCGTCCCTCCGTGCGGGATGATAGCGGGCTAGGTTTTCTTGGGCCTTGGCGGCCTAAGGCAGATTCTCATAGTTGGAGAATGTCTCGGGGCCCAATATTTAGGTCCCCGACAGTAGCCCCCGAGCGAGTGAGGACTCGCCCGGGGGTTCCGTCGTTCCCGTCGCCTTGTTGTTTCTCAGGGTGGTTCGTCTACAAGGGGTGCGCGCGAGCGCACCCGTTGGGTGTAGCCCCCGAGGCCTCGAATGGAATGGCGGATTCCTTCGAGGTCTTTTATGTCTCGCACGCTGGCAAGACTGAAACAGCTCTTAAATTGCGCTTGTTTGTGCGGAGCGTGTTTGTTTTTGCGTGGGCAGCCCGAGGCCCGCGCTTATGTGCGCAAGGTCGACCCAGGCCTCCTCGACTTTGATCATACGCTCCTCTGTCGCCCTCCTGAAAGGGAGGAGGAGGGGAGACACGTCACAATGCCCTGTAAGCCGAATGTGTCGTGCTCCGGTGAGCGTTGTAGCGGGTCTGTTTAAGCGGGGTGCCCGTGCCCTTGCCGGAGCAAGGGTCGGCTATGTGATCCAGGATTCACCCCATGAGAACCTGCGGACCGCTTAGCAGATCCCGGGGTTTGGGCGGACCAACCCCCGAGGGCCTGTGGGCCTCCCACGGATGGGACATCTCTATAAGCAAAGACCCACCAGCCTTAAACACGTTCAGAAATCCAGCCCCGGGGGCCCGGGTATAGGCCGGGTTGTGCATTTCCTCCCCGTCCCCCCGGCTCGGGTTATCCCGAGGCGGCCCAGAGAAACCCTCGTGGGCCCAGGCGCAAAACCTGAACGTGGGTGTGTCGGCCCGAGGCTCGTTTGGTTTCGCCGGGCGGGAACCATCAACGGACTGACTTTTGCCCCTCGGGTCGGGCGCCCGCCGGATATGGGTGGCGGACGGTTTTACCCCGACCGGAAGACGAGGCGTCTAGTCGCCACGCCGAGGTGGCGCGGATCGTTGCAGCCCGATGGGACGCGACCTTACGTCTTCTTGTCGGGGCGGAGATCGAGGGCTCCGCCAAGGCGCGTGTCGCCTGGACGGTTCCACCGCGACTTGGCCGTTGGATGAGCGGTTCTCGCTCCATCATGGGCCGTCCATTCCAGGAGTCGGTTCGATTGCCCAGGCCGGCGGTTTGCCTTCCCTTCCCTATAAATATGGGGGTCGCCGCGCGGCGGCGGATAGTTGCTCCCTTGCTCTTTGCCATCGCCTTCTTGCCTTCTTGCTGCAGCAATCAGGAGATAGAGAGATAGTGTGGGAGAGATTAAGGGAGAGATTCACTTGCCTTGTGCTCGTGTGATCGGGGTTGCTAGCGGTTGCCACCCTTCGCCTCCCTTTCATCCATGGCGCAGACAGGTAGCGGTGACGGCGTGAGGGAGGTGCTCGATCTTTGGCCGTGGCCGAGGGCGACGGCGACGGAGGAGAAGCTCCAGCGTCTCGTCGATGAAGGGCTTCTTCGTCCCCGCACCGATGAAGCGCGGCCGGAGTGGATTGCTCCGGATTGGACTGAGGAGGAGCCTAACCCTCCTGATGGCTACGTGGTGAGCTTGATGGATCTTCACCGGCGCGGCCAGTATGCGGCAGCCGGTTCATTCGGGCGATCCTCCACTACTATGAAATCGAGCTTCATCATCTGCCCCCGAACTCGATCTCCCAGGCCGCCATCTTCGTCACCCTTTGTGAGGGATTCCTGGGGATCGAGCCGCATTGGGACCTCTGGTTGTGGTTCTTCAAGGCGGACCTTACCACCGCCTCGGTTGCGCGGGGCCAACCACGGAGGGCGCGCGCGCGTGGGAGGCTGCGCGCTCCAAGTCCGCTCGGAGCAGACGAAGCCGAACCGAGCTGATGGGTACATCGTCTCCAAGCTCACCTCCTCCAACAAGGGGTGGCAAGATCGGTGGTTCTACCTCCGCAACGACGAGAACGCGCTTCCCGTGTACACCGGGCGTGTCCTCAAGCATCGCCCGCAGAAGTGGAACTGGGGTCCCCCCTCGGAGGATCATCATCGGTTGGAGGGCCTAAGGCAGGCGGTCCTGCGGCTCCGAGGGAAGGACGTAAATGCTGCTGCCGTGGTCGCCGCTTTCCATCGGCGTCGGGTGTTGCCGTTGATGGCTCGCCCTTTGCTCATGTGCCGATGACCCCGAGGCCGCCGGTCTTGGTGCGTGCGGATGTCGGGCCTTCGCTTTCCACCGATGGCCCGCCAAGAGGGTGAGGGATGCGTTGGGGTCCAACACCCGACACGTATCCCGAGATCCCCATGCGCCCCGACCGAGGGTATGTCTCCCCGGTAAGTGCTTCTTGACTTCGGTGTCCTTGCATTGCTTCGTGCATTGTCGCCATGGCGCTTCTCACTCTTTCTTCTGCGCAGGGCCGTCCGGATTACCGCGACTCCCCTCCGCCCCTGTCGGCATTGGATGCCGATCGCCGGGCGGCGAACCGTGCTCGGAACGAGCTGCACGTAGCGCCGGCGTTGAAGAAGGAGGAGAGAAGAAGAAGAGAAACGTGGCTCGCGAAGCGTCGGGCCGAGCGGCGAGGCGGGCGAAGTCACGACACCTCGACCACCGAAGGGGACGAGGATCCGGAGGACCGCTTCTGCGTGAACTCGTCCGGATGACGACGTGGCGGCTCGGATAGACCGGTGAGCCATGGGGCTCCCGACCGAGTCGGGGCTTCGTTCTGAGCCCGAGCTCGAGTCCGAGGCGTCGGGGCATTGCCGACACCCGTGGCGCCCGAGGGCTCTTCCGGCGAGTCCTCGGGACCATTGGCGTTGGCCATGTAGGCACCTCGGCGTCACGGTGAGGCCCGGCGGGAGGAGTCGACGCCACCGTCGCGGGTACCCCGGGCGCCGCACACGGTTCGGGGGACGAGCCGGCGACCCCGTCCCGATCCAGCCGCGGCGCACGAATGTCGTGGGGCGGGCGGCTCGGCGTCAAGTGCGACGCCTAGGTCGCAGCCTTCCCGAGCCTCGTCGGCGCCGAGGGCGATCCCTCGGGCCGTGAGTTTCCTTTCGCCTTTGCAACCTTGATTTTCTTACGGCATATGATTGCTTTGTCTTGACACGTTCTTGACTTCGGAAACGGGGCCGCCGTTGGCTCTCGCACCCCAAGAAGGCCTTGAAGGCTAGCGTTTCGGCCTCGGTCAGCCCGAGCCGGGGTCGCCGGCCAAGATATCGTCTTTGCCTTCGTCGAGATCCTCCCGTGGCGCCCGGCCCGAGCCCTGTGGGGGTCGGACCGAGCGGGCTGCCGAGGCCACCCCGAGGTGGTGCAGCCCCCACGGTGGCGATGGTGGGTCGGCCACTCGGCCGATGGTGGTCGACACGGAGAGCTCGGCTATGGCCCATGACGCGTCGGCTTCGGTGCCGGAGCGAGATGGCGCCATTCAAAGGGGGTCGTGACGCGCCGCCCCATCCCGAGGAGTCGGGCCCCTTTGTCCCGGGAGTTCTCGCAAGAGGAGCTCTTCATGGCGGCAGAGACGCGCAAGTCCGCCGCATACGACCCTCGCCGATCCGGGGGTTCACGAGGCGTATAACCCCGACTTCCCGCTACTCCACGTGTCCGGGTTCGAGGCAGCCCTAGGCGAAGCGTCGACTTCGGCCATGACGAGGACGGTGCCCGTGGTCGATTCGAGGGCCCCCTGACTTCTATTGGTCCGGGTTCCCTGAGCGCGGAGTTGCCGGTGGAGGAGATGTATCCCTCTCGAGCCGACCCGCCGGGCGGTCCACCTTGACCCCTGGGTGGCACGCCGGGGCCCGGCCGCCGCGGTGGTCGACGACCGCCCCGAGGTCCCGGAGTGGAGAACCCACGAGCGAGATCCGTCGGTGGGCCGCCGAGGGCCTAGCGAGGATCGGGGAGACCATAACCGCCGCCTCTCGAAGTCGACGCGGTAAGTATCTTGACGGCCATCCCCCGCCGCATGTCCTTTGTGCTTGCGTCTTGATGAGTAGTATTGTCGTTGCGGACTCTCCCGCCGCCGCGCGGAGAAGTCCGAGCTCCTTCGTCGGAACGTCCCGAACTATAATGCCCTTAGTCAAACTCGGGTGAAGTTGATCGAGGCCCGTAGCGAGACCTCCCCGCTTCTTTGCCCCTCGCCGAGGAAAGGGAGTCCCAACGGCGGACCCCCGAGGCCGAGCTTGTCAAGGCCAGTGCGAGGCCAGCAAAGTGGCGGTGACATGGCTCGATGAGCCATGATTTTGAAGAGGCTCGGATCCAGTCCCTCCAGTCCCGAAGGAGGCCCATGACGAGCGGGACCGGTCCCGGGAGGAGGCGACGGGCGGGCGGAGATGTGCGACGCTTGAACACTCGCGATCGGGCGAAGTTGGTGTCCGAGGGCGAGACCCTCGGGAAGGAGAAGGAGGAGCTCCGCAAGTCGCCGTGGATGAGCACGACGTGATCTTGGGCCGGCGCTGAAGTGCCAAGGTACGTCTTCTTCCTTAGTGAGCTTTGCCTTCAATCGTCTTGTCTTGCTAACTCGGTTTGAGCACCAATTTCTAGAGGCGGAGAAGGTCCGACCGAGGCCGCGTGAACACCGCGGACACGCCGGGCGCGAGGCCGGAGCAGAGCGTAAGTCGTACCGGAGGCCGGAAGAGACCTTGTCGGACTTCGTCCGCGCTTTGGGGCGGACAACCCGGAAGGTTGGCCCCTCGGCACGCAGCCGCCCGAGCGCCGTGGGTGGCTACCTCAGTCCGAGCTCGGACGCCTTCCGGGCCGGGCGTGCGGACATGTATGGCCGTTTTACGCTCTCACTTCCCGATGGAGTCAATGTCTTTGGGCGGCGTTGCGAAAAGGCTTCTTCCTTGGTTCCGACGACGAGGAGGAAGTTGATCCCGCCGAGAGGGATGCTGCCGATGCCGCCAAGACTCGGGGCGTTGTATGCGACTTCGGAGGGATCGTCCGACCCGGTTGGCCTCCCGCTTCGAGGATGAAGTGTGTCCCCGTACTCCCCATAGAGTCAACCTATGAGGCGGACACGGAGATGGTGGACGCCCGGTCAGAGGATGCGGCCCGGCGGGTCCGACGCCTCCCTCGGGGAAGCGGTTGTCGAGGGTGTTGCTCGCGCCCGAAGCTTCCTCGTCGGCTGCCGTGAGGCGCAAGTGGATGAAGCCCACCCCGCCCCGACCTCTCCTTGTATGAAAAAATTGGAGCTTGTGAGATGGATGTATATAAACGATGGCGCCGCCCGAGGTCTATGGCCTTGGCGGGTGTATTTATGTTTATGTTGCGTTTCTCGAATTTGTTCGTTTATTGTGTGGCCGGGTCGCTTGCTTTCTCCGCTCGCGAGATGGTAACCGTGGACGCCATCGGGCGATCCATACGGATGCCACTAGGGGTGGTCCGTTTGCCTTGGTTACCTTGCTTTGGATTTGTGCGTGAGCGACCTTCGCAACTTAAACGATTGTTTCGAGAATACGCAAGAAAACTTTTTCTTTCAAAAAAAAGTTTTGAAAAAGGGAAGGGAGGGGGTCCCCGAGGGGTCCCCATGTAGCCCCCGAGGGAGTTTTAGTCTTGTGTTGGACGAGGCTAAGACTCCCTTAAGGTTTACACGAGAAGCACTTTTTTCGTAAAAGATGTAGATCTTTTATTGAGTGAAAAAAAGAACACCGATGTTTGACTTCTAGTGCGGAATTTATGGGTAGAAGCGGCGTAGGCGTTCTATGTTCCGTGGCGTTGGAGTAGACTTCGCCCTTCTCGTTTTTCAACTTGTAGGTTCCCGCCTTAATATTTCTACGATGAAATAAGGCCCTTCCTGTGGTGGCGTGAGTTTGTGACGCCCTTTGTTGTCCTGTCTTCGGCCGAAAGCACGGGGTCGTTGACTTGGAACTCCCCGAGGCTTCAACCGCTTGGCGTGATACTTGCGCAGAGCTTGTTGGTATCTCGCCGAGTGCGGGAGCGCAACGTGTCGGGCTTCATCAACTTGGTCAATGGAGTCTTGCCTCGCCCGCCGTTGCCCCCGCCGGTGTAGGCTCGCAGCCTTGGGGACCCATATTCAATGTCAGGAAGATCGCCCATAGACTAGAAAGAATGGGGTGAATCCGTGGCTCGGCTTTTCGTTGTTCGAAGGCTCCATAGAACCGACGGCAGCTCTTGGTACCATCTTTTCCCGTATTGGTTCAGCTGATTGAAGATCCTTGGCTTGAGCCCTTGCGGGATCATGCCGCTGGCACGCTCCACTTGACCGTTGGTCTTCGGGTGAGCTACGGCCGAGGTATCCACTCGGATGCCATAGTCGCCGCAAAAAGTCGAGGAACTTCTTCCCCCGTTGGTTCCGTTGTGCGTGATGATGGAGTTCGACTCCAAAACGGGAAATGATATTCGTAAAGAATTTCACCGTTTCCCCGTGTGAGGGTTCACCATGGCTCGGGCTTCGATCCATTTGGAAAAACTTGTCAATGGCGACTAGGACGTGAGTGTGTCCCCTCCGGGCGCCCTTTTCGGGGCCCAATCATGTCGAGTCCCCACACCGCAAATGGCCACGTAAGAGGTATGGTTTGCGGTGCTTGAGCCGGGAGGTGCGTCCCGCGTGCGTAGAATTGGCATTCCTTGCGGTACACACGACTTGGTTCGCGTCTCGCACCGCCGAGGGCCAGAGAAGCCTTGCCTCGAAGACTTTACCGACTAGAGTCCTCGGGCGGCGTGATGACCGCATTCCCCGCGGTGGGTGTTAACGAGCAATTCTTGGCCTTCGGTAGGGTATGCATCGCATGTATACTCCCGAGGCTCCTCTTTGTAGAGTTCCCCTTTCTCTCAATCGGTGTGAAGGACTTCGACCTTCGGGCTAACGGCGAGCCTCGGTCTTGCCCTTGGGTAGCTCTCCTCGGGTGAGGTACTCCATCGGCGGTTTTCTCCAAATGAGTGTCTGGTTTGACCGCCATAGCTTCGGTGTGGCTTGCGTGTGCGCCCTCGTGAGCCCCCCGAGGGTACTTCCGAGGGGGTGTACTTGACCGATGGTTTATTGAGGTCTCGGGTGAGGGGACGTTCGGAGGAACGGTACCTCGGGTGCTTTGCGACCTTGGCCGCTTCATCCGCGGCCCGTTGTAAGCGTCTCGGCGTATGCTTGTGCTCAAGCCCATGGAACTTTTCCTCCAATTTGCGCACTTCCCGACAATACGCCTCCATCTTCGGTCGGGGCACGCCGAGGCCTTCATGACTTGGTCGATGACCAACTGCGAATCCCCTAGTTTCCAACCGTCGGATTCGAGGTCCGCCGCGATCCGGAGGCCGCTGACCGGCGCCTCGTGATCGCGACGTTGTTGGAGGCGGAAAATGCAAAATGATGGCATACCTCGTGTGAACCCCCGAGGGGTGAGATGAAGAGCAAACCAGCCCCCGCGCCGCCTTCATCATGGATCCATCGAAATACATGGTCCAAAGACACTCGGCCGGATGGGTGCGGGGGTAGGCGGGTATCGGTCCATTCGCCACAAAGTCGGCCAGACCTGATTTGATCGCCTTGCGGGCGGGAATGATATAGTTTCGCCCATGAGCTCCACCGCCCACTTCGCCACTCTTCCCGTGGCCTCTCGGTTTTGGAGGATCTCCCGAGGGGGAACGAGGATACCACGGCAACCGGGTGCGCGAGGAAGTAGTGGCGGTTTCCTTTGTGTCGGTGACGATGGCGTATAATAGCTTCGCATCTGCGAATACCTCGTCTTGGTGTCGGAAAGCACTTCACCGATGAAGTAAACGGGCGTTGTACGGCAACGTGTGCCCTCTTCCGACGCTCCACTACAACCACCGCGCCACCACCCGGGTAGTGGCGGTGACATATAAGAGCGGGGTTTCTCCCGGGTTTGGCGGTACTAGGACCGGTGGGTTTGTTAGGAGCTTCTTGAGGTTGCCGAGGGCTTCTTCGGCCTCGGGGGTCCAGCAAAGCGTTCGGACTTGCGAGAAGCCTATAGAGGGGCAAGCCCTTCTCCCCGAGGCGTGAGATGAACACCTTAATGAAGCCAAAGCCCCATGACCTTTTGTACTCCCTTGAGATCTTGGATCGGACCCATCTTGGTGATTGCGTCAACCTTGGTCGGGTTTGCTTCGATGCCTCGTTGAGAGATGATAAAACCCGGAAGATCCCTCGGGGGACCCCGAATACGCATTTTTCGGGGTTGAGCTTGACTCCCTTCTTGTTTAGGCACTCGGAAGGTTTCCCGAGGTCGCCCACGAGGTCCGACGTTTTCTTGGATTTGACCACTATGTCGTCGACGTAGGCCTCACGATCCTTCCAATGAGTTCCCGAAGATGATTTGCATGCACCGCTGGTATGTTGCCCCAGCGTTCCTCAGCCCGAAGGGCATGGTGAGGTAGCAATACATCTCGAAGGGTGTTATGAACGAGGTCGCGAGCTGGTCGGACTCTTTCATTTTGATCCGGTGATAACCGGAATACGCGTCAAGAAAGGACAACGTTTCACATCCCGCAAAGGAGTCGACAATTTGGTCGATTCGAGGCAAAGGAAAGGGAACTTTCGGACATGCTTTGTTGAGACTAGTGTAGTCCACACACATCCGCCATTTCCCATTCTTTTTCTCTACTAATACGATTAGCTAACCACTTTCGGGGTGGAATACTTCATTTATGAATCCGGCCTCCGTAGCTTTGTGGATCTCCTCGCCGATGATCTTCCGCTTGGCGTCATCAAAAAACGGCGCAAGCGTTGCATGACCGGCTTTGAGCCCGGCCGGATGTCTAGGGAGTGCTCGGCGACATCCCCGGTATGCCCCAAGATGTCCGAGGGTCCCCACGCAAACGTCTTGGCATTCGCGCGGAGGAAGTCGACGAGCACGGCTTCCTATTTCGGATCCGGTCCGAGCTGATGGTCGGCAGCTTCTCCTTCGGGTTCTTGGGATCGAGTGGGATCTTCTTGGTGCCCGAGGAGGGCTCGAAGCTCCCTCAATGCGGCGCTTGGCCTCATGCTCGATCATGATTTCGTCAAAGCTTCTCTTTGCATCGGCGATGAGTGCCTCGGCAATGGCGAGTGCCTCGGCATACTCCACGCCCACACGTCGCACTCGGTATGCATGATGGTGCGAGGGGCCGGTCGTGATGACACCCTTCGCGGCCCCGGCATCTTGAGCTTGAGGTACGTGTAGTTCGGGACAGCCATGAACTTGGCGTAGTAGGGCCGCCCCGAGGAGTGCGTGGTAAGTACCGCGGACCCCAAGGATCTCAAATGTGAGAGTCTCTTGCCTGAAGTTCGAGGGGTCACCGAAGCAAACCGGTAAAGTCGATCCGCCCGAGGGGCTTTAGTCGCTTGCCGGGGGCGACGCCATTGAATGCCGGCCCTCCGGGGCAGATCTTGGACTTGTCTACCTCGAGGAGGTCGAGGGTTTCTTCGTAGATGAGGTTGAGGCTGCTCCCTCCGTCCATTAGGACTTTGGTGAGCCGAGTGTTGGCGATGATGGGATCCACTACCGCTGGATAAGCCCCGGTTCGGGATGTCTTGGGGTGATCCGACCGGGTCGAAGGTGATGGCCTTGGGTCCGACCACTTGCGCAGCCGGGTTGCCGGCCGTGGCATAGACCTCCCGACGCCTTCTTCTTGCGCCGCAGGACATGTTCTTGGTCTTTGCCGCCGAAGATCATGAAGCGCTTATTCACCTTCGGGAACTCCTCGTTGCCCTTGGCGCCACCCTCGGGAGCCTCTTCCTCTTCACCCTCGGGGATAGCCTTGAGCTTGGTGAAATGTTGGCGTACTCTCTTGCACTCCCGAGGGTATGCTTGACCGGTAGCTATGGTTCCGGCATGGCTTCTTGAGCATGTCATCGAAGGTTTCTTGTGGCGGGGGGTCGGGGCCCCTTGCGATCGACCGCAGCCACCATGTCTTCATCGTCCGCTTGGGTGGCGTGGCCCTTGCCCTTGCGGCTCTTATCTTTCTTCTTTTTTTCTTGCTTCCCGAGGTTGCGATCCCTCGGGCTCCTCTTCCTTGCGCTTTCCCTTGCCGAGCCCCGATTGAACGAGCCCCGACAACCTCCTCACCGTTGGCGAACTTGGTGGCGATGTCCATCGGCCGTTTGCCTCGGTGGGAGTCCGGCGCCCGGCTTCTTCACGAGGTCTCGGCAAGTGGTGCCGGCCAAGAAGGCCCCGATGACGTCCGAATCCGTCACATTAGGGGAGCTCGGTCCCGCTTGCTTGAGAAGCGCCGGATGTAGTCGCCAAGCCAGGATTCGTCGGATTTTTGTCGGCAGTTCCGAGATCCCACGAGTTACCCGGCGTAGGTATGTGCCCCCCTGAAGTTACCGCGGAAGGTTCTCACCAAGTCCGCCCGAGTTTGATATGAGGTTGGGTGGAAGGTGTTCCACCAAGCTCGCGATTTCGAGAGGTACAGGGGCAAATTTCGATTATCACTTTGTCATCGTGTGCCTCGCGAACCGGCATGCCATGGTCGATAGTCGCCCGGCCATACCTCGGGGCGAGTCTCTCCCGTGTACTTCGAGATGGCTCGGGGCCCAAACGCGCGAGGGAGTGGTGCCCTCCCGATGTCCCCCGGTGAAGGCCCGAGGCCCGGCGGATCGGGGAGTACCCTCGGTCCTCTCGACCCGCAGGCGCCTCGTCCCGCTTTTCGTCCCCCCGAGGCGAGCCACCTTCATGGCGAGCCCGCTGCCGTTCGATCTCGTCCCCGAGGTCGGGGGCGCCTCGGTTGCGATCGCGGTCGCGGGTCTTCTATGCGTTCCCGACCGGGCGCTGCAACGGTTTGTCGTCCAGCGCCCCCGGCCCGCCTTGCCGGGCTCGGCTGATCCGGTGGACGGAGCCTGCCGACTTCGCCCCGATTCCTCGCGCCGTGGCGTCACGACCCGATCTCGGGAAGCGGAACTCTCTGTGTTGCACCGCCGCCTTGTCAAGGAGTTGACGGAGGCCTTCCCGTATGCGCCTACCCTCCGGTAGTGGAGGGCTCGGGCATTTCCGCACCGGCATGGCGGCCGCCGCCATGTTGAGGCCGGCTCGCTGAACGGGTCGCTATGCCGGGATTGGGGCACTCCGGCCCGGTCCGCCGTCCGCCGCCATTGTGAGCTTGAGGTGCCCTCGGGACTGCCGCGCCGAGCCCGCTCCCGCCGGATGTTTTGCTCCGCCGCCGGAGTCGGGCGGATTCCGCCCGGATCGTTCCTCGCAAATCTCGTGAGTCGGGCGTTTTGGCGGCAGGTGCCGCGCCGCTGCCGGATGGACCGGGGCGTAAGCGCGCCGCTGGAGCTCGTCGTGGCGATGCGTCCGCGTCGTCTTGCCGGAGACGCCGCGAACTCGGCCATCCCGTGGCGGGACCTCGACATTGAAGCATTCCGCGTGGGGTCATAGTACTCGTCTTCATTGTCGGTGCACGGTGCGCCGAACGCCCGGAGGAGGTTTCGATTCTCCGGACGGTGAGCGAGTCCCTCGCCTCCCGGACCAGCCCCGATTGAACCCGGAGGGGTGGCATGACGGGGTCGTCCCGCATCCCGTGGAGGATGCGCTCCGAGTGAATGTCCATGGGATAACGCCCCGTGGAACGACGGGTGGTCCGGCTCGTGCTCTCTCGGGCGAAGGCTTCGACCGAGGTTTCACGCCGGCGAAGATTCACCGACTCCCTCCGGTATGTCCGGAGCGGAGGCGTTTTTCCGACGATTAGGGGTTTCGGGGTACCCTACCACGAGCGGGTGGCGGGTAAGGTATTTCCGGGGCCTAGGGTTCCCGGGAGCCCTTCGCGAGTCGGCCAGGGGATACGTCGACCGGTTCGAGAATCCGTTGCTTGACGCCGCCTTTGCGCTACCGATGGGTCCGCCTTGCCCGCTGTGGCGGCCGTGATGATGGGCTTGCCGCGGTGGCGATGCGCCCTCCCTTCTGCCGTGCGTCGGGCGTAAGGATCATCTCGTGGTTGTGGCCGGCGCCACAAATGCCAGCGTTCGAAGAACGTGGTGTTCCGCTGGAGCTCGTGCTCGGCGAAAGGGGGTGGAAACGAAGGCGGAAATGCCATGAGGGCGATGGAGATGCAGATTGCACTGGCGCGCCAACCGTCGGCGTTCGAGGAACGGTGGGTGCCTCGGGTGCCGGCAATAAAGAATTTATAAGCCGTGTGCCTCCTCCCTCGATGACGTAAGCGCAAGATGGACACGCGGACGCGGCGGTTTATCCCGGTTCAGGCCAACGGGGCCTACGCCCAAATGGGGTGTGTCTGCTCGTGTTACCTCGCGCTCAAAGGTGAGCCTGCTCAGGGGTTTCTGAGGCGGCCGCGGGGAGAGACGCGGGTCTCAAGCCCCACGATCGTGGTTATGGTGGTGGTGGTGTGCGGTTTCCTCCGCGTGAACCGGAGTTGAGCGGGCTCGACCGACCGAATCCTATCGAATCGAAACGACCGAATCGAATCCTCCCTAATGAGGCATTACTCCCCCCTTTTATAGGAGAAGGAGAGAGATAATGTTTACACGGTGGACGCCTAGGTGGCTAATTCCCGAGGCTACACCGGTTGCATGTCGCCGCCAAGGGTGGGCTGGCTTGGATGTTGCTTGACGAAGACACGCGTCCCCGATCCGATGGTGGACGTGCCGCCCCCACGGCGCGCCCCGAGGGTCCCGTGGAGGCGTCCCTCACGAGCCCGCATGGCGAGGGCCGGTCCCGCAGGTTGTTTCGGCTATGCGTGTCAAGTGCCCGAGGGTCGGCCCAACGTGGGCGTTTTGACGGTGCTCGGGAAATGAACGCAGTCATTCGGTTTCCCGTGCGGGTGGTGTAACACGCCATCGGTTCAGCTTTGCGTCCCATCGGTCGGATTGGGAGACGATTCGCAGCTTCGATTTGATCGGGCGTAATCGATGGCACCGCGCCTCGCCGTCGTGCGATCGCATTGAATGCGGCGGTTTCCCTTCCTCCGACGGAACCTCCCACGCCCGAGGGTCGGCGACCCTAGACGGGCTGGTTGGGCTGCCTCACCCGAGGATGGAGAGCTGGTCTCCTCGGGCGGGCGGAGTTTTTTGCGCCCGAGGGTGGTGAGCTAGGCCACCCCGGACGAAGCGGAGATTTCTCCCGGGCGGTGAGCTAGGCCAGGCTCGGACGAAACGGAGATGCGTGGTCGAGTCCGAGCCATGGTTTTACCGCGCCGACGTGGAACGCCATGGTTCGTTGTCCGGGCGGAGGTCCTTGACCTTGTCCTTCGTGAGCGTGATGAGCTCTTTACGCCGTGGTGACTCTATTTGGGCCGCTTTGTGGGCCGTCCGTGGCCAATTTCGTCGTTATGTGAGCGTCGTGGGCCAATGGCTCGTCCATCGTCCGTCGGGCCGCCCCTCCGTGCGGGATGATAGCGGGCTAGGTTTCGCGCCTTGGCAGGCCGGCAGATTCTCATAGTTGGAGAATGTCTCGGGGCCCAATATTTAGGTCCCCGACACCGCCGAGCAGGCGCCGCCGGAAACCGTTGGGCGCGTTGCGGCCGCCGGGCAAGGCCGCCGGGGCTGGCCGCGCCAGCGCCGGCGGGCCATCGCCGGTCCGCCGCGCCCGCCGAGGCAAGACCGCCCTGGGGCTGGCCACGCCCGTGTCCGACGGGGCCGCCGCGCTGTCGGGTCCGTCCGCCCGGGAGGCCTCCCGGGGCTGGGCGCGCCGCGCCGTAGGGCCGCCGCCCCTGCCATTTAAGCGAGAGAAGAACCCGACGTAGAAGAAAGGAGAAACTAGTGTAGGACCCACATAGATGAGAGGGGAATAGAGGGTTTGTATTCCTAGCGCCCCGAGATTATAATTTGACGGGCATGTAAAATGGGAGCCTATTTAGAGGCTCCACTGGAGTTTATTTTTTTATCCAAGCCTCTAAAATTTGAGGTAGGGGCTCAAATAGGGGCTCCACTGGAGATGCTCTTAGGTGGTGGATCTCGATGCGACAAAACACGCTTCTGTCACATAAAACAAAAGAAAAGATAATATAAAATACAAAAAAAAAAGAATAATTCTCATTAGGTGTGGTGGATCCCCAAAACTTTGATGCGAGTTCAAGCACATCAATTTACAATGTTAGTCATCTTCTGAAGAAATCCCTTCGAACTCCGAACTGCATTAGTACGTATGTCGTCGGATTCATTTCCTATTCCTAAACGAACTCGATATCCATACGCCTCGGCCGGCAATAAATATTGCTACCTAGGTGGCTAGGTGCCTAGGTCACGCATTCAGTTCGTTCGTTATCGTGCACCGGGCCACCGGCAACACCGCCGCCTTCTTCGATCACCATGGCCGACGTGAGCTTGGAGCTGGAGGAAGGTGAGCTGCTGGTCGCCTCGGTCGTGAACGGTCCATCGTCGTCGTCGGCCGCCGACGTTCAACTTCGAGCTCAGCTACACGAAGCGGCGGCGGTTTTGCGCCACCGAGGGCAGCCCGACTTGGCACGGCAGGCTCTCAGTCTGGTGGACGCCGACCACGGCCACGCGATGTGGATTCTTAACGACGGTGTGCGCGGCGACGGTGACCCAGTGCTGTTCGATGCGTTCCAACGCACGATTCGTATGCGTGTGCTCATCAGGTTCCAAGAAACGGGCGGCAACGAGGACTTGATTTCTGAGGCCTTTCCAGCCATGGTGCTTGAGGCCGCCCAGCACGCTGCACAGCTTGTTCTGACCTACGACATGGACGAGCCCTACCGCAATGGCGGCTTCGGCGCGGTCCCTGCGTCCGCCGCCGCCGTGCGTAGTCTTGAGAAGCAAACGTTCCGCACCGCCGCCGGAGGGAACGACGACGACAGCATCACGGAGTGTATCGTCTGCTACCAGGAGTTTGAGGATGGTGGGCAGGTCAGCGTGATGCCATGTCCATCTCGCGCCGTGCACAAGTTCCATACGGACTGCATCTCCAAGTGGTTGGCGATCAGCAACGTTTGTCCTATCTGCCGGCATGAACTGCCAGCATACTACGAGTGAAGTAAAGACTTGCCACGATGGGTGACGTTGAAGGTTTCAAGCCACGGACGGGGTACGGCCCCGTGCAGAGCAGTGGCTGCTGGTGACGGCCAGCCAGCAAGGCAGATGCATGATATATACCAGGCTGAGAGACAGAGAGCCCGACAGAGGTCAACAATATATATAGGAAGACAGCATTTGGCCAAACTGCAGAGAGTATACAAAGGTCTACGAGGAGTGAGGAGCAACATGCCTGTGAGTGCCTTCGTTCTGGCGTGTGTGGCTTCTGTAGCTTTTTTCTTTTAGCTGTTATATATGGGTTATATATATATGTTCCCAAACCTGTAAGCTATAGAAATCTCTTGTAATAAGCAGTAAGAACAAGACCAAATGGTTGTGGTGTTTGCTCTAAATAAAATGACATCAGCAGAAAGTTAGGAATTGAGGTATTGTTGTAGATCTTAAAATCATGGTGGCTTCCCTTCAAATCATAAAAAAAGAACAATGTATAGAAATAAAAAAAATGAATGAAATTGTTAATTAAAACAAATAAGATAAAAAAAAAGGGAAAATCAATAAAAAGGATAAAAAGATCCACGTAGTAAATAAAATAAACAAAGATGAAAAAAGAACATCTCAGAATTACAATAAGTTAGGAGAGAGAGGACAAAGGAGAAGCGGCTTCTAACCTTACAGCTGGTTTAGAAAAAAAAAAAGAAAATGCGTGAAAGAGACAGGTCACTACTGGATTCCCTCCTTTGCCGGAGCAAACATTTGTCAAGGGTTAAATTTTGGGCACACCGCAAAGAAGCCTCTTTGCCGCGACTGCCGTTGGCAAAAAAAAAAAAAAAAAAAAAAAAAAAAAAACTCGGCATACATCCTTTGCCGAGAGGCCCGGCGCCTCGGCAAAGGCAGCTTTCTCGAGCCGAGGCCGAGCTCCTCGGCAAAGGCCATAGTGTCAACTTAGCCGCCCCTTGCCCCCTTTGTCGAGGCGCGCCATCCAACTCGGGAAAAGAATTTTCCCAAGGACCCCTTTTAGCGAGAGTTTTGGACAACATTAGGCGAATGACCCCCCACTTTGGTTTTTTTTACCTCCAAACCTTTGCCGAGCCACCCCGTTAGCGCTGTCGGCAAAGAGCCACAGACGCCATTACGATTGGCCATTTGTCGAGAGACGTAGGGGTTGGCTCTCGGCAAAGGCGCCGGCCGTCAACGTTCTGCCACCGTTTGATCTTAGCCGAGAGCGAGGGGGTACACGACAAAGGCTTCGCTGTGAGCCCGATATACGGCTCGACAAAGGGTCTTTGCCGAAGCGTTCTTTCCCGACTAGGCTTTACCGAGATAAACCGTCGGCAAACTGTAGTGAGTAGATTTTAAACTAGTCGTGATGAGCTAACTACTATATAGATAGGATGAGAGAAGATTGTATTATTAGCCGGCCTTACTCTAACATTGAAGATGAGATGAAAGTGGGTCCCAGTGGAGAACCTGTCGGTGTTGTGTGCCGCCGCCGACAGGTTGGACGTACGGGAAGATGGACGCGTCAAAAGTGCTGTTGGAAGCAAAAAAACGAACGTCATCTTCCTATATTCCGATTAACTAACTTCGTCGGATTCATTTCCTATTCCTAAACGAACTCGACATGCATACGGCTCGGCCGGCAATATATATCTTGCTAGCTGCCTAGGTCACGCATTCAGTTCGTTCGTGCACCGGCAACATGTACCGCTGCCTCGCGTGAACCACAAATCCACGATCAACGCGCCCCATCTGGCTTCTTCAACCATGGCCGACGAGAGTTTGGAGTTGGAGGACGGTGAGCTGGTCTCCTCGGTCGTGGACGGTCCGTCGGCTGCCGATGTTCAACTTGAAGCTCAGTTACACGAAGCGGCGGCGGTTTTGCGCCACCGAGGGCTGCCCGACTTGGCACGGCTGGCTCTCGGTCTGGTGGACGCCGCCGACGTCTGCCACATGATTTCGATTATTGACGACGCAGTGCGCGGCCACTTCCTCTCGGGTGACTCGGTGCCGTGGGCCGCGTTTCTTCGCACGATTGGGATGCGTCTACGACTCATCAGCTTACGAGAAACTGAAGTGTTTTCCGAGGCCTTTCCTGCTATAGTGCTTGAGGCCGCCCAGCACGCTGCACAGCTTGTTCTGACCGCCACCGTGCGTAGCCTCGAGAAGCAAACGTTCCACGCCGCCGCCGCCGGAGGCACTGAAGATGGCATCACAGATCAGTGTAGCATCTGCTACATTGAGTTTGTGGATGGTGAGCAGGTCACCGTGATGCCATGTCCATCTCGCGTGCCGCACAAGTTTCACTCGGATTGCATCTCCATGTGGTTGGCGATTAGCAACGTGTGTCCTCTCTGCCGTCATAACTGCCAGCATATACTACGAGTGAAGCAAAGACTTGACGCGATGGGTGACGTTGAAGGCTGAAGCCACAGAAGGGGACGGCCGGCCAGGAAGGCTGATGCTGATACCAGGCTGAGACAGCTAGCGAGCCAGACAGAGGGCAACAACATATAGGTGGAAGACAGCGGAGAGTATACAACGTCGATCTACAAGGAGTGAGGAGCAAGTTTCTTGTAACATGCCTGAGTGTCGTCTTTCATGGCGCCGCTTCCCGTAGTACAAGAGATTTGCTCCGGCTCTATTTTTTGGCCTTCTCCATTTTCTCAATCCTGCTCGTTAAGGCTCTGCGTCCCTGCAGGCCCGACGCGAGAGCCAGCGCTAACCACTCTAGCTGCTTGTGTTCAACTTGTGAATTTGTTTGCAAGCCACGCATCAGCCAGCAGCGCAAACAGAGTCACAGAGATGCCGTCTGCCCAACCGACCTCAAAAGCATGGCTTTTAATTTCCTGGCCCTTTATTGAAGCAATCTGTCTACGTGGTCATGGGCTCATTTGTTGATATCATATTTAGACATATTAATCTACAAAAATTTTGAAAAAAAAGATTCCATCACAAATGTGAAACATAGGCAGAATGATTCTCCTATTTTGTCTGACATGCTAAAGGTTATATTTGCAGGGTAGGAAAGTAATTGTCAGGTATGGTACAACTACCTCCCTGTGGAAAGATACCTGGCTGGATGATAAACCTTTATGCTTATCCTATCAATTTTATATAAGTTATGTAATCAGAAAGATATAAGTGTTGCACAGATGTTAAGTGACTCTAGCTCAATCTCTTTTAGTAGATGGCTCTGTGGTGATCTTTTAGCTGAATGGGTGAATCTCAAAGAGAGGATCCTCAACCATAACCTGGAAACGAATGAAGATAGATTTATTTGGAAACTTGAGAAAAATGGCAGATTCAGTGTCAAGTCTACCTACAATGCCTTAACAATTAATGATTGTGGCCCTTATCACAAAAAAAAGATCTGGAAGGCCAAAATTCCAGCCAAAATTAAAATTTTCATGTGGTTAGTTACAAATAAGGCAATTCTGACTAAGGATAATATGATACGAAGAAATAGAAAGGGGATCCTACTTGCTATTTTTGAAATCAGCATGAATCTGTTAACCATCTTCTGTTTACCTGTCCAATTGCAAAATGTGTTTGGGCAAACTGTGGCAACAAGCATTGGTGCAACTGATGTACACCAATCCTTGGATCAAGGGTGGTGGTGGTGTGAAAAATGGCTGCCAAGGGACAACCAATTTCATGCGATTGGTCTTGCTGCCATCTGCTGGGCAATATGGAAAAAAAAAGAAATTCGATTTGTTTTGGAGGGAAAAAATTCAATAATGCTCTTGAAATAATAAGCCATGCCTGCGGGCTAATGAAATATTGGTCAGGCTTGTTTAAGGAGGGCGACAAGGAGGCGTGGTCTCAGGCGGTCCAAGCTACTCTTCAGTTTGGGGTCAACCTACTACACCAAGAGCGCGGAGGACAATGTGGAAGGCTGATCGGTAATGAGGAAGATGGAGCTGAAGACGCCGGACAAGAGTAGGGTGATGAAGTCTTAGTTCTCTGCTATGTTCATGTTAGCCTGTCGTCTTTTATGAAAGTGTTTTGAATGTTGCATGTAAGGGACTTAAACTCCTGGGGTGTCTTGTCGCCTCGCGTCTGTCCGTTAATCCGGGACATTTCTTTGTTTTTTTTGTCTGAATACTCTTTGAACTCTGCTGTATTTCCGTTATTCGTAATGGAAACGGGGAAGCCCCTTGATCGGGAAAAAAATTAATCTACAAAAATAATAAAGACTTGATGACATCAAGGAACAACTCCATATATATATACATGTCTGATCTATTCATAGAAAAAAAATCCATACGGTTTACTGAGTATAGTAACTATACTAAAAGAATTTATCACACAAATTTTGCGAAAAGCCAAATTTGTGTGACAGCAGAAAGACCCTCACACGAATTTTTCCCAAAGCCAAATTCGTGTAACATAACATATAAGTAAAAGACAATATTTACCCTTTCTAACATTTTGTATTAAAAGACAATACGTCCCAGCAGCTTCCACTGAGCAAGGAGTCCCACTTCATGGCGTAGCAGTGGGCTTCCACCTCCCGACGACCCCTCAGAGCAGCAGGCCTTCCCGGCTAGCATACTGCTCATGGTGGTGCGCTCGAACGCCAAGATGGATGACATCACCGTGCTGCTCTTCGACAACAACGGGTAGGAGTTCATCCACATCGACAACGTCACCATCAACGCTCCGCATGACGGCGCCCCCCAGCTACGGCCGATGGTGATGACTACCAACGACCTCCTCTACGGCTGCCTCCTGCGACTCAGCACGACGCCAGCTGTGTCGATCCGTCACGTGTTCTGCAGGCAGAAACACGCCCAGGTGCACGTCCCAACAGTCTACTCCATCCCTGCACCACCAGCCTCTCAGCAGACGATAGAGATGACTGGCATCCTGAGCGGAGCCATCATGAAGGCTGCCAGGGTGGCTAGACCTTTTGTGCACTCCCTGTTCAGTACAAGTTCAGCGTCTACGCCGGCGACCTGAACTTAGACTTCTCTTCGACGACGACACCTCTTACGCCAACGACTTCTACGACAAGATGGGACAGCTCCAGCTCCGCTACGGCCCTAGCGCACCATCCTCCCCAGTCGCCATAGCTTTTGCACCAGACTGGTGGGTTGGACGACGCGCGGACGTGTCGCCTCATCGAACGGTGGGGAGATGTCACGATGATCTGATCAGCCTAGCCCGGAGGGGGGGGCAGGGCAGCCCAGGCCGGCCGAGCCGGCCCATGAGAGGGGCGGGTGCGGCGTGGCCGGGCAGCAGCCGCCGCCGCCGCCCTGCGCCATCGTCCCACGTCATCATCGATTCTGATTAGGATTAGGACTTTTTATGTGCAGGAGATATTCCAATCTATAAGGAAATCTCCTATTAGGAAAATAGTAAGAGTTTGCTTGTAAAAGGTATTCCGGAAATATAACAAAACCTTTAGAGATTGCTCAAGATACAAGTCTCATAGGAGAGCTATATAAACAAGGAGGATGTAATCTTTTAGGGACAAGCAAATAAAGAAAATAATCCCCGCTCTTGCCCTCAGCCCCCATCGCCGCCCCTCCCTGCTCGCGCAAGATGCGCCCCTTACCCCCGAGGGTAGCAACGACCCCCCAAAGCCGCCGCGCCAGCCACCGCGGGTGCGGTGGCCTCGTGTCGCCGCCCTTTCCGTCGCGGCTGTGACAGTTAGTTTTTTCTTCTTCCTCAAAAAATAAAAAAAAAAAGTTTGATATGAAAAATAATAATTAGTTTATTATTAAAACTTAGGAAACACATGAAACTAGTGGCACTTTTGTTTGAAAAATAAGTTGGAACATAAAATAAGTTCAAATAACTTTATAGAAATAGCTAACATGTCGATAGCATTAATTTCTAAGAAAAATGGTACTAGTTTTTACTTTTTCTGATTAAAGAAGAAAAACGGTTATAATTTTTGAGAGATAAACCAGATTTCCATTATTATTAAATATAGAAAAACCAAATTTGGAACTAGCTAGATGAGAAAGTTCGTCCTATTTTGACAGTCGGAGAGTGTTCAATACCTGGGTTCAGAGTTCATGACTTTAAATGAGATTGGCATGCAAGTTGTAGGTTGTAGATCGAATAGACTTTACCCTTTTAGAAAACAAGCATAGAAATTTGTGACTTCTGAACTGTGTGACAGTGATATACTTCAGATGATTTGGCAAATTATACTTTTAATAAAACGCAGCTTGGAAAGTTGGGTGAATTCTGTAATTTAGAGTGGAGATGAAAATCATGAGTCTCAGAAACAAATGAAATTCATAGTAGGTTTTCTAAGTCCTAGAGTTGGATCCAAAACGCTAACTTAACAGGCCCTCGTGTAAATTGATCAATGTATTGCTATTTCAGGCCACCTTTGGAACAAAAGAAACTTTCCAATTTCCTACGTGGAAATGAACTAGTTCATATGATAATCCTGTACAAATCCTGTGAAATGTCTGCATTCCGAAGGGGCCCTTAGTTTTTAACCGAGCACAGATTCAGATTGTAGTTGCACTTGGAGATGTATACATGCTGATGACAACCGTAAAAAAGTTGATGAATTAAGAACAGTGAAGAAGTGTCTGTACACAATTACAAAGCCTACACGCGGCTACGCAAAAACGATGCCACATATTGGGAACAGATCAAGGCTGCACTTCCTGGCAAGATCCACCATTTCTCCACTCCAAGGTTCCATCCAAAGCTGTGGATCGAATGATGCTGTAAAGTGAGGAGCTGAGGTACCTGAATTCATCCTCTTCTCCACACTCTGCAATTCATCAAGGAGACGAGGTCTGAGCTAACCTCTGATCAACCTGACGTTCTTGTGCGATTTACAACGAATGATTCATCCAACTCGAGGACGAGCAATCCACTCCGATCCACTGCACAAGACCTTCAACCAACCCTCTCTCATGGCTGGGTTGATGGTGATGCCTTGAACGAACTGTTAGGGCTGGCCATGGACTTGAGGTCCTTGTACGGCCCCGGCGCCAGCTCCTGCTCCATGCCCGCCCGTTTCCTCTTCCTCTTATCCCACATCCTGTATCCCCAATACGCTCCGGCGGCAGCCAGCGCCACCAGGACCAGCGACAGCACAACCGTCGCGGCGGTAACGCCCGGCGACATGCCTCGACGCGCCGAGGCCGAGCTCGCCGTCGCCGCCGACTTCCTGACCTTGAAGTAGCCCATCATTCGGTCGTCGGCCTGGTACACCAGCGTCTCCACGGGGAAGTCGATGAGGTAGCAGTAGCCGCTCGCGCCGTTGAACACCGCGCCCCAGCAGCTGCAGTTGCCCGCGCACGCCGCCTCGCACCCGGCCGCCGTCGTGTTCGTCGTCTGCACCGGCAGCTCCTCTTTGTACGCCACGGACACCCGCTTCCGCCGCACCACGTCGAACTCCAGCTGCTGCTGCCGTGGCCCGGTGATGCAGAGGTCGCCGGTCTCCTCGGCGTGGCACGGCGGGGTGCCGCTGGTGGTGCTCGTGCCGTTGCTGTCCAGGCACTGGCACTGCGTCGCGTTCCCGGGGACACACAGGCCGTACGCGCCGCACGACGTCGGCAGCTCGCACCGCTCTGTGATGGCCTTGTAGTCCGACGTCCACGCCTTGGCGTTAGGGTCGCTGGACCAGTAGTACGCGCGGAGGTTGCCGTCGTCGTCCAACGTCATCCGCCGGAACACGCCGGTGAGGTTGAGCGCGAACGTGTCGAACGACAGCACGTCCACCCTCGGATGGCCGCCGCCGCCGTCGAGGTAGAGTCCGAAGAACCCGAGCCCGTCGAGGCGGCCGTAGATCGGCGGCGCCGTGGCGTTCTCCGGCTGCGCCTCCAGCGCCGTGTGCTTCCAGTACACGGGCGTCGTCCTCCCCGTCCGGCCGCCGTCGAACTCCATGTGTAGCGCCATGTACGTCTTCCCGAGCCGCAGCGCGAACCGGCGGTTCGCGGAGATGAGCGGCGTCGACGAGGCCGTGAAGTTCTGGTCCACGACAAGCGTGTCGGACGGCTGGTCGAAGCTCTGCCACGCCGGGCCAGGCTGCTCCTCCCCGTACCGCTGCACGACGAGGTTGGAGGAGTTGAGCAGCGCGACGGTGTCACCGATGGTGTTGAGCGTTCGCCACAGCACGGCGCCGTCGTGGCCGTTCAGGACCAGGGTGCTGTCGAAGGTGAGCGTGGCCGGGCGTGACCAGTCGCCGAGGTTGGCCGGCGTGGCGCGCCAGACGGGGAAGGAGGACGGGAGGTGAACCACGGCGAGGTCCAGCGACGCCGTGCCCACGCGGAGGAAGCCCAGGGCGAAGATGGAGCTGGTAGCGTACAGCACCGGCTCGAACGTCGCCGCGGACCCGGCCGCGTGCGTTGCCGTGAAGCCGTTAATGAGCTGCGTCGTGAGCTCTCCTTCTCCCTTAGCCCCGTCTACCGGGAGCACCGCCACCGGCGATGCCACGCAGAGGAGGACGACGACGACGGCAGCGGCGATCGCCGGATCAGTACCCTTGGCTTGCCTCATTGTTGAGAAAGAGAGGATGATGGTCAAATGTTTGAGGGAGTGTGCATACTAAATATGTGCATTGGGATTGGGTTATTGGCATATGCATTTTGGGGAAGGTCAACGGTGTGGCTGCAGGCAATCCATTTTGGTCAGGCCTGTCTCAAGTTGTCCATGGTCAATATAAAATGTTGCAAATGCATATGGCCAATGTTGTGGGTGAGATGAATATGCATCAACTGAAAACTTTGCATCGTCTCCAAGTTGTAAGTTGCAACAACAGGCATCAAAGTCCCTAGTGCTATGAACTGGCAAAAAGGTCAAAACAAAGCTTCCTCCACCCAAAAGTCAACTAGCTGTTTTTTCTTCTAGAAACAAAAGGGTTTTGTTTTAAAAAAAGTCAACTACCTGGTTCAACTAGTACTCCCTGCCTTTAATTACTCCCTAGCTTTTGTGAATTATTATGAATCTGGGCGGTTCATGTGAGCAGAATTTGGCACTTGTTAAAGATTCAGGTGTCACAATCTTTCAGTTCGTCAGCTCGTGTTGGCAACCGGTGAAAGCTTGGCGTTGTATGGGCCGGTGTTTACTTGGATTAATCTACTTGAGGACGCAAACGGAGGTGCCTATGGTTGGTTCATGTGTGCGTTGACCTTGAACGGATCAAATTGGGTCTGACAGAATGTGTATTCTTATAAGCATTCTTTTTTTTTTTTTTTTTTTGGAACAAATGTTTATCAGTCCCTGAAATTGGGATCTCATCATCATGCTGTATATTTGAATAAAAACCAATCAGTCCCTTGTATGTCAGCGCACTGAACTATCAGTCTGGCTTCTAAGAAGGATCTAATCTAGTGTGCACATGTCATTATCGTGTGGCTTGTCTATTTTTCAGTTTAAGTCTTAATACGTAGATTACTAGTAGTAGCTTAGCTTGCACATGAAAATGACAGTGGGGCACCTTTTCTTTAGTGCATGAATCATCAAAGGCACCATATTTTCGCACTTCATTGTGATTCATCAAACAATTTCGGCTTCTCTGGCTCTCTCCGTGTACAAATTCAGTACCGATGGACAATATTAGCGCCCCAAACGAGAAATTGACTTTGCTTGTGGCTATTTGGTTGACTTTTATGAGCTAGAGCTAGTGTACGTTGTTTTAAAGAAGCAGACCTTCGGCAACTTGGAAGATCGCTTACATTAGCAGCTAAGTAATTATCTAGAGGGACAACGAGTGATGCGACTATATTAACATGTCAAAGTGCTAAATGTTAGACTCCATTTGGCAAAATAGCTCCACGTAGTAAATAAAAACAATGATCATAACACTCTTTCTTTTTATTCCTCCTTTATTTGTTTTTCTTTGTCTCCTTCATCCCCACATCCTCTCTTTGTTCCTAATGGAGAATTTTTTTTTTGAGAGCACGCCTAGGCGTGTTTTTTATTAAACAAAGTGTTACAAGCCATGGTCAATCAATCTAGAGATTTCTTTCCCGCGGCCCGTGCATGAGCCTCTCTATTGGCGGTGCCCGCACCATAATTTTTTATCTATTGATGCCTATTTTGTATTGTAAATGTTAGTATTTCTTTTAGAACTTTGGCAAAATTAAATTTGATTGACTCCTCGAAAAATGGCAATTGCATTTTTTTGGACGGAAGGAGTACCTCTCATGCACCATCTTAAGTAGGAAGGGATCGTGTATGTGTAGTGACTTCTCCCAAAAGCGATTCCTCTAGAGAAGCTTGTAAGAAGAAATTGGGATGAAGGACTGCACATGGTGAACCTTTATGGAATCTACTCTTCGTACTAGATGCTACACTCTATTTTGTGAATAATTGATTGGTCCCTTTTGTTAAAATCGTCATTTAAAAATTTATGGTAAGTATATTTACGTCCAAATCTAAAATAGCCTTCCATGTAAGGTTTCCTGAGCAAGGTAACCAAAACACATGAGCAAACTGCAACGAATCAGACCTGCAGATTGGGAGAGGAAGTTGGAGAGGAAGCGTATTGTGACCAAGGTAACAATGCCCCATTTATTACTTTTTTAATACACACCGTCAATACAACGTAAACGTCCACAACACGTGCGCACACAGCACCCCTATATATGAACTGATGCCATCATGGTCTTCGTTCCTGGCAAGCCCATGCTTGCTGTGTCTTGGTGACCATGTCATCAGTTGCGCACACCGCTCCGTGTGACCGTGTCAAGTGCATACTTCACACACAAACACGTATCGGCCTTTTTTTTAGAATTTGACGGCACGGTCACCCCCTGTCTTTAGCATTAACCAAACACTAGCTTCACTTCACTGATCATATTCATATGCATATCAGCATTGAGCAGTGGGCAGTTTATGTCGGCAGAGCGGGCAAATATTGCTTATCCCCAACCACTTGGTGATGCAGTCCGTGTGGAACCTATGCCAGTGACATGGACATGGCATCACGCTGACCTGTACACCATCCACAAACTCGTCGAAGCAGATGCCACACACCGTGATGGCGTTGTCGCCGCCATTCCCTCCGTCGGGAGCACGGAACGTTTGGTTCTCGAGACTACACACTGCGCACTACTAGAAAAACCCCCTTTAGCTACGCTGTATTTGTAACGCCTTCAAAAACGTCTCTATGTTGGCATGTAAAGACGTTCTTTGGCACAATTTTAAGAACGTATCTAAATGTCACGATATTTAACACGCTTTCAACGTTAAGAGATTTCTAGACACATTTTTAACACGCTATTGAAATCATGTTAAAATGACATGAAGTTAGACACGCTTTAAACCGTTAGTAACATCTACACACGTTGCAATGCGCATCTCAAAAATCGTCAATAGGCACCTAGAGATGCTTTTGACACGCAACTAAAACATATAAAAATCACACAAAGTTTGACATGCTTTCAATCGTGAGTAGCATGAAGACACGTCGTAAAGTGTATCAAATAACCGCTTAGGCATGTAGACATGTTTTTTTATACGATTCCAAAATACCTCTAGTTGACATGAAATTAGATACGCTTTTAATCATTACTAGTTGATAGAAACATTTTAATGTGTATTAGAATTTGTGTTTAACGATGTTTTTTTTTTTTGAGTTAAATTGAAAACATATAACCTAGGCATATATTCTTTTTAATTAGAAGTATTATTGGGAAAAATAAAAAAAATATTTGAAAAAAAAAACGCCAAACTCTAGACTTGATCCAAGCACTATGGGAATAAGACTCGTGTGCCCTACCATTGTGCCAATCGTTTAGTTGTGTAGGCTAGGATTATTTTTTTTTTTTTATTATACGTATAGCTTTTCAATAATAGCACACAAGATTTATAGGAGTCATGTTAGAAAAAAAAAGAAAAGAGGCAGCGTGAGGTAGATGGACTTTTTCATAATAGCATGCTTGAATTCAACGAATTCTATCATAAAGGTTTGATATTGCTACTTCAAACTTCAATTGTCCAATTCAACCCAACACAATAGAAATATTAAGTGCACCAAAGGTGACATGCAAAGTTATTAAATGAAGTTCCTGCTGCTATAAGAACCGAGAGTGTTGGATATGCGATCTAATGAAAGCTAGCAGTTGTTGTTGTTGAGCGCACTTCGCCAACCATGTAAGCAACACTTCGCCAACCATGTAAGCATTGACTACACAAGGTCCAGCCTAGCCGTTGCACTCAGCTATCTGAAAGTTAACATTTCATTGTCACTATTGTTAACTCATAATCAAAAAAACATAGCAAGGAACAATTAAATAAGACATGTTACAAGTCTCATGGATTACACTATTTAATCAAATAGGAAAATTTGTACACTACACAGCAGTAACCCACAATGTTCATCTATAGCATAAATTGACCGGAAAACCCAAGCCTTGTCTAACTTTCATCATCTGCTGAGAGTTCTACACCCATGTCAAAATTATCTCGTGGGCTAACTCTCAGCACAGTGTTCCACTGTTCAGCTTTTGAGTTCTGTACATAAAACACTTGCTGGACTTGTGACGAAAATACAAAAGGATCATCCTCTAATTTATCACCAGTGTGTATTTTTCGTGAAAAATTCACATGACTGTATCCAAACTCATCTTGTTGCAACCCAGCTTTATGATGAACATCATACCATTCACATCTGAAAAGCACTACCTTGTAGTTTGCATATGACAATTCAACAATATCTGATAATCTGCCAAAATAATTAACCCCATCATCAGCAATGTTGATCACACCACTGTTTTGTGTCAACCGTGCAGCCTCACGACTCAAAGTGTGGAACCTGAAACCATTAATAATGTAACCACTGTATGTCACCCCACATCTGTCTGGTTTTGCAGCCAAAGCTTGACCTTTGTCGTGATGCCTGTTCCATTGCCTAAGATAACCTGTACATAATGAAAAAAATTATATACATTGCTTCTACTTATTCTATGCAAAATTCGCAACAATTTTGAGGTACAAACCTTTTGCTCCAACCAGTCAGGAAAGTGTTGTTCCATTAAATTCTCAATGCAGGAAGGTGTCAGATTAGTTGAGGGACACAATTTGCTTTTCTCCTCATCCAAGAATTCTCTACAACGACAATGCATCAATCATTTATTTAACCATGGCTACAACTGATATAGAAGCTATTTAATAGAACCAAATAGCAGAGGGCTCTACTGCACATAAAACAATTTATATTTTTTCCTCTACCCAAAATTATAAACGCACCTGCGAAGTCTTCAAGTTCATCACAATGCCGCAGCACATATCGATGAGCCTGTACAAGAAGCTGCTTATCAAGGATGACGCCAGTACGCTTTCCAATAGGTTCACCAGCAGTATCAAACAAGTACATGTGTGTTATTTCATCAGATGGTTCAGGATTTCTGGATGGCCTTGACGATGACCCATATAGCACATTTTTTTACATTTCTTTAGGCGAAATGATTTTGTAGCTGGACCACAATAAGGACATGCATATCTACCGCCGTGCTCCATCCATATAGGTAAGCTAATGCCGGAAAATCATTTATAGTCCACAATAATGCAGCTCGAAGAGTAAATTTCTTTTCGAAGAGGCATCAGGTGTTTCACATACTCCCTTCCACAAAAGTAAGAGTTCATCGATGAGGGGCTGCAAGTATACATCTATATCATTACCTGGAGAAGTTGGTCCAGGGATGATCATTGACATAATTAAAGATGTTTGCTTCATGCAGATCCACGGTGGAAGGTTGTAAGGAACAAGCATTACTGGCCATGTACTGTGCTTTAAATTCTTATTCCCAAAAGGGTTAAATCCATCACTAGCCAGACCAAGCCGTACATTACGAGCATCTTTTGCAAAGTCAGGATATCTATCATTAAAGTCTTTCCAAGCATCACCATCTGCTGGGTGACGTAGTTTTCCATCTTTTGTACGACCCTCGTCATGCCAACGCATGTCATCTGAAGTTTTGGTAGTTGAAAATAACCGTTGGAGCCTAGGAATCAATGGAAAGTAACGCAACACTTTGGCTGGTTTCCTTTTCCCCTTATGTTTACCTACAGAAGCATTTGCATCCTTCTCATCGTCTTTCCAACGAGCTCTCACACACGTGACAAAAATCTTGTTTGGCAAATTCACCTCGAAAAAGAATGCAATCTTTCGGGCAAGCATCGATGCTCACATAATCAAGACCTAAGGCACTGATGATTTTCTTTGCTTCATAGTATGTCTTGGGTAGATTAGCTCCAGGAATACGAGAGAATACATCCAGTAGTCCTGTAAATGATTCTTGTGACCAACCATGTATGCACTTCAAGTGATATAAGTGGACCAAAAAAGACAGCCGAGAATATGGACAATCAGAAGAAATAAAACTTGTATCTGCATCCTTCAATAAGCTCTCAAATATATCCTGTTGCCTCCCCAAAGCATCACCTTCTGTTGCATTCACATGATCCTCATCAGTGGCATTATGTTCCACTTCTACAGAGTCAAACTGAACATCATTTGCTTCGACACCAGACATACTTCCACCCCATCCAAATGCAGCATGCAAGAGTTCTGGCATGCCATCTGCTCTTTCATCCTGGCGGCCTCGTATTGGTTTCTTGAAGTAGTCAAATTTTCAGCAACATATGGTACATCAGCAAGTGCAATTGATGGCCTGTCATATTTTTCACCATGATGAACCCAGGTAGTATAGCCTTTAATAATGCCATCACATATCAGATGTGTCCTGACCTCATCACAACTGTGGTTGTATCTATTTTTGCAATTTATGCATGGACAAAGTATCTCACTGTCCTTTGGAAGGTCCTGGTAAGCAAACGCTAAAAAACTGCTCAACACCATTTTTATATGCAGTCTCCACTTGATTCTTTCATCCAACTTCGATCCATCAATTTTAAATGATGACCTATTAAAGTTGAATGAAACCAGTAAGCTTTTTATTGGAATACAGAGTTTGTCACATCGATGAATAATTAAAGGTGCAATGCAAATATCAATAGAAATTAAATCCTAAGCCATTAGAGATTAAGGATGTAGGGTAAACATTGTTTAGTTGTTTATATATGCATGACATGTGTCCAGATCTCTTAGCTAGTTAGGGTGCTGCATCAGGATAACACCAAGAACATACGTAATACATAGCTTATCTATACTACAGAGACTTAGATCAGGATCAGTTGAACGCTTAGGATCTCATCTACACAAAAATGCAGTAGTAGTAGATCTGTTTCACCTAATTTACAGAAGGTCTATTGGTCTCTGATTAGTACTCCTACTAGTTAGCAATCAATCAGATTCAGAAAGCTAGAGTAAAGCTAACCTTCTACTGTCTGCAATGACAGGCAATGTAAACGGATGAATTCAGAGGTCTGCAACGAATGCTGCAGTGTATGATAGTAACATTTGCTTTGTTCTTGAATTATGAAGAGACAAATTGTAGTCAGCTGGAAAGTTCATTTGTACTTCCAAGAGCTATAGGTAGATATCTTACAGTTGGATATCAAAAGGAGCTAATGGTAGATATCTTACAGTTGGATTAATTTATAAAGCATTGATTTTTCAATGATGGGCATTTGTCAAACTCCTGCTTTTAATTGTATAAACATTTGAAATTTTCAAGCAGAGAAGGAAGTCCTGGGATTGGAGCTGCTGGTAACATGATCCCCACTGCTTAGAGTTCATAATATTTATATGGCTAGGTTTTAAAAAAAAAAATATATATATATATTTGTATGGCTCATTACTGTCTTACTGATATGGTGCACCTCACTGCATTACAGAAAGGGAGTTGAAACTGGTTGAAGTGCTGTTTAATGATGCAACGGACAATAGTATAAATTTTATAAGGCTAGATTAATTAAATTAATGCAAATTCAGATGCACAACAATCAGATGCACTCCTAATTTCACAACAATCAGCAGACCGCACATATGCACTCCTAATTTCAAATTAAGCAGTCCCGTCTATGAAAAACTACCTACATGAGTTCCAATACGGCAATACCAAAGGGCGAATGTATCCAGAATTATTGCATATCCATGAATCATTAGCAAGGAACTAACATGGAGGAAACGGGGGGTACAGATCAATACCTGTAAGCCTGAGAAACTGATTCAATATATCCTTCTGCGTGATGTGCCGCCGCTGAGCACCCTTGCTGTCTTGCCGTTACCGATCGCGACCGGCTCTCCTCGCGTGACGCGCCACCGCAGCTACCCTCTGTGGAGTCACAAGTCGGCGGCGGTTCTAACACACCTCGCCGGCTCAGGTGCATTCAGCAGTGGAGTGGGGCGCGTCGCCCTCCACGCGGAAGGAGCCGGGGTGGCTAGATGGGGCTGGCCGGCTGGGAGGGCTAGAGGGGAGAAAGAGGAGGTTGTGCGGTGGGGAAGTGCCGGTGGTATGCGGCCGTACGGCAGGAGCTGGCGTCCGGGCTTCTCGGAAGAAGGAGGGAGAGCAGGTTCGTTACTAACTCGCTGATGCGTCTCGGTATGTTGGGCGGCGGCGGCGGGGACTGAAGGGGACTGAAGCCTAGAGGTATGTTGGGCCGTGGAAAATTCACTTGGGCCATGTCCATATCGTGGACTGACAACAATGCTTCTTCCAGAACCCGGCCCGTTAGGGTTAGGATTGGGTTTTTCTTTTTTTTATTACTTTATTTTTAGATTAAAAAACCGCCACGGTTAATCCGTCAATTAACCGTGACCCTAGCTGCAACCGCCACGGAAGTTCATTTCAGTAATAGTGCATATCTCGTGTTGATACAAAATCACATTGATATATGTATGGAAAATAAAAGCCCTGTACAAATCTAAATGGACAAAAAGGAAATTAGAGTGATCACAGAGCTTCCACCGTGGTGATAAGACCACTAAGGTGAATGTGACGGACCTCCTCGCTAAAGTTAATCCACACGGAGCAGAGTAAGCAATTCTAGAATTCAACAATGAAGAGGATAGATTGACCCGCCGATGGCGATGGGGTCGATAATGGTGTGGAAGTTCCTCTCACCATTGATGGTTGCAATCCTACAACCTTACCATGAGCGGCTTTCTCGCTCGGGTAGACTAGTGTTTCAAAGAAAGAGAGACCGATAGCCAATAACTCGTCAAGCTCTAGGGAGTCAAACGATCCAAAGATCGGGGATTGCGGCCACCATTAGGGAAACTCGAGATCTCAACATGTATTTTTTTTTTGCTTTTATTTTAATATACTCTAGGAGATCTTGTAATCGATTTTTTCATACTCTAGCCAAGCATGTCTTAGTGGACATTAGGATAGGTGAGTGGTTGTTTGCCTCATCTTGTGTCGATCACCAAGTGGCTATCACTATTTCTTCTCGCTTGTGCTTCTCGGACGCCATCTTGTCCTACTTGACGCCGTCAGAGAGCTTACCAAACCTCTTTTCATCTCGACTCTTCATATTCTCCGCATAGTGATCGATGGAGACTTTGGCATCGCCCGCAGCGGCTCAATTCCCCATTTCATTTTGACTATGTCATTAAGATCATCATGTTCTTTGAACTCAGAAACCTCGTCACTATCATCAGTTTAGAAATCATACGAGCAGAATTGTTTTCTTCGTTACTGTGATCATGAACTTTCAAATGGTTATGAACATAGCACTTAGACGGAAATATTAGAAAAAAATTGATAAATATAATTACATAATTTATTTGTTGATCATTTATACCGTGTATATATAGATTATATTATATAAACCTTTAAAAAATTGTTTGACTCTTCTGAATTTTAATAATACCGTGCATATATAGAACAAACTTATTTTTTATAAATCCATTATTATATACACTTTAGTCATAATTTAACCATAAATTATTACATTTATTTTAATGTAAACGAACTTATAATTTCTAATCAAGATTCATTGTATAGCCGCATAGGATATGTTGATCATTAATAGAAATAGAAAATAATATAAAGCTAATAAAAATTTGCCGCTGCCGCCCACGAGAATAAAATGAGAAAAGAAAATCTCCCGCCATCGCGTAGTGATTTTCGCCGCGAAAAATTTCCCGCGCGCGCATGCTGTGATTAGCACAGAAATCGGATCCCCTAACCACCCATCCCGCATAACCTCCCAAGTCTGCCCATTCCTCATCTATCTCTCCATCGGTGGTGCGCTGGGTCAACTGTGGTTGTGGTGCCGCCTGACGCCGCCAGCTGCCGGGCGGGAGAGTGTTGGGTCTGCGGCGTCGCCATCCTCGATCAGCCATCAGCGCAAGGTACGCACCCATCCAAGAACTTCCTCCGCTGCCTTATCCCTACCAGCATCGTCGTCTCTCCCACAGTCCCACCGGTTGCTGTCTCCAAGCCGCCGCAGCACCGGCCATCGTCGGATCCCTCACAACTGCCATCCCACCATCTGCCGGTGCCGGCCCCTCATGCTCATAGGTGGCCAGGCCCAGCCGCACGGCACTGGCCCCTCGTCCTCACGGGCAGAGGCTTCTGATTCCTAAAACTAGTACATTTCTATAGTGATGGCCACGAAATTGATTTGTGCATAGAATTTCAGTGTTCAGTTAGGGTCAAAGAGGATAGAGTTTTCTAAATTTCAGTGTTCGAAATTGATTTCTGCCTCTCGTCCTCATGGGCAGAG
Organism: Hyparrhenia diplandra; assembly: GCA_015847255.1. Lineage (NCBI taxonomy): Eukaryota > Viridiplantae > Streptophyta > Magnoliopsida > Poales > Poaceae > Hyparrhenia > Hyparrhenia diplandra. The sequence continues at coordinate 57,708 of JADLZK010006262.1, read as the reverse complement.
GCCCTTGTTTCAGTGTTCGAAATTGATTTGTGCATAGAAATTGATTCCTAAAACTTGTGCATAGGATTTCAGTGTTTAGTTAGGGTCAAAGTGCATAGATTTTTTTCTGATTTGTGCATGGAAGCTAGTATCAGAATTCACATGGGAATAAATTATCCAGTTTGTTGGATGCATTAGGAGTATATACTAGGAATACAGTATGAACTATTTTGCCTATTCTGTGTATCAAAATTGCAGAACTATTTGTTTCATCTTTGAAATTTGTAGAACGAAATTCTTAAATTTCTTACCTCTTAACTATGAATACAATATGACAGGGCAACTAACATGTTCATTCTATACTTTCTTGATCTCCCATATATAAGCAGAAGAAATCATGCCAAGAGGACTTCGAAGATTGAAGAATTTGAACATTGATGGACCTCGTGCAGAACCTGTTGAGGAGGAGCACGAAAATATAGCAGACAATGGGAACAATGAAAGTTTGCAGTCCCCTCCCGATATTGATGGTTTATTAGCCCGCCTACCACGCCAACCTCGAAATCCAATTAAGATAATATGTAAGTTTCAGTTTTTTGTTCTAGCATATTTAGATATGATGTGTAATCTTACATTTTCACAAATGCAGGTCCAAATGGAGACGTTAGACAGATTATAGGAATTCACACTTAAAAATTTACTAGCATTACAAGGAGGAGGAAAGGTAATTGTAGAGACAGATGAAAATGGTGTCCCAAATGAAAGGTCAGCCTCCATTCTTGGGCAGCACCTTGGCCATCTAGCAGAAAGCCCAACCTTAGCCCCTTTAGACATCCCAAGATTCGACAATCGCATGTTTGATTCACACAAGGAACAAATAATCAAGGATGTTGAGGTATCTTTTTATTATCAGTGCAAGCAAGTACCTCCATGTTTCATCTAAGTACTAACATTTACCTTCCTTTATATAGCTAAAGTTTTCCTTCCCAAGGCAAACTATACATCTTACAAGAGACTGGATCCTAAGGACAGTTAATAATAGGTGGCGAGCCTACAAATCGAAGCTTAAGAAACAATACTTCAATCGCGGACGAGAGAACTCTAGAAGAAATCATAAGAGAGAAGCCACTAACGGTTAATGAACATCAATGGAGATCTCTTTGTTGGAATTTGGTGCCGTGAACCACATAAGGTACATCTGTTTACTCAATGTTTATATGAAATTTTAATCAAGGAATGTAACACTGAATCATTGTCCATATTTGTAGAAATTATGTGCCACAAACTCGTTGTGCAAAAGAACAAAAAAACCGCACACACCACTGGGAGAAAAAAGCCATGCTAGACTCAAAAAAGAGATGGTGATAAATATTCTTCGACCGATATTTGTTAAATTCCACTATCATCTATTTTAGTTTTGAAATGACACCCAAATAACTCTATTGTACAGGAATCCACAAATAAAAAGAAAGTTTCACAGGATAGAACTATGGGAGGCAGCTCATAAAAAAAAAAGAATGGTAGATTCACTACTGAAAAAGTGGAGACACTAATGGTATGTATATTTTCTTGAATAAATGATTATGCTTGATCTGTATACCAGTTTACAATTCCATAACCTTCATATATACTCATTTCAATAGGCTGCATCTTATGAGGAATTAAGAAAAAAGAGAGAGAACAACGGTGGTAATAGTCTTTCATCTAAAGATTACAATGAAGTGTTCAATGATATCGTTGCCAAGGATATCAAAGCACGGGGGTACTATGATGATAAGTATTGGAGTCAAGTACAAGTTTCTCAAGGTTTACCTTTTGTGACACAAACCGAGGAAGAAAGATTGTACAAAGAGAAAGTAAATGCAATGGAAAATCGATGGAATGCATGAGTGATTTCATGAAGTACTTGTTTACTTTTATGTCAAAAAGTATCCGAGAAGATAATCCGCGGAGGAAATGAAAGCATTTTTACATGATGAAGTAAGCTTACATTGAACCATGCCATCTTCTTTCTCTACCTCTCTGTGAATAAGAGCTTATTTTGTCAACCATGTGTTGGTTCATACTTTTTTAGGCAGGTGACAGCCTTCGACCATGAGTGTACCGATGATGACATCTCCGAAAGTATTATTCCAAACCATACCGATGGCATCCATGAAGACTCAGATGTTGATGTAAACTCTCCGACAAATGATGAACCGCAGGTATACCTACTTAAATTTTAACTATCATTAGGTTATCAGTAATTGTATCTAAGTTCTTGCCGATGGCTACGAGAACATGGTTCAAGCCAAGCGGCGAAGAACAATCTCGGCAACAATCTGTCCCCAGAATTCCTAGACAAACCGAAGTTATACCACGTGAGCAAACAACTTCAAAGGTATGTTAGAAAGGCCTAGTCGAATATTGATGCACGTGTATTAGTTGTTCCTTGTGTTATAATTTGACAAGCTCATATGCACAATATTTTGTACACTAATCTTCATGTTTTTCTCTCCCTATTAACTCAGCTAAGCTATTCCCTGTAGGAGACACAACCAAAGACACATACCGATGGCAATGTAGTGGCAAATTTGTCATGTGATCCCATATTGCACAACATGGTATGTCCAAGCTAATATTATAATATTGTTTCATATGAAATATATTGGCTTAGATTGATTATTAAGTGATTCTATGTTTTGATGTTTTAATTCATGTATATTACGTAAAAACACAAAAGGGTTAGAGCGTCCCAAAGCATGTGCATACCAGAAATCGGTATGTGCTACTGATTTACCTTATTATCTTCAAATGATGTTAGTTATCATTTCAAAGATCATATGGTTATGTTGTGTAATTTGTAGAGACAAGAGGAAGTCTATCTTTTGTCACTTGTTAAACAAAGGCGAGTTTTGGCCAAAGGGAAATTAGTGACTACCGACAGCCGGACAGAGATTTTAGGAACAAAGCTTGGATCGTAATATTGGGGGTTTATGTCGAAGGTCTTGAAAATATTGATCGTGGCAATAAAGGAGATGAGGAGGTACCTAGACCATTTCAAAAAGATTCGTACACTAAATTGATGCTGTTGGATATGTTATTGCTTGGCCAACTACACATGTAAGTTTGATTTTTTTTTTCATCTAAAGTAGTACATGTGTCCGTAATGTCTTCAAATTGAGTTATTCATCCAACACTTGTTCAATTGCGGGTGAAGAAAGCTAAAAGCTTATCTCGTACCCGCAACAAGTTGGTACCCGCAACACGTTGACAAAGATAGATGGAAAGCATAGCACAAATTTTAAAGTGAACAAGATAGGTTTTAGTTGTTACAAGAATTAGTTAAGTAATATTTGTATGATATTGGTACTCTTTGCTTCTTTGTGAACACAATTGTACTTTGAGTAATGGAGATATTATCTATTTAGTCATTCTTTGTTAAGGCCAAATGCAATATCGTTGATGCTTTACTTCTCATTATGAGTCACGATGAAAATAGAAAATAAAATAATTTGATTCCAATTTGTACATCTCGATGCACCATATATATAAATAAATAATGCAAACAATTTTTTTGAGACGTATTAAAGCGTTACAATATAGCGTGTCTACTACTACATACAACATATTGATGCATGCAAGAAATCGTTTCGACATGTATTAATACACACTATGACGTTACTATACAATGTATCTATATATGTAAACACACAATAAAAATGCGCTACATTATTGTTTCTACTTTTGTTAACACGTGTTTAGGCGTTACAATAAAACGTGTCATCTGCCACGCCACGTCTCCACATCACCTTTGCCACGCCAGCTGCCACATCACCTTGCCACGCCACCTACTATATGGTCTCTATACTCCTTAATGCGCAATAATTGTCACTACAAAACGTTACTATAGTAGTAGACACGAATTGTGAATGCATCTATAATATTGTCTCTACAGTTGTTTCACACGTGATGAAACGTCACTATACGACGTAACAACACTAATAGAAATGTTTTAAATGTGCATCTATAAAAGCGTAACAATGTTTGTAGACATGAATCTAACATGTCTAGGAAACGCCTCTATTCATATAATATATACGCTTATGAAAATCGTCTCTATAGAGCCCGACACGGTCCATACGAAGACGCTTCTAATACGCTTTCATAAAGCGTGCCTACATCTCTATAGAAACGTGTGAAAACGTGTCACTATTACCTAAAAACAACGCACCTACAGGGGGTTTCTAGTAGTGGCGGCGGCGGACGCAGGGACCGCACCGGCCGCCGTCAGTGGGCGGAAGAAGGCCTGCAGCCCGCTGTGCGGCCCAGAGCACCCCGAGTCGAAAGGCGTGAGAAACCACGTTCTCATCGTAGCCGGCTTCTTGTAATATTAGTAAGTTGCCTAGATCGTCAAGGATGGAGCGACGGAACTCGCCCAAGAGCGCGGGGTCACCAAACACGAGGTCGCCCAGCACGCCGTCGTAGTCGTTGATGACAACCCACATCGCGTCACCGGACACGCGAGGCACCGTGGTAGCCCTAGTCGTGAGAAGGTGGAGTGCCAAGCTGATCTGCCCTTGGTCTTCCAAAACCTGACTCACTTGGAGTATGTCCTATTAACTTCGGCTTCAGCCGTCGGGCCGATGCTCGAATTAACCGAGGCGGCGGCGGCGGCCATGGCTTACGTACGCGAGGCGGCGTAGTATGTTGGTGGAGGACGAACGAACGCGTGTGACGTACTGCGTTTTGATTTTGACTAGTGAGACCAGCTATATAGATGGACGGGCCCGGCCGTATGGATGTCGAGTTCAATTCGTTTAGGAAAGGGAAACAGATCCGACGATTCACAAACGCATCATGGATGTCAAGATCAATTCGTTTAGGAAAAGGAAACCAATCTAATATTCCGATTCACAAACGCCAGGGAGCAGCGCGGGCGACCAAAGGGAGCGGCGGCAGCGCGGCCAGCGAGCGGCAACCGCGCGGCCAGCGAGCTGCAATGTCTGTCGCGGCCAGCGCAGCCACGGAATCGCACCGGTTCTGCCAGGGAAGCCGTGGCCAAGGGGCGCGAGCTTGAGTGTAAAATGGAGTGAACGAGGATGCCTTGCCTTGGCCCTCGGTTGCGTGTTATATTGGCCCCTCCCGTGGCTTAGAACTATTACTCTTGCTTGTTACATTGTATGGTTAAACCACAATATAGATTATGCACATGCACATCTAAGTCAATGCCTATGCCTATTTCTGTTCTCTAATATCCTCTATTAATCTCAGCGACGTACGAGGTTGAGATTGGACCTGAATTTATCTTGAGTACCGTGAGAGGCTTGGTAAAACCATCAGCTAGTTGGTCACATGTGTGAATGTACACTACTACAGAATTGTACATCACTGCCGGGCTCCAACCCCCTTCACTGCCGAAAACTGAACCGGCGAAACCATAGCGTAGTGATGTGTGCTATTTTATCACTACCGTTCCTTTTCACCCGGCAGTGTTGTGCTTTTAAAAAACAAAAAATAAATAATGAGCATGCAGGCGCCACATGCACCTGCCATGCTCTGCCATGCCCACATGCCCCTACCATGCTCTGCCATACTCGCTGGCTCCTTGCCACTCCAATAAACAATTCACAGAGAAAAGAGAGATTCAACAATCACAAATCGAATCGATTCATTGATTACATGGAAGATTCATAGATCACATAGAAGGATTCAACACTTCACAAATCATTCAAGAAAAAATTCATACATCACGCACAAAGAAGAGATTCAACACATCATGAATTAACTCATTCAACGTACAAAGAGGAAGGTGAGAACGAGCTTGAGCTGCGGTGGATCTTCGCGACGAGCTGCGAGAGGATCTTCGCGATGAGTTGCGGGAGGATCTTGCGGTGGATCTTGCCCACGCAGAACCACATGCACACACATGGTTAAGATTAGTTATTTCTTAGGGAAAAAGAACCACAAGCACGCACTAAAAATAGAAGGAAATTGAAGAGTTGAAAGAACCACAAGCACGCACTAAAAATAGAAGGAAAAAAGAACCACAAGGTGAGGGACGAGCTTCACCAACCTCATGCGCACCACCGGGCACAGCTCCACTTGTAGCACCTCCATCGAAAACGAGAGGGGCAAAGCTCACACCAGATCTACTTGGATGTACCTGCTTGGGAAAACGAGAAACAAGAATCTGCTCGCGTTAGAAACAGGATTCGTGCACCAAGAAAAAAAAAATGAGAGAGAGCAAACAAGATCCGAGAGAAAATATTCCTCATGCGAACCGCCGCTGCATCTTCCTGCTGCACCAAGAGCTGAAAGAACCACAAGCACGCACTAAAAATAGAAGGAAAAAAAGAACCACAAGGTGAGGACGAGCTCCACCAATCTCATGCGAACCGTCCGCCGCATCTTCTCGCCGCCGCGCCCTGTCGACCGGATGGAGATTTGGGGACGAGATTTGGGGAGGAGGTCCCGGCGAAGGCGCGGCCGGGGGAGCGAGAAAATATCGGGGTAGAGAGAGAGAGGGAAGTCACGGGTTGTCACGACGCGAGGAAGGAGTGAAGCGGGATGAATGAATATTTCGGTCCGTGACCTTGCATCACTAGCGGGTTGGCTAATTCAACCGATAGTGATAGACATCACTACCGGGCATTTTATAACAACCGGTAGTGATGTGGTCTTTCACTATCGGTTGTGTGTGACTCTAAGCTATTTTTAGATCTTGAAGCCAGAAATGGGCAAACACTGACGGTTCATTCAAATTCGGTAGTGATAGCGGTGGTAGTGATGTACAAATCTGTAGTAGTGGTATCTAATGTCGAGCAACTTTTTGTGCTACTCTTTCTCGACAAAATGGAAATCAATTTCAATGTGTTTGGTGCTCGCGTGGAAGACCGGATTTGCTCGACGGATATCTAGCGCCAACATTATCACACCATAGGCGACCAACCGGAGGGTGAGGGATTCTTAGTTCATATAGCAACTTTTGAATCCATATGATCTCAGTCGTTGCATTTGCCAAGGCTTTATACTCAGCTTTGGTACTTGACCATGAGACTGTAGGTTGTTTTCTAGCACTACATGAGACTAGATTAGGTCCAAAAATACCGCAAAACCCCTAGTAGATCGGCGATCATCAGCACAACTAGTCCTGTCTGCATCTGAGAAGGCACTGACCATGCTAGAACCAGACCACTTGATCTTGAAGCCAAAATCTAGAGTACCTTTGACATACCGTAGAATTCGCTTGGCGGCACTCCGGTGTAGTAAGGCTGTAGTCGTACCTCGTGTTGATGTAGTTGGAGATTGCAGCCTTGTGCGAAGTCGCCCTCGAATGAAAGCGCACGGAGTGCCTCCATGATCATCTTCGGGTAGGGACAGCAGGCGGGCGGCCATCAAATCTTGGCGATGGTGGTGGTCGAAAGCCATCGGTGGTGGGAATCGCCCTGGTCTCCGGATACCACCGGCACAACGCCTTCGAGGGGCGGCGACGGCGGTCGGCGGTAGCGCCATGGAGGGCGGCACGGCGGTGGGGCTGGGCGGTGGCGTGCCCTAGGGTAGGAGGCGGCGCATGGGGAGGGCAGCGGCTAGGGAAGAACGGGAGGCGCGGGTGAGAGAGAGAGAGAGAGAGCTGAGATTTTGGGTGTTACCCCTTTATTTTTCGATTAAGATTCAACCGATTATATGCCCCTTGTATTTATAGTCCGAGGGAGACTTGCATCTAAAGAAATCTCCTATTTTATTCCCTAAATATCTATTACTTAATGACGAAAACAATTGACAACGGTGACGGTGACGGTCGGCCCACTCAAACCCAGGCGTGTCGCGCCCGCCTTGTTGGGCCTAGGGGCGGTCTTTGCCTTTGGGCGTGTGACATTAAGTAACAACAATTGTAATTTTAGAATTACTAGTTAAACGCCCGTGCGTTGCTACGGGATAATAAAATTTTATATATAAAAACATAGATCACATGGTAAGGTAACAATACTATAAAATTAAACAATGATATTAACGTGACATTATGAATTAACTACTATATGGGATGAACCTGTTTTCAACAGGCCATTTAGAACCGGAAAGCATTTGTTAACATTCGATCAACCTCACCATTATTCTATCACTCTTATCCGACAAAATAAACCGATACGAACTACAAAGGTCACAAAAAAAACTGAACTTTGGAAAAAATCTTAAAATATATTCAATAAGAGTGTCTTAATGTGAAAACTATACCAAGCAGCAAAATAATTTGAACGGAAGTTGTAACGAACTCGACAACAAATTTGAGAAATTCATTTCAAGTATATGTGTATTTCTATTGTATTTTCAGATTTATTATTCTACAGAAAAACATCATATTGCATGTACATGATGTCATATGACGTTACCAAGCTAACAAAGGAAGAACGTGCATCCCATCCGTTTGGTGGCGCTTGCTTCGTTCGGTCATGGCGCTGCACGCTTTGTGCGCACGTGGCGCCCGCGTGCGCCGCCGGGGGTGAGGTATGTGGGCGGCCACTACAACTTGCTTGGGCTCAACGCGGGGCTCTCCTGCAGTAGCCGGCGGCGCAGGCTGTAGGTGGTGGAGTCCGTCATGGCTTGGGAGCCCTAAAACGGACATTGTTTGGCTTCCACCGAGAGATCGGGAGACTGCAGGGAGGTGGCGGTGCTTACCGCGCAATAAAAAGGAATGGATTGGAGGAGCGGCGTAGGTCACCGACCGCAAAGAACGAGGGACGATGTCGTGAGGTGATCACAATGACCTCCCTGGTGTCGCTATCATGATCATGCGCGGGCCAGCGGGCAATGGCCGTCGACTCGCCAGGTCTCGGTGTAGGGCTCTGTCGCGGCCAGTTCGGGCGGGCGCGCGAGCAGCATCGGTGCGTCCGTGCTGTGGGCGCGTGGGGCTGCAGCGCCGGGCGAAGTTACGGGCCGGGTGCGGGGAAGGAAGGAAACCACATGTAGGGAAGGGGACGGGATCACAAGATTAGGTGGTTACCTAATATAAATCGCATGTGCGAGGAGATTGGGTGGTTACCTAATATTATTAGCATGCTTTCCATGCCGGCGTTGATTGGGTGTTGCCGAATATAGATGTGTTGCCGAATATAGATTGCACGTATGAGGAGACCACGTGGGAAGGGGGTGCGGGCGGGATCGCATGGATGGGGTGAAAGGTGAGGCGAAATTTTTAATGCACCAAATGGCAGTCTTCTTGCAGAGATGAGATTTTTATGTAGTAGAGATACAAGGTAGAACGTAAACGTGCACAACACAAGCAGACACTAAAAAAAACTACGAATTGATGCCATCGTGGTCTTGGTTCTCTTCGCGCTCCCTGGCAACAAGCCGATGCTTGCTGTCTTGTGACCATGTCATCACTTGCGCACACCGCTCCGTATCAAGTGCATACTTCACACACAGCACCTATCGGCTATATACAAAAGCAAAGACTAGCTTCACTTCACTGATCATATTCATATGCATCAGCATTCAGCAGTGGGCAGTTCATGGCGGCAAAGCGGGCACATATTGCTGATCCCCAACCACTTGGCGATGCAGTCCGTGTGGAACCTATGCCTGCGACTTGGACATGGCATCACGCTGACCTGTGCACCATCCACAAACTCGTCGAAGCAGATGCCACACCCCGTGATGGTGTCGTCACCATTCCCTCCGGCGGCGGCATGGTGGAACGTTTCCTTCTCCAGGCTACGCACGGCGGCGGCAGATGCATGGACCGCAAGATTTTGTCTAGTAGTGTAAATAAAGCGTGCAGCCCGCTGGGCGGCCCGAAAGCAGCTCGAGTCGAAAGCTGTGAGAAACCACGAGCTCGTCGTAGCCGTCTCGTTGTAATATTGGTAAGCGGCGTAGATGGAGAAGGATGGAGCGACAGAACTCGCTGAAGAGAGCGGGGTCACCCACCACGTCATCGCGCAGCACTTCGTCGTAGTCGTTGATAACGACCCACATCGCGTCGCCAGACACGCGGGGCACCGTGGTAGCCCTAGTCGTAAGAACGAGTATTGCCAAGCTGAGCTGCCCTTGGTCTAGCAAAACCGACTCACTTGGCGTAGGTCTTCATAAACATCGGCGACGGCCATCGGGGTGACGCTCGCATTAACCGAGGCGACGGCGGCGGCCATGGCGTTACGTGAGGCGGCGTAGTATGTTGGTTGGAGGACGAACGAACGCTGGGTGACTGCGTTTTGATTTTGACTAGTGACCTAGCTATATAGATGGCTGGCCGGGCTCGGCCGTATATGCAAGTCGAGTTCAATTAGATTAGGAAAGGAAACGAATCCGACGATTCCTAGATGTCGAGTTCAATTCGTTCAGGAAACGAATCCGATTCACAAACGCATCGCTAATGCAATTCAATCGGAATCTGAACAGTACCTGCTTCGTGTGATAAGACGACTCCATTCAGGAAGCCGAGACATTAATTTGGATCGGAATCAAACTCACATTAATAAAACACTACAAATTGACCCCGTTTTGTTTTTGGTACAAACCTGACCTGATCTACTTACAAGTTACAATCATCGACCACGGGGAGAGAGAAACTGCACATTCCATTCCTGTTGCAATTGCAATCCGGGTTCCAAAGCCCGCCGCCCTCTAAAACAACAGGCACCGGCCGCCGGCGACTCATTCCACGTTCCCGGCGTGACGTTCCCTCCTAAAATACTGTGTAATTGGCCTGTCGAGAGAACGTACTTGATTCAGAAATGCGCTCACGAACCCAGGTTTCTTAGCCACCGCTTCAAGCTCGTCGTCGGTGAGCCATGCAGAGAAGCCGTTGACGCCGCCGATGTAGGATTGGCGGAGGCGTGGCTCACCGGAGTCGGTCAGGGTGCTCGGCAGGAAAGACTGGTGCCAGCGACGGTGCGCAGCTTCGTCCATGGCGTCGGCGTCCTTTGGCCGCAAGAGGAGCACGATGTAGATTCTATACCTGGAACTGGGACGGGGATGGGACTGGAAGACTCGGTGGCATGTCGGTGGAGGCTTGCAGTTGCAGTCCGATAATTATTCATGTAGGAATGCACGGCTGCAGCAGAGAAGGATGGCAAGGAGAGATGCTAGCAGCACAGCACCGGTACCCATCTTAACAAACGCCATGGAAGAAGCTCAACCTATTCTTGCATTTGGGTCTGGATTGTAGGAAATAAACCTGACTGGTTTATGTGAGTCACAGACCGCGTGACGTACGTACGTGTGTGTACACTCGGTCCTTCGGGATAGTGCTTGTAGGCTATTTTTAGTAAGCGCTGGTGCAGAGTACTAGGCAAAGACGGTGTGGCTGTCAATAATTTGGAGACCGGATCATGTGGATCGTGGAGCGTGAGTCATGTGGTGCATGCGAGAGTCGATGTGCGGCGCCGCATGAGCTCCGGTGAGCAGGTTGTTGCTCAGCATTGTGTCGCTGTGCTACTAGCCATGTACTCGTGTCAGCTCAAATTGTCCCGAGTCGTGTTTTTTTCATCAATAATAGCCTACAAACGTTCATCGCCGCGGAGTTCGTCGCTGAGATTTCTTTTTCTGTTGTTCATGTTGATCATGTGATTGTTTGTTGATCCTCGGTTCCAATATGGATGCTGATATGCTATGGTACGTAAGCAACAAATCAAACCAAACGTGATTAGATTTGATCCCTTATATAAGTCGTGTCCAACATAAATACATGATCGATGAGCAAGCTATTGACTGCCTACATCATATTTGACACGTTTTACTAGCTAGATGTCTAGTAAATGTAAGGGTAACGTACGTGACCTACAACAGCCAACACGACGTGCTGACAAATTACGTACGCTTCCTAGCTCAACTATCTGAAGCCAGCGCCGGGTGTGAGATGGGTAATCACGGGCAACTTCAATTTCATCTGTAAATAAAGCAGCAGATCGACAAGAGCAACAGGAATTTGAACCCTTGCCTCATATGGACATTTCCACGAAGCGCTAGATGAATGTGACCTCTCAGAGATCAGCCTTCAAAACCGGAAGTTTGGTCAGGAGAGAATGAAGGTTGGGGAACACTCAGACCCCGACCCCTTCGTCTCGCCCCCGAGTCGCTCCCCCACGCTGGGTGACCGGGCGGCTCCAACCCTAGCCGGCGCCGCCACCTCCTCTCCCGCCCTCGGTCGCCCGCCGCCGCCCGAGTAAGCCGTCGGCAAGGCGCGCGGGGGGCTTGCCGGGAGGGCGGGCGGCGGGGCTCTCCTTGCTTCATGGTGGCATGGCGGCGTGGGGTCGCGGCAGTCCGGCGAAAGCGCGGCGTGCTCGGGCCGCATGGGGCACGGGCACGGTCTCCCCTCGTGGCTGCTACAGCGCCCGGCTAGTGGGCGGTGGCTGCCCCGACTCCGACCTTCCTCCCCACTCGGCGGTGGCTTCCCCTTGGGCGGCGCGTGGCTATGGCGGGGGCCGGCGGACGGAGGCCGTCCATGGACTACTAGAATTGACCCTTGACCAACGCCTATATTTGGTTGCAACTGGAATCAATTGCAACTAAGTCTTTTGGTCGACGGATGGTTGCAATTGGAACAATGCAATAGCCTCAAGCAACCATTAGATGTGGCGTTGCAATAGATTTTGTTATTGCAATGAACAAAAAAACCTATTGCAACCAAGTTGGTTGCAAGAACAAATATTGCAACGATTAGATTGGTTGCCTAAGGTTCTATTGCGATGAAACACTTGGCTGCAATATTTCATGATTGCCAATTTAACGAATATGTTGCAATAGAAAAGTATTGCCACTCCAAAACTACATGGGCATATGGTCATATTACCACGAAGTGTGATCCATTGCATTACGGTGCTTTTGCAACATGTACATATGGTGGCAATAGATGATGTGGTAATGCAACGAACTAATCTTCGAGGTAATATAATGTAGGTTGCAACGATTTTGTGTTGGTGGTAATAGAGGTCACAAGCAACAAACAATTGGTGGTGGCAATAGATGGTATGATAATGCAACGAACTAGTCTTCGAGGTAATATATAGAAGTTGCAACGAATTTGTGTGGGTGGTGATAGATGGCACATGCAAGAAACAATTGTTGGTGGCAATAGATGATATGGTAATGCAACGCATAAAGTTCATTGCAATAATGCATATTGCAACCAAAATCATTGGTTGCCTATTATTCTATCGCTAACGAGGAAATTTGAATAGCAGTTTTAAAATAATTTTCACAGCATGCACATCACATATAATAACTGATACATTCATTAATTTAAATTGTCTCAAACTAAAGTAACACACAATACCCAGATTTCTTCTTAAAAGAACATGACCACAACTAACAAAATAAAGACATCATATTTAACTAAGTTCACAACATTGTTTAGCATATAATAAATCAATCTAAAAATGAGTTCGCTGGTTGCTCCATCGCCCATCAGCTACACCATCATAAATAAGCATCTTTGTAACTTGTCATTCTTGTTGGTGCCGACCATCAACATTAAGCCATAGAAGCTTTCTCTAATTGTTTTGGCTGTCCAAGTTTCTCTGCGATTCATGAAAACATATATGATTAAATTCATGGAGTAATTAGCAATCATAGAACAAGAGCAATTGAGAGCAAACAATTCCAAGCACATTCAGCCCTAGAAAACAGCACACAGTAGCATGTTGGAAAACAAGAAGGGAACACATAAATATAGGGGCAAATGATATAATACCTAGGCATATCACATATATACAGAACTTAGAAGACATTCAAACATGCAGTAGGCTCACTTGAAATTGTCGAACACTAAGTTAACTAGAAAGCAAACAAACTGCACTTAGTGTGTAAAAATCTGAACATACAAGCCAAAATAAATGTACTAGTGCAAATGATTAGTCCCATAAGAAATGCACAATGAAGGAAATGACTGACTAGTGGTTACCTAAGGGCTAAGAAATACAAATTTGACACTACATAACTGGTTATATAAAGCTTGTCTTGTGTACATGCAAGATGAGGTAGAAACAGATATCTGCACTTAGTGACCCTAACCGGCACCAGTTCTGCCAAGCTGTGCTGCCCTTGTCGTAGCAAAACCAGACTCGCTTCGCGTATGCGTCGATTAATAACGACTTCAGCGGCCGACGGGCCGTTAGCAGCCGAGGCGGCTATGGCGGCGTTTCACACCAATTTCTAGTCCCCTTCTTCGATCTCTTGGCGGATGGACAGTGACGACGGCGCGGTGATCAGACGGATATCGATGCTTTCTTGGCCTTGTACCTGCTTCTTGGCTTTGCACGCGGGGCCCCGGCGCTGCCGGAGGACGAAGGAACGAACGAACACGTGGCTACGTATATAGATGGCCGGAGCCCGGCCGTATGGAATTGGACGTCGAGTTCAATTCGTTTAGGAAAAGGACACGAATCCGATTCACAAACGCATTGGTAACTAAATTTTTTCGCGATCGGGCCGTTCACCCGTATTTCATTAAGAGGAGGAAAACCAAATCCAAATACAACAAACCCCGATGCCGAAAGACATCACAGGAGAAACACCAACGAAGACCATAAACATAAACTAAAAGCAAGAAAAGCGAGGGGCAGGGAACCCTCCACCTAACAAACCCAGCAAACTGCGCCTATACAAAAGATAACTCAACACCTAGGTAGCTAGTAGTGATCGGAGCCGTAGATGATACACCTCGGCAGCAAAGCATCTGCCGGAAAGACAACGACCTCGGTGGCAAAGCATCCACCCTAACACACAACCTCGGTGGCAAAGCATCCACCTAACCTCCATGGCGGCCAAGCATCCGCCAAAAACACAACCCTCGGTGGCAAAGCATCCACGGAACCACGATGGCGACAAAGCATCCACGGAACCACGACGGCGGCAAAGCATCCGCCGAAAAGCACGACCGAAGACCTCGGTGGCAAAGCATCCACGGAACCACCACGGCGGCAAAGCATCCGCCCGGAAGCCGCGACCTGAAGTCCTCGGTGGCAAAGCATCCACCGGAACCACCACGGCGGCAAAGTATCCGCCGGAAGCACGACATATGAAGACCTCGGTGGCAAAGCATCCACCGGAGCAGATAACTACGGCTACCACTAACACCAACAAGACAAACCAAAGGTGAAGAGTAGCATGAAGTGCAAAAGGCGCGAGTGCAGGCGGAAGGAGCAGCGAGCGGGGAGACCGGCGAGAAGGAGGCAAGCAACGAGCATCAACGAAGCCTTCCGGAAGGAACGGCGTCAGGGGCGCCAACCGTTGTGTGTGGCATCTGGGGATTTTCATCCCACCAGCTTGCTCAACCGGCCTCGACAGCGGCCGGGGCAAAGTGCGATGAAAGGGATGCGTGCCGCCACCGGCCAAACCACCACGGCAGAGCTCATTGTGCGCTACCTTGCCGCCGCGAATCAACCACCACGGCGCGACAAGCGGGGACCAAGGACACCACCACCACCGGCAGCCACCGCGGCGGCGCCGACGCCCGCGACAACACGCTCCACGGCACAACTGAGGAAGTCGCCGCGTCGCCCGAGCGCCCGCCACGCGCCCGCCCGACCACGCCCTGGTGCGCAGCACTGTCGGACGTCAGCGCCTAGGACAGCAGCAGCAACACCAAAACCCCCCACGGCAGCCACGCCCGAGGCCAACCACCACAGCAGCGGTTTTGAGGGGGTCGCGCCCGCGCCGAATCCGGAGCCGGGGCTGCCCCCGGCGTCGCCACCATTGCCGACGGCGGCGGGGCGCGCCGGCTCCCGGGCGCACGGGGCACCTCGCGAGGGCCCGGCGGCCGTCGGGCTGGGGCGGCAGCCCGGTTCCGCCGCCTTGGCGCTTCGCCGGCTGGCGCCCGCCATGGACCCGATCCCGGCCCGGGCGAGCACGGGAAAGGCGGCCGGCGGCGAGGGGAAACGGCCGCGCCCCCATCTCTAGTGCCTGCCGGCGCCGGCGCGCGGGGACGCGGACCTCGGTCAGGCGGTCGCCACGGATCAGCGAGGATGACGGCGAGCGAGGGAGGGGCGTCATGCCGGCGGCCCGGGCCCGGGTGGAAGGTTGGAGGAGGGAGCGGAGGGAAGGGTTGGAGGGAAGGTGGGCGCGCCGGGCTCCTTGTGGAACCGCCGCCGCTGGCCGCCGTCGCCACGCGAGGGGATGGGCGACGGCGCGGAGGCGCCGGAGGGAGGGGGAAGTGGTGGTGGCCGCCGTCGCTCAGTCGTGCGTTGGGGCGCTTCGGGGCCCGTGTTTCTCTTAGCTATCCCAACGTGTGTAGTAGCGGGGCCCTTGGTAACTAAATGCAGTTTCATTCGAGTCCGAACTACTAGCAGGTAGCTAGTAGTATACGTATTATTAGGGATCGTATATATATCGTCGGTAAATGGCGATGGCTCAGCCTCCAGTAGTGTATACGTGTGCATCGTCGGATCCAACCACTGTGCACCACAACCTTTTAAATAGGCCATGGCGATGGCGGTGAAGCTTGGCTTCGTTAAAACCTAAGACGGTAGCATGGCCATCCACACATTAATTGTCATGTAAAATTTGATGCTCTCAAGCCATGCTCGTGGGCTGATCTTCTTCAAAATCCTTGAAAAAGAGCCCTCGGTCTAGAAAAGGCTCTGCATGTGCATCCTCTCTCACTGTCTCTAGCGCAGGGCAGGAGTGACCAAAAGAATGTTCATGAAAGATGAGGTCATGCTGAGTGAATGAATGCTCGAGAACGTTAATTTGTTGTTTGTAGTGCCCAGTCATTTTCAAAGTTTTGTATGTCTGGGTTGTCCTCCTAGTAAAAAGACATTTTAATCTATGCTTCTCATGAAAAAAAGAAATTAAATTATAAATGTTAGATCGTTAAAAATGATAGAAAATATATGAGACATGTTCTTTTGCGATATGCTCTGTCCAGTAAAATTATGGCTGTACTACCTCCGTATCGCATTTAGAAGATCGTTTTGGAAAGGTTTTGGTCAAACATTGAGAATATGAACCATATGAATAACTTTTTAATTTGTTGAGTTTGGAAATGTAAAAATTATATCAATAGATTTGTCTTTAAAAATTACTTTCATAAAAATATACATATAACTTTTCAATAAATATTTTTACGAGAAAAGAGACGTCAAATTAAGTTATGCTTTGGAGACCATGTAGTTTGTAACTGTGATACGGAGGGTGTATATTGTAAACTACCTATGGATGTTTGTGTCCATTCTTTACTTATTTCAACAGGTTGGAAAGTTGAAACTATAAAAATAGTAAATCATTTTCAAAAATTTTGAAACCTCCTTTTCTTAATTTGAGGTAAATGTAAGGTTGTGTCAAAATCTGAGGTAAAATGATCTCATCACGTCTGCAGATTTCGCAGTTTGACTATTTTGAGATGTATCTAGTTTTGTGAAGGATGATGCAAGTGTAATCCTCCTTTATTAAAATCACTTTAAAATGTATCAAAGCATATACACCAATAATATGCTTCTTCCATGCCAATTTCGTACGTGTTGATCATCATCACTTCACACACCACTCTCCACCTGTGCCAGACAGCGCCCTTTTGCAATAACTCTTACAAACTAGGTTACTACTATTAAAGCAAAGACCACCTTTTTACTTCACTGATCATATGCACCAGGGAGTGGGCAGTTCATGGCGGCAGAGAGGGGCACCTGTTGTTGATCCCCAACCACTTGGTGATGCATTCCGTGTGAAACCTATGCCCGCGACATGGACATGGCATCACGCTAACCTGCCCACCTTCCACAAACTCATCCAAGCAAATGCCGCACTCCGTGACGCCGTCGTCGTCGTCGTCATTCCCTCCGTTGGCATGGAAGAACGTTTGCTTCTCCAGGCCGGCGCTGTGGTAGGCCTGCTCAAGCTGGTGGCGTATCGTCTCCATGCCGGCCCGAATCACCAGCTGACGCAGGTCCTCAAAAATTCGATGCTCGTCGTTACCGGCGGCTTGTAAAGGCAAGAACAGCCGTATTGAGCCGGCGACGAAACACGCCGAGCATCGTGTCAGCCACCGCCGTCGCCGTTCTCTTCGTCATCGTCATTTAGAACCCGCATCGCGTCACGCAACTGCCGCTGCTCGAGGATCAAATGCAGCTTCTGTTCGAACCTGGTGCTGAAGAAGCTGTCGTCGACCATGGCGGAAGCTGAACAAAGGTCAGAAGCTTCGTCGTTGTTCCCCTCAAGTGTAACATGCAGGGACGATGCGTGTTTACATGCGCGTTTCAGGGGATCGTGTGTGTCGTCCAATTTACATACTCATATAGTAGATGGACGTGTTTAATTCGTTTAGGAAAAGGAAAAAGGAAAAAGGAAAAGAACCAGTTTTTTTTAATCAGTTCTATTGCATTTCGGACTCATCTCCTGAACTAGTTTTATTTTCGATCGAGTGCATCTCAATATATACGACGTCGTTTTGGTTTTACCAAACTGATTGCTTATTAAACGTCAGATCAATTCAAAGTCGGAGTCTCACTGGCCCACCGTGCTGTTATTTGTTCCATCGGCACTGGACAGGGTCACAGGGCCCGTATATACATGTCATGAAAGGAGTTCAGACAAGTTTTGTGAAGTGTTCACTAAAAACAAAGAATATTGTACATGCGGTTGGTAAACCCCAGCAGAAATCGGTGAATTTGAATTCCATATAACGAATGGGACAAGCCCTTATAAAAATCCACTGAAAAAAACTGCATATAAAAATTTAAAATTGAAGTTTCGCACTCAGACAAAACCATAGTGACAAGAGAATTCAAAGAATTTTTAAAACTATTCTAGGAATAGGGATTGACATGATATATGCCTCCACAAAGTTTCATTGCCAAAAACTTGATTCATGCAGAGTACGTTGGGGTGGAACTTGGCTTGCTGATGGTTTAAAATCTGTCCCACACACCACACGCCATGAAAGAAGAAGCTGTGCTTGTATTGGTAACATAACAAACACGTAAAGCACTCACCAGGCCGGCACGATGCTCCTCAGTCCTCAAAGTCGTCCTTAGGGCTTAGGAGAAGGCCTGCAGCAGCCTGCTGGGCGGCCCCTGGCTCCAGGTGTGGAAAGATCATGACCTCATCAGAAATCTCCTCTGGGGTGGCCTCTGCTTCGTCGCGGGGAATCAGGCCAGCGGCTTGCCGGGCGGCCCGAAGCACAATGTGAGGAAACGCCTCGTAAACCCTGTGCTCGTCGTAGCGTCCTTCATGTACTCCTAGTACTAAGCCGGTGTGACGGCAAAAGATCAAGCAACAGATCTCATTCTCAAACAAGTCGCCGCCGGCGGCGCCCGCCATCACTACGTCCATCGCGACATGGACCTGGGACGACCGCATCATAACCCTAGTCAGCAGGTCTGCCAAGCTGAGCTTCCCTTGGTCCAGCAAAGCGTGAAACGCTTCGCGTAAGTGTTGCTGGAATTGATCGACGGCGGCGGCGGCGGCGGGGGCAGCGGCAGCGGCCGGCGGACTGTTCACCGAAGAGGCGGACATGGCGTCAATCTCTCAATTCCAAGCTCTCGTCGTCGGCCAGACTTAGGTTGAAGAAGCCAAACAATGTTATTGGTGGGCGGTGGATGGTTACACGGCGGTGGTTAGACGGACATCATTCTTGCCCCTCTACCTGCTGCTTCAATCATTAAAATAACTGAATAAATTATATAATCAGAATAGAGTAAAATATATCATTAAAAATCTTAGCATATCCTCACGACCTCACCTAGGACCGAACTTTCTAGTTTAGTGCGGCAAGCAATCAGGCAACATGCATGCAAGGGGCGCCATATGCACGGAAGGGTACCGGCGATGGTGCCGTTCTTCTTTCGTATAGCACGTACCGTGAAAAAGATGTATATCCATCCTGTTACGCTAGGCTCTCGTTAGAGCATCTCTAATGGTTTGGCAAATTACACTTGGCAAAAGTTGCAATTTGCCAAGTCAGCGAGATGTTTGTCAAGTTAAATCAAACCCCATCTCCAACGGTTTGACATTTTTAAATTGGCAAAATCCAAATTAGTGGCTGCATGCGGCATGCATGATGAGAGAAGCGAACAACGACGCAGGAGAGGAGTTTTGCCAAGTTGAGATTCACTTGGCAAATATGCGCCGCTTGGACCCTCAAATGTCAAGTCTCACCAATTTGCCAACCCGCATGCCAAACCATTGGAGAAGACAATTCATAAATTTTGGCATAAATATGGAATGCCAAGCCCAAATGCTAAACCGCTAGAGTTGCTCTAAGTGTGCCTAGGCGTGTGACTTGTCACGAATCGGAGGGTGTCCGCCTCTCCTATGAGGTAGGCGGACCCCTAAAAAAGCGCGCCTAGGCGCAGTGACTTTTTAAGCTACAACAGGAAGGGCTAACTCTATATTTGCATGACTATCTTAGGCTAAATATAGTCACTGCTACCCCGGCAATAGTCCGGACAGCCCGGGTGTAGATCCGCCCGGTCACGGTGAGAGAGGAGCAGCCTCGGGCCATTGAGCAGCGTCGGACGGAGGGCGCTAGCAGCGCGTCGCGGGAGAGGGAGAGGAACGGTGCTGCAGCAGCGGCACTCGTGTCGGCAAGCGCACGCGTGCGGGAGAGAGCGGAAGAAGAACTGGCAGCAGCGAGAGGGCTGCGAGAGGATGCAGGAAAGGGTATGAGGGTTATATGTGGAAAGTTGAACCTTCAAATGAGCTTTTTCTCCATTTTTATAACCATGAGGCTTTAATGTAGAGAGTTGCCTTCAAATGGACCTTTTTCTGACCACTTTTCTTTTTTTTTTTCTTTTTTTTTAACTATTTATACATATATTAATAAAAAAGTATTTATACATGTATATTCATCGCCTAGAAAAACGCCTAGGGGTGCCTTGGCGTGATTACTCCCAACTAGACACTAGGGTGAGGGTCCGCGCCTAGAATCCGACTAGCGCCCTAGTGAAATAGGGATATCCAACAGTTATGTCAAGTTTTTCTCAACCACTGGGTCAGGTGACCCTTGATCAAATCGAGTAATGTTAACTCTTTTGTTACACGAACATTCTAGTTTAGTGCGGCATGCAATCAGGCAACATGCAAGAAGGGCGCCATGCACGGAAGGAAGGGTACGGGGCGATGGTGTCATTCTTCTTTCTCAAGCCAAGATACTGTAAATATAGCACGTACCATGAAAAGATATGTATATCCATCCTTGTTCCGCTAGGGCGCCGCCTAAGCGCGACATGTCACGAATCCGGAGGGTGTCCGCCTCGCCTATGGGATAGGCGGACCCTAGGCGAAAAGGTCACGGTGAGGAAGGAGCAGCCTCGGGCGTTGAGAGCGGCGTTGGGACGGAGGGCGCAGCGGTGGCGGGCGCTTGGAGGAGGGAAGCGAACAGGCTGCGATAACAGGCACTAGTGGCGGCGAGAGATAGCGGATGAGGAACTAGCGGCGCGGAAAGTGGCTCGTCTTGGGAGAGAGCGAGAAGAAAAAAGCGGCGGCGAGAGAGGTTGTGAGGATGCGGGGAGAGGGTATGAGGGTTTGATATGGAGAGTTGGGCCTTCAAATGGGCTTTCTTCTCCATTTGTATGACCTGAGGCTTTAATGTAGAGAGTTGGGCCTTCATATGGACCTTTTTCTCCCTTTTTCCTCGGCCACTCATCTCTTTTTTTTTTTTTTTTTCTTTTAAGTACTTATACATGTATTAATTCTCAAAAAAAAAATATTTATACGTGTATTATTCATCGCCTAGAAATGCCTAGGAGCGACTAGGCGTGATTACTCCCCGACTAGACGTTAGGCTGAGGGTCGAGTGCCTAGAATCCGACTAGCTCCTAGCAAAAAAAAAGGGATATCCATATAAACAGTTATGTCAAGTTTTTTCTCGACCACTTTCGGGCTAGGCGCCCTCAATCAAATCGAGTAATGTTAACTCTTTTGTTGCACACCCAAGGTAAACATGTGTATGTTGTTCCAAAAAAATATACATTTGTGTACGGAATATGAAAGGATAAATACAAAGATTCTTATATTAGTTCTAAACTAGCAAAAATGTCTGCGTGTTGCTACGGGTTATTTTAGTTTTAAAACATTCCACGACCATTTTTTTTCTGTTCCAACATCGTTTAACCAAACTTGATATCCTGCCTTGACACATGTTTCTAACGCATTAACATGAGAGACTTATAGATTAATTATTAATTTGGTCACATTGGTTTAACCGGTACATGCTTTAAAAACGTAGGATCATCGAGATAAATTTTACTTTAAAATTAGAAAAGAAAAGCTAGCTAGTATACTTGTGCATTGTTATGGATTTTTTACTTCTATAAAAATAACTAATCAAGTGTAGTAATGAATTCGATTGGAACAAACATATTATCAACGTTTTTTACCTGAACAGTAGGAAAGTAAAAGAAGTAATATTATCTAACTAGTACTAAAGAGAGAGACAAAGAGAGGAGAATTTTGATAAAATTACCGATGCTGCTGCATCCTATGTCTTATCCACTCGGCAGGTTGGTCCACGTGTCCAAGCCTTCCCAGTTCTAGCTAGGGAAACCCGGAATCTGCTCCATGGCTCGAGCTCTTCTACAAACACGGCCTCACGAGGAGGTGGCCGTGGTCGATCGTTGGCGTTTGGGGAGGCCATGGCTCCAACTTTGAAGCTATAGTGTCTTCCCGGATCTATGGCAAGGTGGGACATCCTGCTGTCCGCTGCTTCAAGTGCTTAGATACGACTTTCACCAGTGCCTAGGAGGAGATCAAGTCGGCCTCCACTGCAAATGACCTCGTACAGCGTGGAAACCAATTGGTACGTCGACACCGGGGCGACTGGCCCACATCACTTAGTGAGCTATATAAACTCACGGTGAGACATAAGTACCGCAGCCACGACAATGTCCACACGGCCAGTGGTTCAAGTACAAAAATTAGCCATGTTGGCCGTAGTTTTGTTCCTACACAGCTAGTACACAGACAACTACTACTGGCGGAGCAACAGCAAAATCAATCGCTCCGACCCTTTTCATCAAATCAAAACGAAAGAAGTTGTCGGTGCACCATGCATTGCATAACAACAGATGGATTGCAAACATTATACCAATACAATTGCAGCAGGGGATCCTAGAATATACAAGACTTTGGGAGGGGATCTCGCCCGATACATTTACAAGAAGGGGTGGAAGATACAATTCAGTGGAGATGGACACCTAGTGGAGTTCATACATCAAAGATCGCATATCTCGTACAGTTTGAAGGAAGTTGCAGCAAATTTAAAATATCAGCAATCTGGAGAGGTAAAGCCGAAAACAAAATGCGTTTTTCGATTGGACACTCATGCATAAGAAGATTCTGACAGCCAACAATCTTGCAAAGCGAAACTGGCCAAATAACCCGACATGCCCCCTCTGTGGTATTGAGCCAGAAACACCAACCCATTTATGCAAGGATTGTATTTTCACACAGCAGGTATGGAGTCATTTAAAGTGATGGTATAACTTGGAAGCAATTGATTCAGTAAACGTAACGGGATCAATTTTTATGGCTACTGGAAACGTGGTAGAGTAAGAATAGATAAGACACAAAGAAGAAAGTTCAATGGTATGATGATCTACTTATGGTGGAACGTATGGAAGGAAAGAAATCGCTTAACTTTCCAACACAAATCTACGAATGCTGACCAAGTGGCTCTTCTTTGTAAAGATGGCATCACACAATATGAGTTTGCAACGTCAAGGGGGGTGCAACCATAGTGGCTTAGGCGTTTTTTCTTTTCGTTTGTATCCCTCTCGGTTGGTTTTTCCCGGAGGGGGTGTCGAGCTTGAGTAGGCATAAAGTGGAGTTGAGTAGAGTGGAGCCTTTATTAAGGTTTTGTAACTTAATTTTTGTTTTCCTCGTCTAATAAAAATCCGGCAAAACTCTTACTGCCTTTCTAAAAAAAACAACTACTATTGGCGGTAGTTTTTCAGTTTGTACTGGCGTTAGTTCTAACCATCGGTAGTACAGGCCAGTAATAAAAATAATACATTTGTAGTGGCGTAAGAAAAATATCCGCCAGTACAATTCTATTTATACAGGTGGCAACCTTACATTGCCCACCTGTATAAATTGTTTTTCACAGGCGTTGTCCAGTTACATCATCCGCCTGTGCTAATTACTTGAGCATTAAAAAAATACGGTCTGCAAAAATACCGCTCCTAACAAAAGTAATAAATAATAAAGACATCAAACATTGAAGATATCGGCTATCGCTCCTAATCAACGAATAATAATAGTTGAGTAATCTGATGTTACAAAAAACCGCTACACAACTACAACTGGTACACATGATATCTTAAAAATCTTTACAGTACAATAGCAACTAGCAAAAAATACCTCTACATTTAGCCTATGTTCACCATGAGCACAATCTTAGCTTTGATAAAGTTTGCATGTTCAGTAAGCTAATAAAAGTTTAGCTTATGTTCATCATCATCTTGCTGTTGATAATCACATCTCTCTTGAATTTTATCTTAACTAGCAAATATGCCCATGTGTTGCAACAGGAGAAACTAAGTTATCAGATCAGTGGAAAATGAGAACATAAATTATATGCGTATATAACCTTTTATTTTTAGAAGCTATAAATATATCATAACTTAAATTTCATACTATGCATGCTTTGGTACAATTAAATATTGTGTTTTTGTGATTTTCTTTGAGGATTCATTAAAATCTAGAAGTATTATCCTAATTTTTAGTTCAAGTTGACAAGGAGATAGTTGTCCATATATCAAGTGGTGGTCCATCTATCGCTAATTATGACAGGAGACCTCTATCTAGTTTTCATATTGTAGGACTCGTCTGGTGCATTCATACAATCGAGAGACAAATTGATGTATATTGAGCTAACAATGAGCACCTCAAGATATTAGTTCCGCATTTGGTGAGGACGACCGGATAGACAGACACGGCTTCCCACTCACTATCGTGCCATGCATCCACTTGTACCTATAGGTGGAAGTTGGATGTTTATGGATGTCTAATGGATACCCTCTAGTTCAAAAAAAATGAACTATGAAGAGATGGTTCCCCACCAAAATTTAAATTTCTAGTTCATTTGTTAAAATCTATGGATGTCCAAATTAGATTAGTCTTCCACCTCTACTTGTACCCATCCATACTATTAACAAGAGAACAGGCATTTTATTTTTTGTATGCTGAAATTTGAAACCTCATACCACTCTGCAAAATATTCAGTATTTTAATCGCCCTTGTTGAAAGCGGCTACCGAAGGTCCGGTCATAACACGACATCTGGTTGTCGCGCAAAAACCATTTTTAAAAAACCTAAGACCTCTCATTGGTAGTCCGGTCTGAACCAGTGCTCTGCTTCTGGACATTTTCAAGGACATCCCAAAAAGTCCAAAACGTTGTGCGGCTCGTATGCGTGCACTGTGTACATCGTCAGCCATGCCGCGCTGCTCCCTCTCCCTTCCTTGTTCTACACGCCCAGCGCTCACTCACTCACCCTCTCCATCTGCTACTCCCGCTCGCCCTCTCTTGGCCTCTCCCTGGCGCCCCGCCATGGCCGCTAGTTCAGCTCAAGTGTCGTGCCGTGTTCTACCTTCTCCAGCCTCCTCGCGCCAAATCACCACCACCACCAGCTTCTACGCATCGTGGCTGTGGCCATGGCCATGGCTGCCGCTGCACGTGGGGGTGTGCGTGGCCGTATCCAGTCAGGACGCTACCACAAGTAGTATATCTCATAAAAAACTACAGTTTCAGGTTTGGTTATTTCTCCATCTGAATTAGTTTGAATTTTGATATGTTGCTAGTACAACATCAAACCATAAACATTGCAACATGTCAAATCATCTTAGGAAAACGTCTAGAGGAACCCAATTAACTTCAATATAATAAGAATAAGAACTTGTTTACAATTCTTGGATGCTTAAAATGAACTAAATAACTACCATCAAAAACAGGTTACTGCAACATCAATAATTTGTCTAGAAAAACATTAATGACAAATTTTGATTTCCAACTTCATCTCGGTGAAACAAAACAGCAACATCCATAAAAAAGTCATCGTGACTTCGTGAGCCGAGGTAACTGGCGTGATGGTTCAGAAAACCGCCACACACGAATTCCAATAAGAAACATTTGCAACCAACAAGTGTGTGCAGGAACAGTTACTGAGACAAAATAGTAGCCAAAAATGATGATGATGAATAATGAATGACGTCCGAGTCAACAAACTTTAGCTAAAGCCTAAAGAGAGAAGGTTTTAAGCCTTTCACAAGGGGACGACGTTTGGCAAGGGTAGACGAAGATCCAAGCGATACCCAGATTCAGCAAAGGCTACTTTGAGTGCCATCAAGGGGCTAATATTGGGGCGAGCAATGGCCTAGCCGCCCTTGCCCTTCTCTCCTCGTCCTCGAGGCGTTCACCACACAAAGAGAGACTGCAAGGTGGGTTAAAAGCGAAAGCTCTTTTCGCATGAGCGAACAACGGACATACATTTCAGTTTTAGTTTGTGCGTCCCAATCGACTACGGGTAGCTCTACGTGTTAAGAAGAAGGAGGTTTGAACTACGGTGTGGGCCAAAGCTAGTTAGGAGGAGAGTGAATGGGATGTGGGCCTTGTGAACCGCAAATGTGGCATGGGCCAAGCATCTCCTCCGCTCTGGCGATGGCACTATTCTTAGATGTTTAGCGGTTAGGAAGGCATTATGGTCATGTAAAAGCCTATGGGCAGATATAAATAGCCCCCCTTGGTGGGATTGTAAAGGGGACAATCAACCAATACAAAGGCTTAGGTCTAGAACAACAACCCTCACATCTAAAGATCATATGCCTTACTTCACATCTTAAAACCGTCTACCTCACATGATTTTCTTTTTTTTTTTCCGTCGGGGCAATCGTAGGAATAAGCGGTTACACAGTGGTAAAGCTTAGCCTCTTCCGGTAGTTTGGGGTTGTTGTACCATCGATAAGACTCCCTCCTCCGGGCATTGCCTTAGTGGTCTTGCGGTTCCATGTAAAGCACAATTGGACCGACATCTAGACAAGTAATAAATGTTCACGATACTTCATCGCATCCTTGACTTGGTCTGCGGGTCGAAGTCTTTAAATGGTAGTTCCTAGCCCTTATGAGTGCACCTTGGTGCCGAGAACAAAGTAGTCGGTGTAGTCGGTTGAGTCCCCATCGGCATCGGGAGGTGCAATGGAATCTAGGAGGTTTCCTTCTATGAGAATGCCATATACTTCCGGGGCAAAATCTACTCCAAGCACCGTTCTCGACGACCCAAAGTAGACCTTTGAAACCCCTTGGCCCATAGAAAACGGATGAGCTGGGGCAAATTCACTCCAAAAGCGTTGCTCTTCTGGCGAACGCCTTAGATTTGCAGCCGGGGCCTCAAATAAGGTGTGGGCGGCGTGGGGTTCGCTGAATGAACAAGTCATATATATCGGCATCGATTCGATTAAAGGTGTGTTGGCCCGATGGAGTGCTTCTGCGTTGGTGTTCTTTCGATCTCAATGCATTTCACCTCTCCACCGGCTCTTCAACTTCGAAGTGTTTTCATACAAATAATTGAAATGAATTTTACGAATGAAAATAAGTCACCATTGAAATTTCTGAATACTTCTTCTCAAGGCTGTCCTCGTGGTCGAGTAGTATAGATCTCACACAACCTTCTAAGGCATGCTAGGAACTGAATTCCTTCTCGGAGATGGGGACAAATATGTTCATTAAAGCACGCCTTACTTGTCCTTGTGTTTCGGGCATTCCCTATATAACCTCCATCCATTAGCATCTTCACTATAAATGTATGCGATATGGACACATCGGTTGTATCGTAATGATAGAACACTTATTTGTACACAAACCCAACTATCTGAGGTTACTAAGACTGAATATGACTTTGATTGGCTCAATTGGCTCCTCATCTTGACCACATCTTCTCATTTACTTGAACGATTACACCGAGTAAACCTAAAAGCTGAAGTACTTGTAGCACACTAACCCTATTGGACTCACTGGAATTTGGTTGTCTGCTGTTGTTGATGCTATATACATTGGCCCTTCTCTAAAAAGTAGTGTCAAAGTTGTGCGGAAACTCAGGGCGTGAACCTATAACACTATTTATAACCCCTTCAACATAATGAGCATGCCCATAATTTTCTTTTGGTCGTCTATTCAAGCATCATTGTTGTTGTATAACTCAAACATCGGTTATAATCCCTTTGACAAAGGTTTCTTTATCTTACTTAGCATCTTTGCTAAAATGTCGAGCCATCTTGTCGGCCAAGAAATTATCTTGTGGCTCGACCAACCATCAAAGTTGTACAATTCAAACTAAAATGCAGGAACCTACATACTCAGTGGGTCAAATGTTAGTTTTAAACGGATCCGAGGGCCGCGCCACCCCAAACCCTAGGGGTGCCACCGCCGCTCCCCTTCCACCACCATGCTCCCCCTCCCTTCTCCTCCCGGCATCACGGGGTTGAAGGGAGTGGGGATCCATTCGTTTTTAATAAATATTTTCTTAGTTGATCGAGTCTTCAAGGTTCAAGGTTCCTCCGGAGATCGAATCGAAGAGATTGGCCACGGCGTAAGATGTCGTCAAGATCATCGATGGAGCAATGGAGCATGTCGTTCCTCGGCGGTGATGGCAAGGCGTAGACATCACCATTGATGGAGAATAAGGTACTCCGCCCTTCCTTTGTCTCGCTGTGGTTCTTCGCAGCCATGGCGATGGGCTTGTGAGATTTAGTTTTCCAACGATATGTATCCGGATGTCGGTTGGACTTGTGTTCTCTCATGACGAATTTGGTGAAGGCAACGGCGATGAGTCCGGCGACAAAAACTTTATAAATTTTGAGAAGTTATGAAACTTTGTAGTTGAAAACTTTTAGATTTGAACTTGTTTAGGGCCTCAAAATGTGCTTTGAAAAACTGATATGTCTACCAAGTGCTTTTCTTTTGGCACTTTCGACACCGCACCCGACAAAGATGCATTTTTGCCGCATCGTTTGAAAAACAACACTCGCAAAAATACATTTTTACCGAAAGTGACGTGTTTTTTGTTGGCACTCGGCAAAATACATCTTTGTCGAGTGTTAATTTTTTTGTCGAGTGTTTTTTGTTTGACACTCGTGCAGGTCTTTGCCGAGTGTCTGAAATAAAACACTCGGCAAACCAATTTGCGGTTGGTAAAGGTGGCGTCTCCGGTAGTGAAGAAGCCGAACGCTTAATTGCCTTGCGTGAAGAGGATATCGCCGACCTTCATACCGCGAGAACACTCTTATGTTGAGAACGAATGCAGTGGCAACAATATTGTTGAGCTTGGGGTTCCCAACACGGTTTGGCCTTCTCCGCTCAGGCGAGCCCTGAGGGGGTTTTTGGGGTGGATCGGGTATTCGGTGTGGAGTTAATTGCAACAATACTCCATAAATGGAATTCACCAACCTCCTTCTTGGGGGAGGGACTGCTCCCTATTTATAGCTTTACAATACCGAAAGTGATGTAGGATTACACGCTTTTGCCCCTCTAGATTCGGGCATATTCCCGGGACCTACAAACAGGATCAACCTATATCGTACTTGTACATGACTTGCCGCCTTTCGTCCACAGGGTCTATGCGAAGGTCTTAGCGGGTTTCCCGGGGGTCCTCCCATGATCGGCATCCTTCGCGATCTCCCAGGAAAAGGTCGCGGAGGTGTGGTCCTCCGCCATCCCCTGGCGTGCTCGGGAAGACTCGGCTGCTCGAGGGAGCGGAGCGGAGTAACTTGACAACTCCGCGCCACGCTGGCGGAGTCTGCGGCCGCGCGTCCTCTGGCTGCGAGGGAGCGGAGCGGAGTGGCTTGACACCTCCGCCGCCCTGCTGACGGAGGTCTGGCGACGCGTCCTCACACGAGAACATAGAATCCAATGATGAAATTGCTGGCGCCGGGCTCGCGAGAGTCCTCCTGCGGTTGCCAACATCTCCGCCCGATGTCGGCCGGGGCCTGCTCTAGCAGTTCCCCTTGGGAGGCGAATGGTGCGTAAAGCGGAGCGTGCCTCTCGCTCTCAACGATTTGCGATATAGCGGAGGTGTTGAGGGTCCTTCCCCCCAGGGCGTTTCCGTGAGGACCTTCTGGCTACGAGAATTTGAATCGTCGCGTCGCAGCGGACAAATTGGCTCGCACCCCAATGTTGAGGTGACCGTTTTACGCGTTGGTTGCAAGCTGTTCATCTTGGAATCACGCGAAGGGGTCGGGGTTGGTACTATAAAAGGGGCCTCCCCCCCCGGTGAGGCTTCAACCCGACCATCGCTTTCGCCTTTTTCCTCTCTTGCCTTCATACGCGCTCTTGCTTCCTCGCTTGACGCTGCTTTTTGGTGCCTCCCTCCGCTAGCTCTTGCGGCTCGCTTAGGTGCATGTATAGGTGTAGGCATTGTTAATGTCTCTCGCCGGCTGCGGAGGTTGGTTCACGGGGGTGGGTTTGCTAGGTTTTGAGGGCCTTATCTCTTTCTTGTTGGATGATTGGGCAATCTTTTGTATAATGGCCTTTCTCTTCGCCATGTATCGTGCAAAACTGTTTCCTTGGCCCCCTGTTCCAATTTTTTGGGGGTCCTTTTCCTTGATACGACTTTTGGTTATCCGGTGGCCCGGCTCCCTGATTGTTTATTTGCTGGTTGGGCTCATTTGTCGACTTATCGTCGAAACCCGTTGACCCTGGACTTGCTTGGGTTGCCGCGGCTCCGCTTCTTTGGTTTTTCTTGTTACCTTTTGTCACCGCTTTTCGATGTTTTGTTCTTCGAGTCTTTTCCGATAGTCTTCGTCCCGCCGGATCCAGATCTCGAATTGCTCACGCTGAGCTCTGCATTGTTTTCGGCTTCTTCGGCGCTAACTCCTCCGGCGAATGGTCCCGGCGGAGCCCTCTCGATGGTCGCATCTATTGCCACTTGATCGGGGACGTCTGGGGGCCTTCGCCTTCAATTGCGTGAACCTTTGCCGAATCCTTTAGTGGTTCATTGTAACCTTGCTTGCATTGGAACGGATCCATGGAGGTGAGTGATTGCACGCGACCCCGGTCCTTTGAAGTTCTCTAGTATTTTGTCACGGAGGTTTTCCCATGAATATATCGTCTTTGGGCTTGAGCATAGAGTACCATGCCGAGCGTCTCCCTCGGCTGCTATTATGAAGGCCTTTGCCAATATCTTGCATCATTTGCCCCGGCCGGTTACTCTACCACGCCTCATAGCTCATTATGAATCAAGTGGGTCTGTTTTTTCCATTGAACTTTGGGAGCCGGGTGGGCTTGTATCCTGGTTGGCCATGGTGTCCATTGTATCCCCTCCGACAACGGGGACTTTGGATCAAAAAGCTCTCCGGTCCTGTGGGGGATCTGAACAACAGTGGGTTGGGTGAAGCTTCTGGTCAATGTTTATGGGGATGTAGCTCGGTATGGGGAATGGAGGGATAATTAACGGCGGGCTGAGTTGGCGGAGGCTGAGTGGCAAACTGCATGCTTTGAATTTCTTTGCAATAGCGCCATCTGCCGCCTTATCTCGGCCGCTTGTGCAGAGGCTGTTGTGATTTGAGGACCTCGCGTGGCCGCAGCCGCTCTGTCTCTTTCTGTTGGAGCCCTACGCAAAGATGCTTGCAACTGGGCGTAGCTCCCGAAATCTGTGCGGGTGCTTCGCCCCCCTGGCTCGGTTGTTTCTCCACCTTCGCCGATTGTCTCCTCTCCCGCTTGCTCATTCTCAAGCGGAGGGTCCTCCTCCGCCGTTCGCGTAGGTGCTCCTCGTGCTCCGCTGGCCCGGGCTACTTTTTTGGTGCCGCGCCCGTGGTGGTTCTCTTTCTCTTTTGTGGTGCCATGGTTTCTCGGTCCCGCCCCACGGTGGGCGGCCAATGTTGAACTTGGGGTTCCCAACACGGTTTGACGCCTCCAGCTCGAGGCGGAGCCCCGAGGGGGTTTTGGGGTGGATCGGGTATTCGGTGTGGAGTTAATTGCAACAATACTCCATAAATGGAATTCACCAACCTCCTTCTTGGGGGAGGACTGCTCCCTATTTATAGCTTTACAATACCGAGTGATGTAGGATTACACGCCTGCCCCTCTAGATTCCCGCATATTCCCGGGACCTACAAAATGGATCAACCTATATCGTACTTGTACATGACTTGCCGCCGCCTTCGTCCACAGGGGTCTATCGCGAAGGTCTTCGCGGGTTTCGCCCGGGGGTCCTCCGCGAGCGGCATCCTTCGCGATCTCCCAAGGAAAAAGTCGCGGAGGTGTGGTCCTCCGCCATCCTGCGTGCTCGGGAAGACCTGGCTGCTCGAGGGAGCGGAGCGGAGTGGCTTGACAACTCCGCCGCCGCTAGCGGAGGTCTCGCCTACCGCCCTCCTGGCTGCTTGAGGGAGCGGGCGGAGTGGCTTGACACCTCCGCCTGCCACGCTAGCGAGGTCTGGCGACCGCGTCCTCCTGCACGAGAACATAGAATCCGAATGGTGAAATTGCTAGCGCCGGGCTCCTTGCGAGAGTCCTCTCCAAGTTGCCAACATCTCCGCCAGTGTCGCTGGGGCCTACTCCCCAACAAATATGGTTGCACACATTTTGTAAGATGGATGGAAACAAAACCTACAGTGCTGAAATTGGCCCGTAGGCGATGAACCGTTACAATGTCAGCATTACACTGAGCCGATGTAAAAAGTAACCGTTAATATTACACAGATGGGATGCATTGTATAACAAGAAACAAACACTATTGTATATAGATTTAATTTTTTTATTGAGATGATGAGGAGCAACCATCCACACCGATCTGGAAACAGCCGTCCCCAACGAGAAAGCAAAAGCAAATGCAAACTTAAGAACACACGCCAGTTGAAATAGGAAGCTCCGCAAGCCCCATTTGTCAAACAGTGTCGACGATCTCAATCTCAATCTCAATCTCAGAACTGGATGTAGACGCGCCGGAGTCGAGATGGGAAGTGGAGGAAGCGCCATGACTGGGAATCCAGCAAGTAGATGTAGATGATGAAGTCGTGGAGTTGCCATTGTGGGCGTCAGAAGGCGGTGGGGCACCGATGTTGTTTGCTTCCTGGCTCGGAAGCTCCCTTTCCCTCTGCAGCCTCTAGTCTCGGTGAAGGTCTCCATTCCCATGTAGAACAACAGGAGCCAAACGTAGGAGAGGAACTCTCCACCTGAGCCCAGCGCCTTGGCGTGCAGGTATCCTTCTGCATCTGCTGGCGGAGAAGCAGAGCATCTCCACCCAAACTCCCTGTATCACTTCCCACATCTTGTCATCACCAAAATCATCCTTCAACTTCAGTAACCCTTTGGCAAGATCCCACGCGTCGTCGATGAATTTTTCTTGAGAACCTTCATTTATTGGTTGCCCTTCCTCTTGGGAACCTATTTTTGGATCTTCTTCGTTTGACTTGTCCCGCATTGTTTTGATTAACGTCTCCGTAATGTCTTTCTCTTCCACCTTCTGGCAGCAGCTCTGTGGATTCAGCTTGTTGTCCCTGAGGATATACTCGAGGTCATTGTTGGCTGTAGTGAAGAGATTCCGCCTAGTCCCAGGCAATAGCATCTCAGGATTAACAAACAGCAGGTAGACCATGTAGTTGGACATCTGCCTGCATTGGACAGCTTTGCAGTCTGCCAATCGCTGCCCACATCTTTTACTTCCACTAGTCTTGCTGGTTGGTAGTACTGGTGGTACCTCCAGCTCCATGGCCGCCGCAAGCAGAATCAACCATGTCGATGGGACCTTAGTGAAGTCACATACTCGTATATGCTCTGAAAACGGGCTCAAGAAGAAGCATAGATCAGTGGCGATGTGCCAGAGAAGAACACTCTCATCGAATGGCCCCTTTATGCTCCAGCCCAGGTCTTGCTGGTTGCCCTCAAGCGCCCAGTGGCCCCTGTTGTCATTAAACCTGCGGTAGCTAGCAGCGTCTGTTATTTTCTGCTCCCATACAGCTTTGAGATATTGAAGAACTAACCCTGTAATTCTGCCGGACGAGAGGCACGGCTTCATGCACCAGTGTTGGTCCACCAGGTCCTTGCATCCAAGCTTACTTAAAATCCTCATCTTCTTGCAGTGCTTTTTGTTGCGGGCGAAGTACCCTATGAGGTTATATTGAGCAACCATCTCTGGCCACTGTTCCCTGCGCCTAGTCATCCCTGGACCATGGGAAGTATAAATCCCCATCTCCGTTTCAATAGGTAAACCAGAAAAAAGTTCTAGCGCAGCAGTACAACAGAGTATGGCATATGTAATCTTGACATCAATATCAATATAAGCTTCTCTGTGGCTCTTGTGGAAGAGACCAATGGCTGCCCACGGTAGCAGCATACGTGACAGCAGTATCAATTGGCGGCAAATCAATATAATTTCACCTGCCTGACTATCCACCTCCTCCCATTCACTATCCGTAGGCATGCCTGCAGTCTTTACTCTGGTGTAAAGGAGGAGGAACGCACTAGCAAGCCCTCGCCTCACGTGACCATATGCTGTATTTGCTTTAACACCTCCTATGTTTGAGGAATCCGGAGGGGCTGCTGCTTTATCTTCTTCTTCGTTTGATTTTCTAGTGGTCGTCGTCTCTGCTTTGTCTTGGCTAAGCACCCAGAAATATTTAAAGATACTAAGCCGAAGGCCAGCATACGGAGATGAAAGATCTACGAATAGCTTATAGGCCTCACGACTGAGTATCCATTCTCTAATTCTTCCATATCCCCTTGCATTCGGCTTAGTCGTATCCTCCTCCATAGGAGCCCTTTCTCCTTGTGCCCCACCTTCACCCTTTTTTTCTTGTTCTCCGACTACAAAATCCCTTGCCCGTTTCACGTACTCCTCGAATGGGTCCATCATCTCATCTTTGTTTTGCTTTGCTGTCCATCAAGCAAGAACAGAAACATTATTATTCATATAAGCACACTAAGCCCGCCAAAATCTATATATGGAGATAAAAGGTATGTTAGAGGTTGTATGGCAGCTGTTAGTCTGATGCTACTAACTCTTATGACGAGGCAGATTCTATGCACTAATCTGTGATGGAATGGGCAAAAGATAAAGTGATCGAAGTTTAAGTTGTAAGGTGAGATCAAGTGGGAGATAGTAATGCTCGCCCTAATCTGTTAGTCTGATACCTGGTTGATTAATTATAGAATATATTCTTAAAATAAATATAGTAAAAGATAGTTGTTGAAACTATTTAATTAATTTCTAGTAACCTAGTCACCCTTACAATTATCTGACTCATCGGAAGGAAACGGAATTTTTTGTTATTTTAAATGGAAGGAAGAAGTAGTTAATAAGTCTTGCTACTACTACCTTGTTGCTGTGGAGGATGATCACCGTTTTCCACACAAGCCCTTCCACTTTGGGCTTCGTTACCGTCGTCCCCCTTTTGTTCTTGGACGAAAGCCTTTGCTCGTTTCACATACTTCTCGAGCGAAGGCTGATCTGTGTCTCCTTTTTTTGCTATCCTTGTAGCAGCAGGTGAGCTAACAAGGCTAGTAATGCTCGCCCTCTTGAGAGCCCAAGGCTTTGTGAAGCATTTGAGAACCCCAGGGACGAACAGTAGGATTGATGCCTGCAACAGCCTCTTGTCGCCACCTGGCGGCCATGATTTGCAGAAGACGTAGATGGCCACCGTGACCTGAGGCAATGAATCCAATCAATCCGTTGTCTATTGTGGTAATGTTAACTTGTGATGTCTTATCATGTTGTTACTTCTTTCCTGATTATTATATTATGTGGGTTTGTGATGTACGATTGATTTTTCTTAGGGACATTTATTTTATAGAGCAATATTTATTTGCCAATTTCTAGAAGACATATTGTTTGAGTTTGATCTGATATTTCATTTCCAGTAACAGTATAGCGTGCACGATAAATTTCATTTACCAAAAAAAAGTCTGTAAATAAAATCTAATTATATATATAGGGTCTAAACAGAAATGAAATCTCAGTTTATTTTCTTTTTTTGCAAAAAATTGTATACATATATTATCATTGACCTGGGACACCGCAGTGAGCAAGTGACGGCTCCACAGCTCGTTGTCTTCGATGTTGTAGGCAGTGATGCCGTCATGTCCGCCGAGGTGAAAGAGGAGGATGGGAGCCCACACCACCTCCAGCCTATTGCTGCTGCCTCCACCATCACCTTGTCCTTGATGCTCCTTATGGCGGTTGAAGAGGGTGGCAAGAGCATATATCGCGAGAGCATCGGCGCCAAGGTATGCCAACCACATTGTGAATCTGATCCACCCTGGAATGGCCCGTCTGCGTAAAAAGGTAAAGATTAAGAGAAGGAATTGGACGACGAGGCTCGCGACGACGAGGACTCGCATCTGCGACTCCTCCCACCAGTGCACAGCACTCGTCAAATGACCCATATCTTAATCTGTGGTCCCTCTCTCTCTCTCTCTCTCTCGTCCTTCCCTCTCTTTTAGAGAAAACACACGAAGATTGAGATGTGATAGATCCAGTGCGCATGCCGCATTAATCCAGCCCACTTATATATTGGCACAAGATTAGCGATAGATGTAGCTTTGCCCAAGTGAGAGATTAATTAGCTTGATGCGTGGCTTCATCGATCAGCTGATGAAGCTTTATTTTCATTTTCATTTTTTTTTTGAGGGACGATGAAGCTTTACTTTGCAGCACGTTAAGCAAAGGCATATACCATCACGATCTTTTGTTGTATATAAATGAAACGAAAAGCTGGTCCATTGACCATGGCCATCATATCGTTGCGAAGAAGCATGTCTTTTGCAAAGACACAGCGTGGTGGTGCAGAAGCATGTCTTTTGCAAAGACAAAGCTAGCACATGCATCTAAAGAGCATCTCTACAAAAATTAAATCATGTACACGTTACGTTCTACTGGTGGTAATAATGTGTCTTTTTTTTTTTTTTTTTTTTCTTCGCCTCCATCACACTATGAAAACTCATCTCCGATATCTTTCTGTTTTGCGCTCCCACACTACTACCTAATGGATTTTCATGAAATCGGCACGTTGCTGATCAGCTTTTTTTTTTTTTTAGATAATGGAAATTATATTTCCGGCTTCAGTCATCCGAGGATGCATCGTGCCAACAAAATTACAACTGAAAAAGTGTTACAGGTAAGACAAAAAGTCACCCGAAAACACCGGTGCACTTAAACAAATTAAAACAACTAAAAATTATCCACCATTGGAGACTCCGGATTATGTAACCCGGCATCGCATAAGGCCCCATAAGCGTGTGCGATGAGCCACCACCTTGATGTCGGCGGATCTTCCACCAGCGACGTCTCCAACGAGAAAATGCCATCCAAAGACGCCATCGCCGCCCACCAAACTGGTGTAGGTTTACACCGTAGAGATCCCCTTTGAAAAGACGGCGCCTCCAAATGAGGAAAGTGGCGCCCTCGGGCGCCACCGCCATCGTAGTAGTGAGCGGCCAATGCCATGTCCCCTAGGGCCACGCCGATACGCCCGGGTGACATGCACCATCGCCCGAAATACAGATCTGAAAACAAATGCCGACGTCCCGCTGCCATCCTCGCCATCCCTTTCCACAACTCCTCCACCTTGACGAACGCTGTGGAAGCCACCATGGCCGCCACCGGGTTCATCCCCCGATACGCCAACCCGATTGCTTCACCGCGCCGCCGCCCGAACACCGCCACCATGGTCAACGAACTGCGACGCCCATCGTCCTGGGGTCGCCGGATCAGCACGCACTGGGTTCTCCAACGCCCAGATATGGGCGGTCGACTGCGCCACCATTGGGTCGAATCTTCGCCTGCTCCGCCCAAAGCCCTGCGCCCACTACCCGCCGCGAACGTCCGCATCGCTTCCAAATCAATGCCTCCGAAGACCCAGCAGCCGCTGCCCGCGCCGGAACCGCTGAGGACACCAAATCAGGCCCGAAAAGGCTCGATCCGCCCCCTGGGCCCCCAGATCTGAGCTTGGAACCGTCGCCAAGTCCCCGTGCCCGCAACCATCATAAGACGGCGGGCGAGGACCAGGCACCACACGACGAGCCCATCACTCCTCCATGCCCAGCAACTTCCGCCGCGGCTGCACCTCCAAATCTCCACCGCACCCGCCGGCGCCGCCGCGTAGCTGCGGCACCAAACCGCCATGGCTGCCTTGCCCCGCACGGAGAGGCAAACCTGCCGGGCCGAGCCGAGATCCTCGCCGCCGCCATCCTAGGAGCTCGCACGGGCCTCCCAGCGGACTCCTCCGCAGCGGCGAGGGTGAGGAACGGAGGGGGGAGGAAAGGGTGGCGGCGCTAGGGGTTACGCCGCCCGTCTCGCCCGCGCGGAGGCGATGCGGGGGGGCTCTAGGAAATCCAGCTAGGTATACAGGAATTGCTGATCAGCTAGAACAGCATTCGCCCTGCTAGTGGGCTGTAAACCAATCTGAACCCACACCAAACCATGTCTCTGCAAACGACATTTGCCAGCCAGACTAAACCAACCCAAACATTGCAGCAACCAAATTACTCCGGTCCATGCGCTCCTATCAATTAAAACAAACACTATATTTGGCAACCCGTGGGGTCGTATCCATTTTAAACCCATGGTTTCTGGGTTTCTCCACACTCGACGAGCCCGCGGTGGCGGAGGTAGAACGTGACGTGAGCCGCTGGAACCACCTGGCCTTGCGCTAGTGTAACGCCCCGCATTTTCACTACCAAGGTAAAAATGCCGGTTTACGGATTATTACCCAACGCCTTCGAGTAATGACCCTAATCCAAGTGTTGCAACAGAATAATAGTTAGTACCTTACAAAAATTTGTTACAACTAAGGGGAAACACATATAATAAATATTATCTAAAACAAGAATACTCATAACTCTTCACCTTACACTATAAATTATGTGTTTCTCCTGTGACTTCCTTTTTCGATCATGAGCTTGGCAATCTCATATCTCTTTTCATCCGAAGGGGAGAGTTAACAAGAGTGAGTACGCATAAAAAGTACTCAAGAAGCATATAATATCAATGAAATGCATTCCTATCCATTTGTCATATCATTCTCCACCATAGATCATTTATCAAAAAAGGTTCACATTTTAGAAAATAAGTTAAAAATCTATTATCACCCATATAGCGAGAAAGAACCTCCTATAGGCTCCGTAGCCTC
Organism: Hyparrhenia diplandra; assembly: GCA_015847255.1. NCBI lineage: Eukaryota > Viridiplantae > Streptophyta > Magnoliopsida > Poales > Poaceae > Hyparrhenia > Hyparrhenia diplandra. Next base: position 18,704 of record JADLZK010006262.1, on the reverse strand, counting down.
CATACTAGGAGACATGACATGAATTCATGATTTTAACCCTCGCGCAGGTTTGTGTCACTTTACCCATGATTACCTAGACCAATTTTCCATCACACTTCCTTTGGTACGACTCATGATCAAGATACCGTGACTTTTCCCACTTCCGTATATTATATACATCCACATCTACACACGTGCGCTAATATAGGCGCCTGGCTGTACTTCATCGACAGCTGATTGAGAACTTCATCGCCCCAACCCTCTCCTGACATACCATAGGGAGTATATAACAACATTCATGGGTACCAGACTCGGCCCGGCCCAACCAGATTCACTTGTCGACACGGTCTATACGGCTCACACAATGAGAGATAGGGTGAGTCCTTGTATATTCATGGTCGTATGTAGAGGGAGCTCGACCCATCCAAATTCATCATCACATTCCATGAGCTCTCTCTACACCGAATCATCAGTTGTCATCAACTAATCATCATCATCATCCATTCAATTAAATTTAGAAAATAGATTTTAATGCAAGTATTTTAGAAATAAGTTTATTTTAACAAAAATCCATGTATCATCTACATGACTTGCCTGAGTCTTAAAAGGTGGCACCAATCCGTTCGTATTTTCCAAGATGTCATTCCATAGTCTTACCAAGCTTCCTGTAATTAGTATAGATATGTACTGGTATTTAGAAAATAGTAAAACATCCAAATATATACACACCTACGTGGCCAAGTGTTTATTCAACAGTCAAGAAAAATAGTTTTCTATTATTTTAGTATCAATTATGTGCTGTGATTTTTAAAAGGGATATTTCATAACTGGCTTAGTCAATCATTAAATTAATTTAGTATTGCTAAGCCCCTCTTATTCTCACGTGAGCTGCACTTGTACTAAATTGAAGCCATCAAAGTGTACGGTTGTAGTAGTACTGGTATTAGCTAGATGCCCAAAAGCAAATGGTAAGCAGGTCAACATACGCACTCTCCTCTCTACTCCCAAGCCATCTCTTTCCTCCTGCTCTCTCTCTGCTTCTCTTTTCCCCTTCTGCAGCCATGGCGCCCAAGGTGGCAGCACCAAGTCCACACCCATGGCTGGATCCTCTCAGCAATTGGTACCCCAAATTAAATCCCCAACAACACTAGTTGCTTCCTAGGTATTTCCCTTCGATTTGGCATCCTAGCGTCCTCTATTTTGGAAACCTAGCTCCAATGCTATGGCTGCTGGGGTGCACGCGGTGTGCGGCGCTCAGGTTCATGGCCACGGGCCTGTAGTCGTGTGGTGGCGCAGATCAACGTCGGCTGTGTTAAGGTGAGCAAGGTGAGTACCTAGCCTGTCAGCTTCTTCCCCAGCATGCCATCTCCCTCCCTTCTACTCTCTAGCTGAGCTGACCTCTAGTCCTACAAGTTGGGATTGTTGTGATGGTGTGCTACTGAGATTGGGTCTCCATGCTAATGGAGGTGCCTAAGTGCTGAGAAACCGGGTGCTTATTATGTGTATGATTAAACTAAAATATAGTGCTTGTGTGAGGGCTGAAAATCACCTTTGCTTTGGTGATGTGCTGTGTCGAGGCTATGAGCACAGCATCGCTGTTGTGGCTGTCCTCACATGACCTCTGTCCGTGTTTGGTCAGCTTGCTTCTCCATTGCAGCATACTCAACTTCTCCTTCCATGACTAATCCACCTCACTGGCTCCTCTCCTCTCCTTCTCGGCCAGATGATTTTGTAGCGACAAAGAATTTCTATAGAGGTGATTTGAGGAAGAAATATGGGTGGGTTGATGTCTGGATTTATTTCAATGAAAAGCGATTGCTTGTTACTCCACTCTTGTTCTCATATCTAGGTGCTCCTTAGCTATGATTCTTGGATTCTTCCAGGCTCCTTTCTATTTCTTCACCTTCCTACTGTAGTACTACTTCTTTCTTTTCATGGTTGGAGACTACTGCTTCGATGGAGGCGATGGAGGCAATGCCCTTTCACCTGAGTCCTCTACTAATACTACTCTCCTCTAGCTCTCCTAGATATTTTGCTCAAGTCAAGGCTGGTCAAGGCACCAGTTGTGTGCTAAGCTATTGAACCGACCGGCATGGCTGCCCATGCTTCTTGTAAGGCGGTGTTTTGCATATTTGTGGCCCTTGGTGTGGCCTTGAAATGGGTGGCAAGAGGTGATTACAAGTGAGATTGTGTCAAAGGGAAATTATATGTGATCAATGAAAATTTAGCTGGATGATGAGTCCCAAAAGCTAGAGGTGCCGGTTGGCTCTGGCGCCTAGGTATCTCAGTGAGCTATACAAAATAATATTATTGGGTCTCGACGGCAAAAACAAAAGCTAAGTTATGCTTAGCTAAACATGGTTGATTATCGCCATCTTTCCATGAGCAAGGGAAAACTAGAACAATACTGTTGCATAAGAAGTTTATTTGCATGCGTGATTGTCATACACCAAGATGTCTCTTTTGTTATACGATTGTACAATATTATAACATTTTTGTTTGTTGTTAACACACAACTCATATAATCTTTATATATATACTAATACTAATTAGGTCCATTGGTAGGTATCATGGGATGTAAAATTTAAATTTACTTGATTTAGCTTTACGTTAGTTAATGATTATCAACCTCATGATTTCTCACTAAGATTGGGTTAAAAAGTTGGGGTGTTACAGCTGGCCTTGCATGTCCCTGAGGACTACCGGAGCGAGAGACGCCGCGGAACTCGTCAGCCGATGTCCCGGACGCCGCGAAGAAGACGATGAGGCCGCCGCCTCTTCCCGACGCCCTCGGCGCGGGAGCTCGCGTGCGACTCTGGGAGCACACGGGCGGCGCCAGGCCGGCACGCCATCACCTCCTCGTATGTGATGTCATCGTCGGAGATGGGGCCGCATCGGAGTACCGGACCTCGCCGCCCGAGCCCGAGATGTCGATGGTCACGTAGGGTCCACGGCGTTGAGCAGCCACCGCGCGCCGACGGATTAAGAGGTTGAAGTAGGCAGGAACAGCCCCGCCGCAGCCCTCGTAGCCATAGCTGCTTGGTCCAGAACCCATAGCATCCATGGGTTGGAAACCAAACCAGAGCCCAATCCACTGCCTCCTTAACCCCAACCAATCCAACCCATGACGCAAATGAAGCCCATTGTCTCCAGCCCAGAGCCAACTTGCTTGCAACCCAAATTGTTTAACCCATTCCAACCCAATCCATTAGCAGGGTGACACAGCATCCGCCTCCATCTAGCACCAAAAATCGGCACGTAGATGATAATCCAATAATGTAACCATTTTAAATATCAACATTACATTTGAGTCAAGGAAAATAAGTGAAAAAAATAGCAACATCGTGTAGGGCGTTATAACAGAAAACAAATGTTAGCTAAATTGTTGCACGGACATTTGTAATTTTCGTTCATGAGTCATGCATAAGTCAGGTAACTCAGGTTAGGGGCAGAGCATGATCGTACGTAGACGGATCTGGACACGTTGTCGTCGGATCTAGACCGGCTGGCTCCGGATCTACAAAGGGGAGAGAGGAAAAAGTGAGGGAGATGAAGAGAAGAAGAGAAAGGGAGATGGAGAGTTTTACGCTTGTACTTACCTCAACCGTTGCCACGTGCTATGCCAGACCGTGCGCTACCCGGGCGGCGCGCACCCAGGGTTGGGCGCCTCCGGCCTAGCACCGCCTAGGCCCCATGCTTCTTGGCCGCGCCCCCACACCTCCCGGCCATGCGCCCCGAAGCACACCACCCCTTGGCCTCCTCCTGAATATAATGTCCCCCACGAGCCGCAAAGGCACCCTGGAGATCGCCTCAAACCTCCTCCTGTTCCATTCTTTCCACAGCATCTAGCTCACCAAAAGGAACAACGAGTCGAAACCCTGCTGAACTCACTTCGGCACCCGCTTCCTATTGACCAACCACCACGTAGTAGCGCCTACCTCAGCATCATCCAACACCACACCAACCTGGCTGAGCCCCGACCTGGCACGGCAAAGTTGCCACACCTCACAAGTGTAGGGACAACCGACTAGAAAGTGATCCATGGTCTCGGGCTCTTGAACACACACAATGCAGTCATTGGACAGTTGGACTATGTTGTAGGCCACACCTCACTTGATCTCACCTCACAACTTAAACTTAGATCACTTTATCTTTTGCTCATTCCATCACAGATTAGTGCATAGAGCGTGCCTCGTCATAACAGTTAGTACCATCAGACTAACAGCTGCCATACAACCTCTAACATACCTTTTATCTCTATATATACATTTTAGCGGGCTTAGTGTGCTTATATGAATAATAATGTTTCTGGTCTTGCTTGATGGACAGCAAAGCGAAATAAAGATGAGATGATGGACCCATTCGAGGAGTACGTGAAACGGGCAAGGGATTTTGTAGTCGGAGAACAAGAAAAAAAAAGGTAAAGGTGGGGCACAAGGAGAAAGGGCTCCTATGGAGGAGGATACGACTATAAGCCGAATGCAAGGGGATATGAAAGAATTAGAGAATTGATGCTCAATCGTGAGGCCTATGAGCTATTCGTAGATCTTTCATCTCCATATGCTGGTCTTCGGCTTAGTATCTTCAAATATTTCTGGGTGCTTAGCCAAGACAAAGCGGAGACGACCACTAGAAAATCAAAAGAAGAAGAAGATAAAGCAGCAGCCCCTCCGGATTCCACAAACAAAGCAAGTGATGAAGAAGATAAAACAAATACAGCATATGGTCACGTGTGACGAGGGCTTGCTAGTGCGTTCTTCCTTTACACCAGAGTAAAGACTGCAGGCATGGCTACGGATAGTGAATGTGCGAACACATGGTTGATTTAGGTCGCATGTGTTTAGTTTTGTGATGTATTGATTGTCAACGATCAACATTCTCCTTCTATTTTCTTTTTATCTTTTTCTCGCTTTTATGTTTCACCGGCACACGTGGAGTGTGTCGAAGACGTATCTCTTGGTTCGTGTTGTGCGGTGTGGAGCTCGGAGATGGTAGCCGACGGTGAGGTGAAGGGGCCAAGGAGGACGTCCGGGCCGACGGACCGTGGAGGTGAAGGACGGACGTGAGGCTTGGACCGAGGGACCGGATCGCCGGGTGGCTAGCCATGGTGGCTGACATCTGGGACATCGACGGATGCAAGAGGACGTGGCGGGACCGTGTCGACGGGGTCAAGACGGCGAGCGCGGCAGCAGAGCGGGGAGCTCGGATGACTTGGCGACTTCGGGCGGTCAAGACGGCGATGACACGTGTCGAGGAGGTTTGGTGGTTTGCCCTCAAAACCATCGGCACGGGTTTAGTGGTTTGGGCCTCAAAACCACAGGCGCGGTTTTCGCGGGTTTGGGCCTCAAAACCCGAAGTGTTCCGGGCGGACGGAAGGGCAAAGACGCGGCGGCATCGGGGGAGGTTGCGTGGAGGCAAGGCTACCGATGAGGAGGCGCGGTGGCCGTCCGGATCGAAGATTACCCGTAGTCGAATCGAAATAGCCTTAGGGTTACAAAATCGACTCATGTATCTTAGGGGTAGTTTAGGCAGAGGGAATTGGGGCTATTTAGCGCAGGCATACCCCTTCATCCTCCTTTGCCTCTCATTTTCACATTTTCTAGCTAGGGTTCCGGACTCCGGTGTGAGAGGTCCGCCCGATCTTGTATCGAATTTGAGTGGGGGAAGGGCTGCCCCTAACCGGCTGTGCCATGGTGGCTTTTAGATTTGACTAGTCGCGTGCCGTGCCTGGAAAGCAAAAGCCCTTTGAGCTGTTGTTTTCCCAACCTGTTCTTCTTGTCCGTTCCTCTCCCCTTCCCGATTTCTTTTGGTTTGTGTTGCTCATGGGTGTTTTTGATTGATCTGCGACGAGCTAGGACATGTCTTTGAACCAATCCTTCCAAATGATTAAAATCTTTTTGGCATGGGCTCGTAGATCGATCCGAGTTTCGTATTTCGGATCTCGAGCGGGCCGCGTTCTTCGACCTTGCTTTTCTTGTTCGTGTCTAGGTCTTTGCGGCAGTACGGGAGGCCAAAGCGGCGGGGCTTAGTGCGCCAAGACACAAGCCGGTTGGGCGTCGTCGCCTGGCAGCTCGAATCCAGTTCATCGACTCCGAGCCCGGTGAGCTGCACATCGCCCGTATCCTTCTCGTACGCTCATCTGTTTTTCTTCGGTCAAAATCGCAAATCATGCAAAAGAATAGGAGAGCAGCGATCACATCGGTTTCATTTGATTTGTATCGTTGTTGATTTTCTCCAAGGGAGCAGCTCGTATTTGCTTTAGGAAATATTTTTGTGAGTTGTCACTTTCTTTCTACAAAGGAGTAATCATTAGTTTATATGTGTACGTGAGCTAGCAAGTGCTCAGCTTTGGTAGTGATTTGTTTAATTGATCTTGGATCCCTTGAATTGTCGAATCAAGCTACAAATTTGCTCTTTCTTGATTACTTCTCGTGAATCACCGCATGTCGGTTTGGTGTCCTAGTGCATAGCGTAGCAGTCCCGGATAACATCTCTGTTTACCCGGCTGCGGTAGTTCTTGGAATTATTTTACAGTTCATCGGCAGGTTCACCAGCGGCAGCAGCTTCACCATCGTTGGGTGTGCTAAGTTATTTTCTAAATGATGATATCTTTGTGATCTTGTCTGCGTGATCATTTTTGCTGCGGTGTTGTAACCCGTAAGCCCGTGATTGACTTGTTATTTTCCGGTGAGCTTTGGTTTGGACTCTGCTATAATTTGTAGTGGAAATCTTTTTCCGGTTCTTTCGTGATTTGATCAATTGAACTCCGATTTGATCTTCGTTTGTTTCGTTGGACTCGTTGTGCCTATCACTTCGCGTTTGATATCTTGCTACCGCTTAGCATATGTATCACTCGTTTCTTTAAGAGTTCACTTTTGAGGTTGGGGGTTGAGCCGATGACCCAAAATTGAAAAGGAAAATCGAGGCTCCCATTCACCCCCCTCGTCGCCGTTTCGGTCCTTCAATTGGTATCGGAAAGCAGTTAAGGGTCATATCCACCTTAATCGGTTCTTGATCCGCAGAAGGCGACATGGAGAGGTTTGGTCACTTTGGTGGCAAGCCTCCGGAGTTCGATGGCACCAACTATCCCTATTGGAAGATTAAGATGCAAGCACATCTTATGGGGATAGATTGGAGAGTGTGGGAGATTGTCGAGGATGAGAACTACCAAGTGCTAGCCGCTCGAGTGGGTGAACACAAGACTCCGAGGAAGTTTTGGGCTGAGGCAATCAACACGGCGTGCCATGTCTCCAACCGCATTTTCCTTCGTACTTTCACCAAGAAGACATCATATGAGCCTGGTTTGGGAGATTGCCCAAGGTAAGTCACTTCCGTGTGTTTGGATGCAGTGTGCTTCATTCTCAAGCAAGGTAATCTCGACAAGTTTGAGTCTCGATCAGCCGATGGCATTTTTCTTGGATATGCTTTACACTCACATGCCTACAGAGTTCTAAACCTTGAGACTAACCGCGTTGTAGAGACGTGTGAGGTTACTTTCGATGAGACTGCGCCTTGTTCCTCTTCTGTGTTTGAGTGTGCGGGAAAGGATGAGATGGAGGCGAGCATCTTTGTGGAGGAGGAGCAGGAAGATGTTGGCTGGGGTGATCCCGGCGACTCCACCGCTTGCCCCAAATCGACCCTGCGGATCGGCGGCGGCATCTCCACGGACCAAACCCTACTACCACTACTTCACGGGATCCCGTGGAGCGGCCCCTCAAGGCGAGACAAATTGCACCTGGGAGGAGGTTCCCACTCCAAATGGGGAGGCGACATCTTCGCGCACGGCGCCTCGGCACATTCAGCCGTCGCCACCCCCGTGAGACCATGATTGGAGGACTTAATCGAGGGTAACTCGTTCCAAAGCTTATGCCATGTGTCATTTCGCTCATTCGCATTTGTTTCCACTCTTGAGCCCAAAGATGTTAACACCGCATTATCGGATTCGATTTGGGTCAATGCCATGCATGAGGAACTGAGAACTTTGAGAGGAACCAAGTTTGGGTGTTAGTCCCACCTCCCTTGAGTGTCATCCCATAGGTACTAAGTGGGTGTTCAAAAACAAACAGAGTGAGGATGGTGTGGTGGTGAGAAACAAAGCTAGATTAGTTGCCCGGGGGTTTTGTCGAAAAGAGGGAATAGACTATGAGGAAACCTTCGCTCCTGTAGCCCGCATAGAAGCTATTAGGATTTTGCTTGCCTTTGCAGCCTCGAAGGGCTTTAAGCTCTTTCAAATGGATGTCAAGAGTGCTTTCCTAAATGGGTTCATAGAGGAGGAGGTATATGTGAGGCAGCCCCCGGGGTTTGAGCATCCTAAACACCCGGACTATGTGTACAAGTTATACAAGGCTTTGTACGGCCTAAAACAAGCCCCCCGGAGCGTGGTACGAGAGGTTGAAAGCCTTCCTTTTAGCTAAGGGTTTTGTGATGGGGACCGTAGACAAGACTTTGTTCTGCTTAGAAAAGGCAATGACATCCTCCTAGTCCGATATATATGTGGATGATATCATCTTTGGTGGCTCTTCACATGCTATGGTATCGAGTTTTGCGAGATTATGAGCGGGGAGTTCGAGATGAGCATGATGGGCGAGTTGACTTACTTCCTTGGACTTCAAATCAAGCAAACCAAGGGCGGGATCTTCGTTCACCGGGGCAAGTACACGAAGGACATGATCCGCAAGTTTCGCATGGGTGAGGCCAAGCCTCTTTTCGGCGCCCATGTCGACGGCGGCCTGCCACGGGCGAGGACAAGGATGGAGAAGCCGTGGATCAAAGGGAATCTGAAGCATGATCGGTTCGGCTGGCGTACTGCGGCGGCGCGCCCGACATCCGGTTGCGGTGTGCCTTTGCGCACGCTTTCAATCCTCGCCCGCGCACCTCTCACTTTCGGGCTGTGAAGAGGATCTTCGGGTATTTGCGGTTTACCCACGACTTTGGCCTATGGTACTCGGCCTCTTCCACCCTCTCTCTCGACCGGTTATTCGGACTCGATTATCTTTGTGATCGTATGCATAGAAAGTCCACCTCTGGTACCTGTCGGTTTCTTGGTACTTCTCTTGTGTCTTGGTCGTCTCTCAAGCGATGATGTGTCGCTCGGTCATTGTTGAGGCGAGTATGTTCTTCTTCTTTGCTTGTTGTTCCCGATTTGGCGTGGATGGTTGCCACTTTTAGAGACTTTGGCACGAGCTTTTCTCGTGTACCCTTGTTGTGTGTGATAGCATGGGAGCTGTGAGCGTAGCCAAAAACCCTGTTCTGCACTCCCAGACCAAACACATAGAGGTGAGGTACCATTTCCTGAGAGATCACCAGGAGAAAGGGGACATAGATGTACAACATGTGTACACGGAGCAACAGATTGCGGACATTTTCACAAAACCACTTGACCAAGTCCGCTTTGCCCAGCTTCGTGGAGAGTTGGGCGTGTGTTATCCCTTTTGAGGGGTAGCTTTGTAGTTGATGTACAGATTTAGTTTTAGGTTTGCTTTTGCCTTTTGTATCATACTTGCATATCATGGGCTTCACTTTTATATTGAATGGAATGAGTTTGTGCTCTTGGTAGTGCTTCTAGTTTGAGCTCTTTTTAATCATGTGATGTATGTTATGAGGCGGCGACTTTTTCACATGTGAACTTGATTAATGAATGATGAAACTTAATCTTGGTTCACCCTTGAGCTAGCTTCTATCATGAGTAGGATGTTGAGATCCTTTGAGCTTTTATGTGTATGCTTGGTAGCTATGTCTCATGCTTTGATTCATTCACTTGCTTAGATTTTCATGATAATACCATGCTAAAACATGAAGTCTAATGCTAAAGTGATGAAAAGATCGAGTGGGTCCATTTTGCCACACTTTGAAGTTCGAGACTGCTTTCACTTGCACTCTTGAATGAACTTGGACTTCATTGTGTTTGACCCAGACCATTGTCTTAAGCTAATCATTGCTCACGCATAGGCTTGACATGGTTGATTAGTAAGGCGAGGCAAATGTGGATAACCACTCGCATGCTCTCTTGTAACTTGTGAACCGGTAACTCTCGAACTAAAATGAACACAAGTTTGTGCAACAATGTCTAGCATGATGTCTGAACGCTGCTTGGGGTAGTTCACCCAGTTTACATGTTTGAGCACTTAGTTGATCTCCTATCTACTTGTGCTAGGTGCTACGTTTGATGGTGAACCTCCTTTTGCAAGATACTGAAATTTGCTCAAAATGCTTTTTGTCATATTTCATATCATCTAACTAACTTGAGCTCGGCTAGCACTTGTAGTTTGTTGTTTGTGGTACCACTTTGAGCACTCTCTCATTCGGTTGAATATAATCTTGAACCTTTGCATTGTGACATATTGCATTTCATAGCTTGATTAGTGCATGTGCCAACAAGGGGGAGAAAGATACAAAGACAAATGATTGCATTTGTCCAGGGGAGTAGCACTTTGAGCTAGATGTGTAGAGCCTTTGCCTCGTCTTGAGGGTCTAGGCGCTATGCGTGTGATAGTATTTGGTTTGGAGCTTTGCTAGTGGTGTTGAGCCTGTTCTACCTCTTCTTGAGGACTAGCTGTCTGTTTAGCTTGGTTGTGTCGAGCCTTTTGCCCATGTCTTTGGGAACCAAGTCTTTGCTCCATGTTTGCTATCCAGTGAGGTTGTCTTAGCTTTTGTTCACCTGGATGTGCTTTCTCCTATCTTATTACGTCTTTTGTGTTGAATGTTGACAATGCACTCATCAAGGGGAGATTGCGAATACATGGTTGATTTAGGTCGCATGTGTTTAGTTTTGTGATGTAGTGATTGTCAACAGTCAACATTCTCCTTCTATTTTCTTTTATCTTTTACGCTTGGTTATGTTTCACCGGCACACGTGGAGTGTGTCGAAGGCGTATCTCTTGGTTCGTGTTGTGCGGGTGTGGAGCTCGGAGATGGTAGGCGACGGTGAGGTGAAGGGGCCAAGGAGGACGTGCCGGGCCGACGGACCGTGGAGGTGAAGGACGGACGTGAGGCTTGGGCCGGGGGCCGGATCGCCGGGTGGCTAGCCATGGTGGCCGACATCCGGGACATCGACGGATGCAAGAGGGCGTGGCGGGACCGTGTCGATCGGGTCAAGGCGGCGTCGCGGCGAGCGGGGGGAGCTCGGATGACTTGGCGACTCGGGTGGTCAAGGCGGCGATGACACGTGTCGAGGAGGTTTGGTGGTTTGCCCTCAAAACCATCGGCGCGGGTTTAGTGGTTTGGGCCTCAAAACCACGGCGCGGGTTTCGCGGGTTTTGGCCCTCAAAACCCGGCGTTCCGTGCGGACGGAAGGACAAAGACGCGTGGCGGCATCGGGGAGGTTGCGTGGGAGGCAAGGCTACCGATGAGGAGGCGCGGTGGCCGTCGGATCGAAGATTACCCGAGTCGACCGAAATAGCCTTAGGGTTACAAAATCGACTCATGTATCTTAGGGGTAGTTTAGGCGAGGGGAATTGGGGCTATTTAGCGAGGTAGGCATACCCCTTCATCCTCCCTTGCCTCTCATTTTCACATTTTCTAGCTAGGGTTCCGGACTCGGTGTGAGAGGTCCGCCCGATCTTGTATCGAATTTGAGTGGGGAAGGGCTGCCCCTAACCAGACTGTGCCATGGTGGCTTTTAGATTTGACTAGTCGTGTGCCGTGCACGAAAGCGGTACCCTTGAGCTGTTGTTTTCCCAACTGCTTTGTTCTTACCGTTCCTCTCCCCTTCCCGATTTCTTTTGGCCGTGTTGCTCATGGGTGTTTTTGATTGATCTGCGACGAGCTAGGACATGTCTTTAACCAATCCTTCCGGATTAAAATCTTTTGGCATGGGCTCGTGGATCGATCCGAGTTTCGTATTTACGGATCCGGCGGCTGTGCGTTCTTCAACCTTGCTTTTCTTGTTCGTGTCTAGGTCTTTGTGCGGTACAGGAGGCCAAGCGGCGGGGCTTAGTGCGCCAAGACACAAGCCGGTTGGACGTCGTCATTGCAGCGATCTCGAGATCCGGTTCATCGACTCGAGCACGGTGAGCCACATCGCCGTATCCTTCATCGCTCATCTGTTTTTCTTCAGTCAAAATCGCAAATCATGCAGCAATAGGAGAGCGATCACATCGGTTTCATTTGATTTGTATGCGTTGTTGATTTTCTCCAAAGGGAGCAGCTCGTATTTGCTTTAGGAAATATTTTTGTGAGTTGTCACTTTCTTTCTGATGAGTAATCATTAGTTTATATGTGTACGTGAGCTAGCAAGTGCTCGGCTTGGTAGTGATTTGTTTAATTGATCTTGGATCCCTTGAATTGTCGAATCAAGCTACGACTTTGCTCTTTCTTGATTACTTCTCGTGAATCACTTTATGTCGGTTTGGTGTCCTAGTGCATAGCGAGCAGTCCCGGATAACATCTCGTTTACCCGGCTGCGGTAGTTCTTGGAATTATTTTACAGTTCATCGGCGGGTTCACCAGCGGCAGCGGCTTCACCATCGTTGGGTGTGCTAAGTTATTTTCTAAATGATGATATCTTTGTGATCTTGTCTCGTGATCATTTTTTGCCCTGCAGGTTGTAACCCGTAAGCCCGGGATTGACTTGTTATTTTCCCGGTGAGCTTTGGTTTGGACTCGCTATAATTTGTAGTGGAAATCTTTTTCCCGGTTCTTTCGTGATTTGATCAATTGAACTCCGATTTGATCTTCGTTTGTTTCGTTGGACTCGTTGTGCCTATCACTTCGGCGTTTGATATCTTGCTACCGCTAGCATATGTATCACTCGTTTCTTTAAGAGTTCGCTTTTGAGGTTGGGGGTTGAGCCGATGACCCAAAATTGAAAAGGAAAATCGAGGCTCCCATTCACCCCCTCACGGTCGCCGTTTCGGTCCTTCGTAATGGGAGGAGGTGGATAGCCATGCAGCTGAAATTGTATTGATTTGCCGCCAATCTACCAATCATATCTTTCCCTGGATGGGGCAAATCTATTGGTGACAACCATTGACCCAAGTCCCAAGAAAGGATCAAATGAAACTTGTCACATACCGCTCCACACGTTCCTAGATGGAATAAGTTAGAGAAATCAAAGAAGTAACTCCACTGTTGTCAAAGAGAGAGAGAGAGAGAAGTAGCTCCACTAGAGTGAATGAGAAGGAACTGAGGCCTCGTTTAGTTGGCTAAAGTTTCTAACTCTTTTTTTCATTCTCTCTCCATCACATCACATTAAATACACCAAAAGATATATGTTTAGAGTATAAAATGTAGGTAAAAAAATAACTAATTATACAGTTTTTAGATGTACATTACGAGGCGATTCTTTTGAGCCTAGTTACGCCGTGGTAGGATAATATTTACCACAAACAAACGAAAGTGCTTCTGAAGTGCTTCTGAGGAGTTCCAGAAGTTACTTTTGCTAAAATTCCTAACATCTAAACGAGGCCTGAGTAATCAGAGAGTCGTCACAATAATCAAATTGAGATGTAGACAGAAAGGTCCTGACTCCCAGTACTCCCTCCGTCTCATCTTTTTCGATGCCTCGTCTTATTCAAATTTTTGCACAAATATAATTTATTTTGTTTACGTCTTATTTTATCAATAAAGATACTTGAATATTGATTAATTTATTTTATGATTTGCATAAATATTTTGAATAAGACGGATGGTCAAACATAAAGTTCAAAAAGTCAAAACGACAAACTCCATGGGACAGAGGGAGTACATTTGAGGTGTGAATGAGAAGCAATCGAAGGGTCCGGGAGACTAGCTATCAGTAGGCACCAGCAAGGAAGGAGCAAGGACGATGACAGGACAGGACACGCAACATCAAGGCATAGGCACTGGTACGATGACTCAGAGACTTTTGTTTCCGAACGGCGACATTAAGGCAGAGTTAGATCTTCTCCACTTTTTGTGGTCAGATCTGGCAATGGTAAAGGATTAGGGTGAATAAGTTTCAGATCAGTCTTCCTCGTTCTTCGATAGCAAAAGGAAGAATACAGACACATGAAAGATGAAGTTTCTCAACTCCTCCCGCAGGGATGTTGGCTGTCCTTTGTTTGGGCATTTGTTCTCACACCTTTTTCCAAATATTTGCCTGTGTGGTCATTTGTACAAAGCGTCAAAAAAGTTTGGTGTTGAGATTTAATTTGGAACCACTCACAATGTGGGTACAACTTAAATGAAAATCAGTTTCTGAATATACGTAGTGTATTCCAGAATGCTCGTAATGTGTTGATGTCCTAATTATTATCTAATATAATTGTTTTTCTGTCGGAAATGAAAAGAAAAGAGATGACGACAAAAAGGTCGACTCCTGAGTATATTTGAGCTGTGAATAAAAAGCATTCAAAGGGTCCAGGAGACTAGCTATAAGTAGGAACCAGCAAGGAAGGAGCGAGGAAGATGACAAGACATGCAACATCCTCAGCATGATGATATAGAGACTAATTTTATTTCTAGTTGGCGAGATCGAGGTGGAGTTAGATCTGGTCTCTTCTCCATTTTGTTGTGGTTAGATTAAGCCACAATGAAGGATTTGGAAAGATTAAGTTTCAGATAAGCTATCAAGAAGAAGAAGGATGACATAAAAAAAAAAAAGAAGTTTACCAACTCCGCCTGCAAGGATGTTGGGTGTCGCTCATTTAGCATTTGTTCTCAGACCTGTTGCCGAAGTGTTTGCCTATGCGGTCATCCATACGACGTTAAAAAGTTTGCTGTTGAAATTTGGAGTCATTCACTGCATGGGTAAAATTTAAATGAAAATTAGTTTATGAATATAATTAGTTTATGAATGTACGCAATGTATTGCAAGTGCTTGTAACGTATTGATGTATCCATCTATTATTTAATATAATTACTTTTTGTTAGGAAAAAGAAAAGAAAAATAGACGTAGACAAAGGACTCCTGAGCACATTTGAGGTGTGAATGAGAAGCAATAAGATGGTCCGCGAGACTAGCCATGAGTAGGAACCAGCGAGGAAAGAGCGAGGACAATGACAGGACACGCGAAGACCTCTTGGTCTTCCAGATTCCAGCAACAAAACATTGGAAACATTCGCGAGGGTCGCTTTAAACTCTGGAGCCAGGTACATGCTCGGCCGTAGTCGCGTTGGCACGTGCTCGGCCGTGGAAACAATTGAGCGAGTGAATGGTAGTTTTAGGCCCACGAGGCCCCGCCAAGTATCGTGCGGTGGATCAAAATGTTATAAAACATGTTGTCGGCAGTTAGAATCTTTCCCTCTCCATCTATCACGACTAACATAGTAGATAAAAAGTAGAAACACATAGACACAAGATGTAGGGAGACTATATTATTTCTTTGAATATTGGTAATTTTTTTTTTTTGAGAATGAAATATTGGTAATTACAACATAGAGCTCCCACATATATATAGTCCTGCCAAGGTTTAAGAGTTTCGGTAAGAGCCCACATACAAACTAACTAGGATTAGTATTTCGCCTTCTCCTTTCCTTTTAGGATAGAGTTCGTGTGTGTTTTACAACACGTAGTTGCCCAAGCACCTGTGCACTACACAACGGTCTAAGAGTGTCGCCTCTAGCGACTACCGACTATGTATCCCAAATCTAGGTAGTGGAGCCAAAAAAAAAAAATCAAAAGTCCAACCGACTAGACCCAACAGATTTGTTAGCTACCAATTACCAAAATGCCCCTCTCCCTACCTATTCCCGTTGAGTCCAGGCATACTTCCAAAATTTCTTTCTCTTCCACCCGACGCTGGATCGAGCGCACACGAGCCCGATGCCGGTGCCCTCACCTACCTCCACCGCGCCTCCCCAATGAGATCATGTCTCCTGGCCTTCTTCCCCACCTATGGTCTCCTCACTATAGCTGGCCCCTCCCCACTGGCGTCCGCCCAGCC
Organism: Hyparrhenia diplandra; assembly: GCA_015847255.1. NCBI lineage: Eukaryota > Viridiplantae > Streptophyta > Magnoliopsida > Poales > Poaceae > Hyparrhenia > Hyparrhenia diplandra. The sequence goes on along the minus strand of JADLZK010006262.1, from coordinate 2,880 downwards.
ATGGGTGTGGCAAGCCACAAGCACGAGTCCCGTCCCCGATGGGGCGCGAGCTAACAAATATGGGCTGGTGTGCTCCTCCCCGGTGATGCGAAACCGGCGGGTGGTCCTTCCCCGTGGCGAGGCGCTTCTTCCCCGACGTGGTGGCTTCCCCCACGCGGCCACGCGACATCCTCGGCAGCGGGCGTAGCATCGCCAGCGGCAGCAGCAGATCACAACCTCCCACGGCGGCCATGGCGGGACATCCCCACGGGCTCGACCTTCCGGCATGGGCGTGGCTATCTCCTCGCCGCCGTAGAGAAAAAAAAAAGAGGATGAAACCACGGCCCCACATGTGTTTCAACGCTATATCAATTTAGGTAGTCTCTTTAGGTAGTCCGATTGAGTTAGCATTGTTGGAGATGCTATAAGTGACAGTCTGTTTGGATGATAGACATTGGGACCTCATCATGCCGGGCCTATTGGTGCTGGTCCAAATCAAGCCCGTGGCACGCTGGGCTGGCCACCCATTTGGACATGTACATGTTTGGGATGGCTCCAACTATAGGTGAAGTTGCTCCACTATAAGACTCCAGGTGGAGCTAGCTCTGAGTAGTGTTGGACTGTTAAATTGGTTTGTTTAGCTACCATATCTAGAAATAGCATACGACAGAAGGCCAATGACATGTGGGACCCATTGGCAGTCTCACATCAATACCCCAACTCCCACGCAGGAGCCACACCATGGCCTCACCACTAGCAGCGCCATTGCCGAGCCGCACCATGGCCTTGTTTTCACGGGCTCGCGCACCGCTGTCGCGCCGCGCCGTACAATGGCCTCTATCTTGCGGTCTTGCGTGTTGCCGCCGCGCCATGGCCGCTTGCTCTGCACACCGAGCATTGGCGCTGGTCTGCAAGCACGAAGCGTGGCCGTGGGGGTCGGGCGAGCGCAGGGCTGGACGCTTGGGTTGGCGACCGCGCGGGCCGGGCGAGGGAGGGTCGCGGGTGTGGCCGTGTGGGCGGCGAGCGGGGGTTGACAGCGGGGGGTGGTGTGGGAGGGCGAGGGGGAGGGCGAGGCGTGGTAGAGGTGCCGGCGTGATGACGGGAGCGTGGGAGGAGAGAGACTCATGGGTCGGAGGAAGACGATGAAATAGAACGATCAAAACATCTTTTTTTGTAACCAGTGGGTATTGGTGGGTAATTACCCACCAACTCCACGCCTAAGTCTATTTGGGTGGTTCTGGGCAGCAAAAGAAGTGCTCCAAAACACCACCCCTATTTGTACTGCAGCTCCATGGAGTTTTAGAGTTGGGATGTTTAGCTAGAAAATTAGGTCAAGTGCTCGAAAATTCAGCTGTGGAGCTATTCCCAAGAGGCCCTTTATAAGTGTAGTTGCCGCACTACTACCTTGCTTACCTCCCTCGGTAAAAAGATAGTTCTATATCGCGCAGCAAAGCATTCTCACATGGAAAAGATAAGACGTAGATGACTCATGGCGTTCGCTGCCATAGCTTCCTTGCTGCTGCTGCTGCTGCTGTGGCCGCCGCAATCGTCTGGTATCACGGCGACATCGGTTGCAGTGACCAGAACCGGTCCGGGGAGTAACTGCACCAGGAGCTGCGGCAACATCAGTATCCCGTACCCGTTCGGCGTAGAGCCCGGCTGCTACCACGCCGTGGGCTTCAACCTCTCATGCAACCAGCAGGAGAAGCCGCCGACGCTGTTCCTCGGCGATGGCACCGTGCAGGTACTTGAAATCTCTGTCCCCGACGCCACCGTGCGCATCAACAGCATCCGTATCGACTTGTCGTTCGATGGCACAAACACCACGGTGAATGGAACATGGGGCCGGCCTCCCACAGGGCGGGTATTACTTCCTGAAAGACTCACAAAACAAGATGGCGGTTTTAGGCTGCAATGTCCAGGTCAACCTCCAGGGTGGAGAGGGTGATGGTTTTGTCAGCTCTTGCTCTGCTATTTGCCCAGATACCGCTGGCAGCGGCAACGGCAGCCGGTACCAGCAGTCAAAATTTGTCTGGACCGGGGTGATTGCACAGGTCTTAGCTGCTGTGAAGCAAACATCCCTATAGGCTACTCCTTTTACAGCCTTCGCGTATCTTCGTACACTGATAAACATCCTGATCTTGATGGAGTTTCTGTCTACGTAACTGACATAGCTGACAGTGTAATGAGTCATAGGACCTGGAGGACGCGTGGATATGCTACATATCCTATAGCGCTCCCGGCCACGCTGAATTGGGTAATCAACCAATCAATCAGTGTCGACTCCGTGGGTCTGCCCCCGAGTGCCTCAGTGCCAACAGCTTATCCCAGGGCTCGTTTTCTGATATTGGCTTCGGTGTCCACTCGTGGGTATATATGCAACTGCTCCTATGGTTATCAAGGCAATCCATACATTCCTGGTGGCTGTCAGGGTACGTAATAAAACAATTACTTATTAACCACAACGGATTTTGACGGCAACTCATAGATAGATCTGTTCACTTATGCACAAATTTCCATATATCATTTACGTCTCTGTTGTGTTTGATTAGATATCGACGAGTGCAAAGATACCAACCCATGCGATGGCGATTGCACGAATACAGTAGGCAGCTATACATGCAGATGCCCGAGTGGCTATAAAGGGAATGCTTATGTCCCAAACGGATGCCAAGGTAAACACAATCCACATACTGTATTGAAATTGTTACTGTATTTATATGATATCATTTCTGCCCGTTTTCAATTCTAACAAAACATAAAACTTGTGATTTTCAACAAAATTTATATCCAATTTTTGTAACTTATTTATTCTGTAAATATATATGGAAAAAAATCTCGACCCGCTGTATTGTAATGCTATTGCCGATTGTTTTTATCCCTGGATTGTCATATGTTGTG
>JADLZK010006261.1:0-150299 GCA_015847255.1 Hyparrhenia diplandra | reverse complement strand
CTCATATTTTCTCCTCCTCGCTCCTCCAACTCCGGTGTTGCCTGTGGGCTTCGTGGAGTGTTGAAATAAAACAAAGTCCTCCCATAGGTCCCCGGCTGTTTCTTCAAAGCGTTTGTCTGGCGCAGGACCAAAAAGTTTCCTTCATTATAGATCTCAAGGTATTGAGAAAAAGCAAGATGTGATTAAGCATAGCAGCTCCAAGAGACTTGTCAAACATTGATTGCACCCTCTGATTTTCTTCACCTCGCATAATCGATTGCCCTCGAAGAAGAACTCTTGGGAAACTAGTTTTCTTGATGATCTTCCCACTTTTGTTCTTGGAATATGACAGCAAGCATTTGTCTATATGTACCGGCGGCCGCTCTTCAACGTCTCTTGCATCTCATTCGAAGATCTTCCATGGTGACGTCCAGAAGCGTCATCCCCGCAGCAGGGCGCGGGCATTTTGAATCAAACTTGATTGTCCCACCGGCGTTGCCAAAGTGTGTTGACACAAAATCTGCTCTTGTGTCGCATTACCACCCGACAAAGCCGAAAAAGTAGCTAGCTTCAAACGGTGCCCCCGCGTTGGAATCCGAGGGCGTGCCGGTCTTTGTCCCCGGCCCGACAAGGGATGAAGTTTGTTAGATTCAAAAAGATGGAACGTGTCGTGAGACCGACAGTTCCATATATGCGCCCCCTGCTTATTTTTTACGACGACATATAGCTATGAGAAGCTATCTCGCCAACAGTTTTATGGGAGCATTCGTAAACACGTAAGAGAAAGCAAGTATGAACATAGTTGCCGAATGACTATAAAGAAGACATGTTTGAACAAGTATCCAATCATTTATGTTGTAACATATTAACATGCATGTCATTGATCGAATGAGCATTCAAACTTAATTGCTGTAAATAAGTAAGTCATGATAAAGGGGTTACATAATTGACACATGCATAGATCCAAACCAAATTAGTCTCGCCGCACGCGTCTAGCCTTATTAAATCCGTCAAGTAATAAACCCTAGATTAGATCGATCTACTACTGATACAATCTAATCGAGATCTATACCACTTATCATAATTGAATCAATCCACCGCATGATACAATCAAATCATGAGAAGCTAAAAGCATGTATTCAATCATTAACATCTAGATCAATCATTACTATTAAAACGTGACCGTATTCGGTAAGGCTACCGAATCGGGATCCATGAAGAAGGAACAAGCACGTAAACTAACAAACTTGAACCCGCTACACGTAATAATCTTAGATTATGACGAACTCGGCTATTATAAACATTGTAGAGAAACAAATTAGATCCAAATATTCATGATATAAAAGCAAAGTAGATCTATAAATCGAATTAAGCCGAGTCGGCATTAATCTAGATTGGGCAATAAAGGTGTTGCAATTATATAAATAAACATAAAAAGCATGCAAACACGTGGTAACTTAATGAATCTATTAGATTTTGCCAAGTCTAATAGAGCCGATAACTATCTTGTTCATGCAAAGCCATCAAGCAAGCACCAGGCCGCACGCGGTTACTCCGTCGAGACAAACTAAAACACGAACAAAGACTTCCCGTCATCAAGTAGACGCCACCACACGGCCATCCCATCGAGATAAACGAGACTACTACGCTACTAAGCAAACGCCACCGCACGCGGCCATTCCGTCGAAGTAAACGTGGTTGTCGATACTTCGGAGGTCGACGGATCGATGATTCCTCTCGAAGAACTCGACGACCACGACACAAGGAGTCGAAGTTGGCACGGGGCCTGTTGATTGTATTGATTGAACGATCCTTATTACAATGGCCGAGGGTTTATATTTATACCTGGTGACAATATGAGTCCTAATGACTTACGAAAACAATACATAGATTTCCTTAAGATACAAGATTTCCTTAAGATACAAGCTTGAACCGCAAGTCTTCAAGAGTCCTTGTCGACGTGGACATCCTCCCCGAATCGGGAACCTTCCCTCGCCGCTTATTTACGGTTTTGCCCTTGTATTGCCGACCGCACTCTTTTTCCCGAATCCTCGACGGTTCCCGAATACGAATGTGGTTGCGAATTGATTCTATCTCTTCCTAATATTTCCATTATTAGCATCTTTCACCGCCCACACGCCATGCATGGAGATCTTTACCAAAATTTGGTGTTAACATACAAAGATTTGGCCCTAGTATGTGTATTCCTTAAATTTTTCACCTTCAATGTGCATGAAGCAATCAAATTTCATCTTGTCTTTTCTGATTCCTGGGAGAGATTCTCCTTGTGATTTTGATCTCTTTTGTCACCACTTATCTATGACTTACTAGATATGTTCCAAGATGGTGTTAGAACCTATGATGCTTCTCGGGGTGAGTTCTTCCAGTTGCAAGACTTAGCTAAATGGCTCTCACCTACGCTCCCTCCTCCTCCCTCCCCTCCCTCCTCTTCACGGCGTTGTCCTCAGCCATGGTGATCTCTCGATCGCTCCGGCCGGTGATCATGGCGGCCCTCTCCCTGATCTTGACTTTGATCCGGGACTCGAGCCGCAAGATTCGGTGTGGTCAAACCTCAAGAAATCCATTTCTCCCCGGCTAGTTCCACATGAGAATTTCTTTTGGTGGCAAGTTTTGGAAGATCAGCCATCAAACTCAATGAGAATTCAAGTAAGTCTTTTACTCCAATCCTGCCTTGGTGGCATTGCAAAATGATTTTCATGTCCTTCATCTCTCCGATTGGATGTTTAAGTTTTCGGTCTCTTGCAAACAAGTTGGAATCCTGATCTATAAATTAGGATCCTTTTCGTGCAAAAGTTTTGTTGTGTTTTTCTCTCTTTGGGGAATGGTGGTCCAAATTGGAAAAGGCAATTTGAAATTTGGAGTTAGCTTGAGGCGCATTCTTGGACCACGGAAGGATCCAAACCCCCTAATGTTGTTCCTCCTCTTAAAAAATCTTTTCGTTGATGTGGTCAAAACGGCAAACAAGGTGGTAGAAAATCAGTTTTAAGAGGATTTCTTATCCTAAAGATTATTATGATCATTTTACTAAACCGATCTTTTTTCCTCCAAAATTCTCTCGTGATCAATCACAATGTTCGTGATCGTATGCCCGGATCCTTTTTTCCGAAGAAAGATCGACCATTTCTGGATGATCCTAGTTTTAAGGCAAGTTCCTCGATTCCGTTGACTGGCTCCAATGCGATCCCTGTTTCAAATTCAAATCAAAAGGCCTCTTCCAATCCGGATTCTAGTTTTGGGCCGAGGTCTCAGATTTGTTCAAATTATCCGCCCAAGGTCATGAGAGAAGGGCCTACCAATCTTTGGTAAGGTGCCTGAATTGTTTCAGCTATGGGACGTAAGAAAGCCCATTGTTTTAGAAAGGCCCGTGATCGGAGGCAGTTTATCGGGTGGTTGCTAAATCTAAGGAAGCTCAAGAGTCATAGCGGCCGACTATAAATGCCGAACAGAAAAATCTTGATTTCTCTTCCAATCGCCGCACCCAAACCAAGCTACAGGTGCATACTCGAGAAAACCCTCCTCGTCGACTCCGATGGCAAACTTTGCCGCCGATCCTGCGTGCCTTTCCCTTCGCCCAAAGGGTTCCAAATTTTGCCGACGCCCTCTTCGCCCTCCACTTCGCCAGAGGTGTTCATAACCGGGTGCTACACGCCGCACAATGAAGACCTCGCCATAGTGAAGATGGAGCCGCCGGCCGCCAAAGAGGATTTTGAGCCAATGGCGGCTGCTCTTCGCTCCCGCTTCCGGATGTCCATCGGGTTCACGTTCTTGGCATCTATCCTTGTGCTTTAGGCCGAAGCTTATGTTAGATTTCCTAGTGCCTTGGAAAGAGAAAGGTTTATTGGTCCAGTGTTTGATTTTGGGCAAGATTATCACCTGCACTTTGTTAAGCATGATGAGGCTGAGAATGCTAGATCCTTTGATATTGATAGAGAAGCCTGGGTAATGTTGATCGGTTTTAATGAGGATCTGCGTAGTACGAGAAACTTGGCAACTGCAGTCTCGGGTTTTGGGATTCTAGTTCATGTTCACCCGTCCAGCACTTTGGCTAGAGTTATCTGCAAGGTTTACTTGAATGATACTACCAAGATCCCGGATTCTGTGAAGATTACTGCAGGTTTACCCATCAGGGGTAGATCTTGGACTGTTGTTGTCTATCCTTTGAAGATTAACAACCTGGTTGAGTTACCGAAGATGCTTATGTTACGGAGGGTCCCTTTCATCCTGTTCCTCCCCAAGCCCCTGGTTGGGCTGGACCTGCTCTACCCGCTGATTTCGCCCCTGTTGGTTCAAATAACATGGGCTTCAATCGGATGGACGGGGGGCATCTGCATGGTGTCCATGATGAAGAGTTGCCTGAAGTGGATGAGAATGCTGGTGATAACTCTGGTGGCCCAATTGAAGAAAATCCCCTTCCAGGTGAGATCACACCAGCAGTCTTCTCTGATAGATATGTTGCTGTTTCTGCTCCCTTGACAAATGCATCACCATCCTTTACAGTGTTGGTTAACAATGTTACCCCTGCAACTGTCTGTTCTGTAGCACCCAATCAAGACTTGGTCATGGATCTGAATATACCTGCTCCAGGTGTTATTGAAGTGAATAAAGTGGCTCTGCTCGTGGAAGCCGGAATTGAAGCCGGTGGAACAGCCCCGGCCTTGGCCTCTGAGATTGTGGCACCTGTCCCTCCCGAAGTTGTTAAGCCTCGCTTCGTGGCTAAAGTTTTATTCCCCATGCCCTTGAGAAGAAATCAGCGAGCTTCCTTTAATCCCTCTTGAGGTACGCTTTCCTCTCCTTATGACCCCGTCAGTAAGTCTTTTCCATGATCTTTCTCTTCTGGTTTTGGATCCTGAGACATTGATCCCAGATTATTTTGTTGATCCTATACTTCTATTAAGATTGGTCTCTCTCTTGCCTCCCCAGATCAAAGAACCTGTTTCAGAGCTTGATGAGGATGATCCGGTGGAGATCATGCCGATGCTTTCACTCCCGGAAGAGAAGGGCTCGCATGCTTGTTGGAACCCTTGGATGCTTTGCTTTCCTTCGTCGGAGCAAGAGGAACGCATCAAGAATGCAGGGACGAAGGCTCCACCGCTCCGGCATTCCAAAGGAGAAAGATGTTCCCGCCCCGTTCCTCGGCCATGGTGCCAGCCAACACTCAGTGGCCCCTCACCTGAATGAAGATGCGCCTCGAGGAATTGCTTCGGGGTTCGTACAGATTCAACCTGAGGTTGTTTCTGCTGCCATTCTAATGAAGGATGCCAATGAAGATGCTGATTGAAGGAAGACATGCATCTGCAACGTGCTACCTGTTGGCGTTGCTTTATCTTTTGCTTAGTTTGCTTAAGACCTTAGCTTGCTTTACCCTGCCTCCGTGCGGGCCTAATAATTTCAGTACCAAAACTTGTTATCCCCTATGGTATGTTGGTTGGAGCAGGTGTCGGTTGGAATCCCTGAACAAGTTGCTAGTTGAACTTAATCTATATATAAGTTGCTTTGTTGGTTATTCTGCTTTCTCCCCTGTTTCCCCTGGTTGCAAAAGGTCTTTTCTAGCTTGTCACTGTGTGATTTGGTTTTCTGTGCCAAGTTCATTTTTGTTTCCATCATGAGTAACAACAGAAACCATAAAATTCTTACCGGAATGTCGAGAGGGATTAATTCCCAAGATAAATGGGATGCTATAAGAGAGAAAAATCACCGAAAGTTCGTGCAATATTCTTTGCCTCCAAGAAACTAAAAGGGAATCTTTTGACTTTTCCTATCTGAGAAAATTTTGCCCGAGGTCTTTGGAAAGTTTCCTCTTTCATCCCTCAATTGGAGCCTCTGGTGGTTTGTTTCTTGTTTGGAACAGTAATAGCTATAAGTGTGATCTTATTGAAAGCAATTGCTACTCCATCTCGGTCAAAGTAACATGTCTGCTAGATCAAAGTGTTTTTCATCTAACCAACATCTATGGGCCCTCCCATGCTGCAGGGAAAATGGCATTTATTACTTAGTTAATGAATTTTGACACTAGTTCCTTTGATGATTGGATCCTCACAGGTGATTTTAACCTCTATAGAAGTTCTGATGACAGAAACAAACCAGGGGAAATATCAATGATATGCAGCTTTTTAATGATGCAATTTGTGATCTTCACTTGACAGATATTCCTTTTAGTGGGAAGCAATTTACTTGGAGCAACATGCAGAATGATCCTCTGTTAGTTAAATTGGATTGGGTCCTAGTCTCTCGAGGATTGGGGTTTGTCGTTCCCATCTACCGATGTCCAACCTCTTCCTAAACCTTTGTCTGACCACATCCCCTTTGTAATTAATATTGGCAGTAAAATCCCCAAGAACAACATCTTTAGGTTTGAAAGCTTCTGGATCAATCATCCTGGCTTCTTTGACACTGTTGATCTCCATTGGAACTCCTGTGCTTTTTATGCCAATGCAGCTAAGACTCTTGCAGGAAAGTTTAAGCTGGTTAGAGCTGGTCTTAGAAAATGGAGCAGAATCTTTCAAACCTCAATAAGCTGATTCACAATTGCAATTAGGTGCTACTCCTCTTGGATGGCCTAGAAGATCAAAGACCTTTGGATTCCCTAGAAAAATCCTCAAAAAATTGGTCAAAGATCATCTGATGAAATTACTTGAGGATAAAAGGATTTACTGGAGACAGAGAAATACAATCGGATGGGTCACTCTAGGGGATGAAAATACAACTTACTTTCAAGCAAGAGCTAGTCATAGTAGAATGAAAAGACATATTGGAAGTCTCTCCCGCTCTCGACGGTACTCGATAACAAATCATGAGCGTAAAGCATCTCTCTTTTGGAATGCCTATAGAGATAGGCTCTGTTACTGATTTTCATGGGATTTCTTATGACTTAAGCTCACTTTTGGTGAATCATGAATTGGATCTAGAACACCGGGCTAATCCTTTTTCCTCGATACTTTGAAATCCAAGGAGTCATTAAGGCTATTCCCATTAATCATGCCCCTGGCCCTGACGGTTTCAGTGGGCTTTTCATCAAAAAATGTTGGATTTCCATTTTTGTAAGATTCCTCAAAGATTTTTGTTCAACTGATATGGATCTGCATTGCATCAATGATTCTTTTATCACTCTGATTCCTAAGAAAGCCAACCCCTCGCCTCAAGTAATGACTTTTAGACCAATTACTCGTTGAACTACTCTTTGAAATGTCTTACCAAGATTCTGTCTTCAAGGCTGCAAAATGTGATCACAGATTTGGTACATAAAAATCAATATGGCTTTATCGAGGAAGAACTATTCAGGATTGTCTTGCTTGGGCCTACCAATTTCTACACTTTTGTCATCATTCAAAAAAAAGAAATTGTGATCTTGAAATTGGATTTTGAAAAGGCATTTGATAAGCTAGAACATCGGTGTATCATTGATATTCTGAGACATAAAGCTTTTCCCGACAAATGGGTTTCCCGGATCAACAATATTTTGAGTTCGAAAACTTCTTCATTACGCTAAATGGTGTCCCAGAAAAATTTTCAAATGTCTCAGGGGAGTGAGACAAGGTGACCCTCTTTCCCCCTTGCTTTTTGCACTTTCAACTGATTTGTTACAGTCAATTGTCAATAAAGCTTGGAATTTGGGTTTACTTAAGCATCCAATTAGTGATTCTTTTGGAGGTGATTTCCCAATTGTGCAATATGCTGATGACACCTTGCTGATTTTACCTGCTGATGCTAGATGCCTTTTTAATTTAAAAGGTCTTTTGAGATCTTACTTAGATTCGACAGGACTCCATGTTAATTTTAGCAAGTCATTCATGGTGCCCATCAACTTGGATGATTCTAAATTGAACCACTTGGCATGTACCTTTGGATGCTCTACTTCAACCATGCCCTTCACCTATCTTGGGTTACCTCTAGGGATTACCAGGCCCCAGGTGGCTGATTTTGCTCCCCTCATCCAAAGGATTGAAGCAAGAACTCTAGCATTTAGTAAACTTCTCTCCTATCAAAGCAGACTGATTCTAGTTAACTCTATCCTTCCAGCCATGCCAACTTTCTACATGTGTACCTTGGTTTTTCCTCTTACTGTCATTGCTCAGGTGGACAGATACAGGAAGCACCAACTTTGGAGTGGAGGGGATATCCATAGAAAAGGAAAATGTTTAGCTGCTTGGACTCCTGCATGCATCTCTAAAGAAGAGGGTGGCCTAGGTGTAATTGAAATTGAGAAGCAAAATAAAGCCCTACTCTTGAAGTTTCTGGATAAATTTTACAATCATGCATATTCCTTGGGTACAGCTCACTTGGAGTAAATTATATGCTAACACCAAAGACACCTCCACATGCAAGGTGTCCTTCTCGTTCTTTCGGTGGAGAGATATCCTTCAATCAAATATGGAATTCAGAGCCATAGCTTTACGCAAAACCAAAGTATCGTGTAACTCAGTTCTCTTCTGGGACTGACATTTGGTTGGACTCTAGTATCTAAGATAAATTCCCAAGGCTTTTTTCTTTTGCCAAAAAGAAGAATTGCTCTTTGAAGTTTTTCCTGAAAAGGAGTTGGATAGAATCTTCTTTCTTCCTTTGTCATCGAGAGGCAATGAATGAGCTGAATGAGTTGCAAATCTTAATTGACTCCTTCGATTGGGATCTTGATGGTGCTGATAGTTGGGAATATGTGTGGAATTCGTTGATTTTCTTCCCAAAAAAAGCTTATAAACTGTTGAAAGGACATCATGTGGCCTCTCCCTTATTCAAATGGATGTGGGCTGGTTCAAATTTGGGTAAGCGAAATTTTTCTTCTGGCTACTTCTCAAGGAAAAATTGAATACTAGAAGCATGCTAAAGAGGAAAAACATGTTTCTTCCTGATTATTCTTGCCCAATCTGTCATGCTATTGGTGAAGAGACAATTATGCATCTACTTTTTGACTGCCCTTTTCAGTCAAGCTTGCTGGATCGTCTTGGGCATCAACTGAGATCGATCTCTACCACCCCTAGACATGGTTATCCGGGCAAGGTTAGATTTTGGCAATAGTATCTTCAGAGAGGTGATAATTACGGCTTGTTGGTCAATATGGAATGTCAGAAATGATCTAGTCTTCGACAATAAGCAATGCACTTATGCAAATTGGAGAAATCATTTCAAAGAGCAGATTGGTCTGATTTGTATCAAGGCCAAACCCAACCTTGCGGGTTCTTTACAAACTTTCTTAGAGGCATTACCTTAATTTTTTTCTCTTTTATTTTGAGCATGTGTGCTCCAAAAGTTTGTAAGCACCTCTCATGCACCTGTACCTTTTACTTTCTCTTATTTAATGAAAAAAGATCAGGTGGGGGGTTTTCCCCAATCGATTCCTTCAAAAAAAAAAGTTCTTCCAGTTACGGGCAGCAGTATTGTATTCTATTACTGATTTCCCTGGTCTAGGTATGTGTCCGATGTGTCACATCTGGTGAAGCAGCATGTCTTGATTGCCACTTCTTTACAGATTCCTTTAGACTTGGTAATGGTAAGAAGAATTGATAAAACAAAAGCTAAGAAACAGCCTAGAAAGTAAGTTTTTATTTTAATTGGTGTTGCTGCTACAATTATTCTATTGATCTTTTTACTAATCCTTTGTATAGAACTAATTGTATGGGTCCTTTTTCAGGAAAGCAAATGGCAAGCGGAAGAGGGAACAGTAAGGATCCTCCCCTTACTGAGTGTGAGCTGCAAAGGAATCGAAAGATTGCACTGCTCCAAGAGAAGCTGAATTCCTTAAACATTCCTACTCTAGCTGATACTAAACCACAAGCTAAGAAAAGAGCAAGGGTAATCTCTTATAAACTGTGTCGTTTCAATGCCTTTGCTTATTTAATAAAAACAATTGACTTAAATCATGTTTCTTCTTGTAGAGAACTCCTACTACCAATGTTGAAGAAACCCATGATCATAATTTGCTCCCAAGGACTCAAACAAACCATGCAGTGACCGTGAATGAACAAATTGAAGAACACAATTTGGATTGTGAACAAATTGAAGAAGATTTAGAATATGAACCAATTGGAGATTTCTTAGTTGATAATGAAGGTGAACCCATGATAATAATACCCCTCCTCGTTTATTGTAGCCTAAAATACTTTGCCTTTGTGCTTGCTTCTAATTTTCCAAGTTATGTATACAAGGTTTTTATAGCAGTACACAGAAGAAGAGGAAAGGAAGAAGTATCACTCAACTGAAGGACATCTTTGATAGGCCACCTGGCTTGCCTAAAATCAAAGTTGAAGTCAATCATCTTGGTCAACCTGTTGGAGACAACTATAGGAAGTTTTCTAGTGCTCTTGGGGTCCAAGTGAGAAAGACAATATCAGTGCTTATCCAGACTGGAGGAAAATTCATATTGCAAAAAGATGGCTGTATGGTCAGTCTTAAAGGTATGTCTTAGCTATGTCCCTGTTTGGTCCTAGGTGTCAAGTATGCTGAAATATGAGTTTGCTACACATTAAATTATTATTACTTGTAAGTTCTATTTGTTATTGGGTGCCAAGTATGCTGAAATCTAAGTACTTCGATCATTTTCTATTTCCCATGTCTCATTAGGAAACCTATGATATTGATGATGTTGTGCCGTGGTTTTTGGTTGCTGCTGCAAAAAAAAATGGAAGGATTTTAAATCAACCTTAAAGAAGCACTATTTTGACAAATTAATTAACCGAACAGAAATAAGGAAAACATATGTTGAAAGGGTGAATGATGATGATTGGAATACACTAAAAGATTATTGGGCATCCGAAGAATCTGCAGTAAGTACAACAAATATATGAAATCAACTATGATTTTGTAGAATTTAATATTTTTGTCATAGGCGTGCACAATACAAGCCAAAGCCAACCGTGCAAAGTTGACCATACATCATACATCAGGCAGCAGGGAGCTTTGCTCAAACAGGCCATAAAATGGTATGTCAGGCTATATTTGAGTTCTATTTAATACACTAATGTGCTGCATTTTTTTTTAGTAATGAGTGAAACACGTTTAGGGACTTGAACTAGGGTGTCCTGTTTGAAGGGATGAGCTGTATGTCGAAAACACATGAGACACACAATGGAGTTCCATTACAGCCTGTTGAAGAAATCATTGTAAGTTTTTTTCAACAACTATTACCGCAACTTGAAGTTCTAGTATTAACATTAGAATAAACTAAAGTCAATTATTGAGGAACATCCTGAGTTGACACAAAAAACAATACAAGAAGGTGATGTATTTGCTGCTGCTTGTGGAGAGAAGGAGCCAAAAGGACGTGTCGTGTGTTTTGGGTCTAGGTCCAACTCCCCAAAGTGTTGGTACCCCAGGGGTGAAGTGTTACACGCCCACAAGGATTCAATTTGAAGTGACTGCCCGTAGAAAAGCAGAAGCTGAGCAAGCAGCTCTACGATAAGAAATAGTGGAGCTAAAGCAGAAACTGGAGGAAAGGTTGGCGCATGACAGGTCAAATGTGGAAAACATCTCACAGAATGGCTCTAATTCACGACATCACATGGTAAATCATTTCTACCTTTTCTAATTCATGGCTAATAACTACAATTCATGGCTATCACATGCTACATAAATCTGACCTATAATCCATTTTGTATGTCTGTAGAGCCCAAGGTCTGAGAATGATGGTGATGGGACAAATCATGAAGATGATGATACGTATGCAGAACATTCTAATGAGTGTGAATACACGCCTATGCGTAGGGATGCTATAGCCCACCTATTCCAGCAACGCCCTCGGTCCAGCCCCATGAGTGCACCTCCATTTGTGCAGCCCGTCCATTCATCCCTACCTAGTGGAGCCCCATCAGAACAACCTCCTCATTGTCAGTCCAACCTTGTTCAAGTAGGCACATCAGCCCAGCAGCCCCTCAGTCCACCATGAGAGCTCCTCCATTTGTGCAGCCCTGTCCTGACATCTCTACTAGCGCAGCCCCTCAGTCCAGCCCCATGAGTGCACCTCCATTTGTGCAGCCCTGTCCTGATATCTCCATTTGTAACAGATGAAACTTTGCAAGACATCTAAAGCCCCCATAACACAGGTATGCAATTCTGAATTTCTCAATCCTGACAGTTTAATACATGTCGTCAGGTAGAACAATGCTACTGTACTATTGATGAAACCAATTGATTCTAAAAAACTATTGATCCCATATGTGGACCTGTTGGGAGTTAGATTAACAATGGTGTGGACAGTGCTACTGATCCCAGATTCTAAAAAAAAAAGACCTAGTGCATGTTAAGAAAGCTCCACTGAATTATCCCATCGCAGCTCCTTTTTTATTATTTGGTTATACTATAACTATCATCGTGCAAGGATGTGAAAGTCATGCAGCTAATTTTTGGATGCAAACCAGAAACGAGCACATTGATGCTAAGCAAATATTAACTTTCTATTAAGCTCACATGACATATTTGCGCACAATAAAACAATGAAAGCTCATCTATTACAGTCTGGTTCTTTGGATGGATGTATAACTTACCTGCCTTATAATGGTTATTCTTCTATGATAAAAGTTTCTTGTGCATACTGTTAGTGGCAGATCTAGAAAATTATTACCAGGTGTGCAGACCAAGGTAGTAGAACTTGGTATTCAAGAGCTAGCTAGCCAACTACCTATTTCTTCTGTGTCTTAGCAGTCAGTTTCTTGCCTCCACTGGCTACCTAGGGCCATGGTAATTGGACACCATTGAGCTTCACATGTTTTACCTGGATGCATACATAGACACTATTCCTATTGCAATCTTTTATACAAGACATGGCACGGTTCTGACTCATCTGAGATGCAATCTTTTATTTTCAGGTGGGAGGTAATGGCTAGAGGTAGCTTGATGCATGTAGGAAGCAGTTGGATCGAAGTGTGCATGGTCGGTGTATTATTTTGGACATCTTAAGTAGAGGCGAATGCTTTTGTTAAGACTTGCTAGTGATGAGTTATTTTTTGTAACGAGTGCAAGCAAACCGTATGAGATGTAAGCTGTGCAACATCTTAGAGCTTGATAGCCGAACCGCATGCTGCCTTGATGTAATTTGTTTATGCAAGATCTGTGGAAAATTAATGACACAAGACAAATGGTTATGGCTATAATATATATAAGTGTTAGCTATGATATCAGTGATGTGCTTTCTTGTCATGTTTGTATTGTTTGAAATGGAAATGTTAATTGTATGACTTGATTCTGAGATTAGTGCATAAACAAATGATATTATATGTTGTTATTCCTTGGTAATCATAGTGGCTGATTGTTGGTCGCTACATAATACTTAGTGTCCAACCAATGGTCGCTATAGCTGTATAAATAGCGTTGAACGGTTGGTCGCTATATCTTTCATGTTCTGTCGGACGGTCGGTCGCTATAGGTAAGGTTGGACGCTATAACTTATAGCGACGCCTTCTATTGCAACCGTTCAAGTTGGACGCTATATGTATATAGCGACCGACCGTAGGTCGCTATATTGACTTATAGCGACCATCAGTAGGTCGCTATAGATGGGCTGTGGTGTAGTGGAAATTGAAGTAGCCGTGGATGAATCCCCACGCTTGGGCGCAGAGAGCTTGGTGGCAAAGAAGGACGTTGGCGCAGGAGAGCGCAATGAGCCATGCTGGCAAGGGAAGGCAGGGAGGGAGCGGTGCGCGGTGGCACACGAGCAAGCGCGGCGTGCGAGGCCAGTGGGGGAGGCGAGGGAAGGTAGGGGAGCGGGGCGCAGCGGGCACGGGTGACCGTGGCGTGCGAGAATGGCAGGGGAAGATGAAGGAAGGCAGGGAGGCAGAGCGGGGCGCTTACACGGTAACGTGTGTCCGAAGCTTCCACACGCACAGAAGTAACTATTACTATTACAGCATTGTTAAATATGCCTCCAAAACCAAGGTAAATCATCACCATCGATTTGAGAATAAACCAATGTGAGCACAAATTAGTAATATATATACTCCACACTAGTACACAAAATATTTTGGGTGACATCCCCTTAAGGACCCGTGGCAGCCACTCAGTTTGCCCGCCACGGTTAATCGCATGATTTTGTGTCAGCGGCTCACGTTATCCAAGAAGAGACGAGAATGAAATAAATATATATACTCCCTCCATACCCAAAAAAAGCTTGTCGTTTAGGATAAGGTTTGGATCAAACATTGGAAATATAAATCATCAATAACTTCTACGTTGTTGAGTTTGTAAATGTGAAACCTATATAAATAGATTTGTTTTGAAAAATACTTTTATAAAAGTATACATATATCACTCTCCGATAAATACTTTTATAATAACAAGAGGTCAAAGTTTTATTTTGGAGACCGTGTCGCTGTCCTAAACGACAAGTTTTTTGGGTATGGAAGGAGTACTCAACAACGCAACATCTTACAAACGTAATAATCGTATCCTGATACGTCAATGTCTGCAAGCCATGCTACGGTAGTAATAATAAGTAGTGATCTAGTAGTGAAATAAAACACATTTTGAAAAAAACTTGCGCGCAAGACTATAAACACAAACTGCTGGTCGATCTGCAGCTAACACGCCTGCCTGGCCCTTAGAATTTTTGTGATTCTTCCTAATCGTGTTCTCCTCCTTCCTTGCTTGCTTCGGCTTTCTTCTTCTCTCGAGTCTTCACGAGAGCCTCCAAGCACGCGCCGGCATCATTCGCCTTTGCATGAGCTGCTCGGCCACGTCCGCCGGAGAAATTTTGGCCACCTCCAGCAGCTCCTGTATCTTGCCGAACTGCTCGAACAGTTGGTGTTCGCCGACCTGCAGGTAGTTGTTGGCCAGGATCTTGAAGGCCTCGTAGGTACAGTAGGACATCTCTATGTGCATGTCCATCCTGCCTCGGCGGATCAGCGCCGGGTCCAGCTTGTCCTTGTTGTTGGTGGTGAAGACGATGATGCGCTCGCCGCCGTACGCCGACCATAACCCATCGATCATGTTCAGCAGCCCAGAAAGGGTCAGCCGCTGGCTGCCGTTCCTGTCGGCGTCTTCCTTTGCCATCATCGCCGGCAAAATATTGTTGCCGACACTCTTAATAGGCTTGCTATCATTCTTGTCCCCGCTTGTCGATGGTGAGATCGACCGAGCGGTCAATATCCTCAATGACGATGATGGACTTTTCAGCTATGGCGACGAAGAGCCTCCGCAGGTCGTTGTTGCTCTTGACCGCCGTGAGCTCCAGGTCGTAGATGTCGTAGTTCAGTTTGGCGATGGCGAGACCATGGTGGACTTGCCGGGTGCCGGGGGCCGAACAGCAGGTAGCCACGCTTCCATGGCTTGCCGACCTTGGCGTAGTAGTCCTTCCGCTTCCTGAAAGCATCGAGGTCGTCGAGGACGGTCCGCTTCAGCGCTGGTTCCATGGCGAGCGCGTGTCAAAAGTGGCCGGGTGCTGGAACGGCACGGGCGCCCAGCCGCCCTCTGGGTTGTTGGTGAAGAGGCGGCGCTGGCGCTTCTTACGATGTCGCCGCGGCCCTGTTCGATGACTTGGGGCAGGTACTCCTCCAGGATTGATTTGCGGAACCTGCGATGGAAGGAAACTCGGTAGAAGCGGCGCTCCATTTGACCCGCCTCTCGGCGACGATGGCGTTGGATACTGGAGGCTCGTTGTAGGCGTGCCACCAGACCGTGGGCGCCGACGCCGCCGGGACGGAAGGTGTCGACGATCTGTTGTCCGGCGCCGACGTAGAAAAGGGGTATCTTCCGGTGGCTGCCGAGCTCGGCTTTCAGCTTGGCGCACCTCATCGCACACTTGACAGAGAGGTAGGCCTCGATCGCGACGTAGAAGTCGCTGCGCTCTAAATCCTCGGGCTGTACTCGGGGATGGTGACTTGGATGTATGGGCTGAAGAAGGCTCGGATCTTGTTCATCCACAGGGTGATTGTTTCGAGGTTCATGAGCGTGGTTATCAAGGCTAATATGAAGGTCAGAGCGGATCCAATCCCGGCCCAAAGCTCATTGACCGCCATGGCAGCAAGCAAGTTGGGTAGGGTAGGGTACGGTACGGTACCTTGGCTTAGTAGCTAGGATTGCCAAGAGCTGGCCTTGATAGTAGGGATCTCAACCAACGTAACTGATGAGGGGACAAGCTAACTCGCTGTGGCTTTGGCTTGGGCCTGCTATCTAGCTAGCGTATGGTATATGTAGACGGGTATACAAGAGAGAGACGATGGAAAGAGCACAAGACCCATCCAGCTATGTATATCGAGTCATCGACTATTGTGGAAGTCTCTCTCTTCGAAAGTTTGGATGCCATCCTTGGGACGATTACACATTTATTATTCATATGTATATGTATAATCTCTGCATGGGTGTGAATGAACTCTTTAGACCGCATATTATTAGTATTCTACATGGGATTCTTGCGTCGTTCGCAATTAAGGTATACAGTATGAGAGCAAAGTAACGCATCCCATTTTGCCCATATACTTACTAGCGGCCTCTGCAGCGTGTCAATGGTGGTGCGAGAAATATATCCATCTTGTGTTGCAAGCTCCCACGGGCCACGACACCCTCTACAGCGTGTCAATGGCTAGAATGATGGATAGGTAGAAGTACTTACTTTGCGGCCTCTTATGCTGCGACTCCATCCAGTAGGACGAAGGAATGTGATGTTATGAAAAGAAGAGACATAGTTGCTTTAGCTTTGTTGCTTTGTAGTTATCTACCTTTTAGGGTTTGTTGTACTTGTACATTATATCAGGGGCGCGGTCCCAAATTAGTGGAGGAATTAGTGGAGGAATAAAGATATAAAGCTCCGTTTCCGTCCTAAAGAGCAAGCTGTACTTTTGCGACTCCGCTGTGTCCAGTTCCCTGGTCGATCAGTTGCTTTGATCCCTTGTATTTTTTTTTTCAATAGATTTTTTTTTTTTCTCTACAACGGTAAGACCGAATTTCATTACGCAAGTAACGAAATTACAGTTTTTTTTTTTTTGATATAGACCTTAAGAAGCAAAGTATCTACGGATGATTCCCTAATTAACAATAAACATGCGCAACACCATATAGAATTTCAGAGATAGCCTTTAATCACGTTTCTGTGGTTGCGTGACTGCGAGGTCAGGGAGCAAGGGACAAATATAAATACTCTCTCCATTCTAGTGGTGTGCACTAGTGATAATGGAGCACTCACCGGCTAGCAAGCCTAATCAGCAAGTCATGTTATGTAAGTATATAAATAAAACAAAAACAAAACAGAAATAGTAGTAAGCTTTAAGCGTCCAGCTCGTACGATATATAGTGGTAGGAAAAGGACGTCACTACTAGAAACTGGAGATTTCATGAGAGTGACAAAATGTCACGAAAACGGTTTTACTCTCACGAAAACAATGCATGAGAGTACACCGTCACGCATAACTTCTCACAAGATTAGACTCATGAAATACACATTTTCATGAGAGTTCACCGCCACAAATTGTTTTCATTAGAGTTCAGCGTGACGGCCACCCTCATGAGAATAACATCACCACCAGATTTGCATCAGTATTTTCATGGTGGTTTTTAGTGATATTTCGTGAGAGTTCACCGTCATGAATTTATTTCGTGAGAGGAAGAGTATTTCGTGAGAGTTCAGCGTCATGAACTTATTAAGGGTATTTCGTGAGAACTCTCTTTGCATTTGTATCTCAAAAAGAGCCAAGAAGATTGATGATGCCATGAAAGATGAAGAATGGGTATTGGCAATGCAAGAGGAGCTAAATAACTTTGATAGAAATGAAGTATGGGAGTTGGTGGAAAGGCCAACCAACTATAATGTCATTGGAACCAAGTGGGTGTTCAAGAACAAGCAAGATGAAGATGGCATTGTGGTTAGAAACAAAGCAAGACTAGTTGCACAAGGCTACGCTCAAGTTGAGGGTCTTGACTTTGGTGAAACATATACTCCCCGTGGCAAGATTAGAGGCAATTAGAATTCTACTAGCCTATGCATATGCCCATGACATCAAGCTTTATCAAATGGATGTGAAGAGTGCATTTCTCATTGGATTTATCAATGAGCTTGTATATGTTGAGCAACCTCCCGGTTTTGAAGATTACCATCATCTCGATCATGTTTACAAGTTAAAGAAGGCACTATATGGGTTGAAGCAAGCACCTAGGGCATGGTATGAGAGGTTGAGAGACTTCTTACTCAAGAAAGGCTTCAAGATGGGGAAGGCCGACACTACTCTCTTCACCAAGAAGATTGGCAAGGATTTGTTCATCTTGCAAATATATGTGGATGATATCATATTTGGATCAACAAATCAAAGCTATTGTGAAGAGTTTGCTAAAATGATGGCTAAAGAGTTCGAAATGTCTATGCTTGGAGAGCTCACATACTTCCTTAGACTTCAAATCAAGCAATTGAAGAATGGCACATTCATTAGCCAAGGCAAGTATGTAAGAGACATGGTCAAGAAATTTGACATGGAAAATGCAAAGGGCATCACTACACCAATGGGTACAAGTGGCACCTTAGATCAAGATCTCAAAGGCAATATGGTTGATCAAAGGCTATTTCGGTCTACGATTGGAAGCTTATTCTATGTGACCGCATCAAGGCCGGATGTCATGTTTAGTGTATGTCTATGTGCAAGATTTCAATCCTCACCAAGAGAGAGTCATCTCAAGGCCGCAAAAAGAATATTGAGGTATTTGAAGCATACACAAGATGTTGGCTTATGGTATCCCAAGGGCTCTAGCTTTGAGCTTGTTGGATATTCGGACTCCGACTATGGTGGTTGCAAGATCAATAGAAGAAGCACTAGTGGCACTTGTCAATTCCTTGGAAGATCCCTTGTGCCATGGTCCTTAAAGAAGCAAACAAGTGTGACACTCTCTACCGCCGGCCGAATATGTTAGTGCGGGAGTTGTTGTTGTCAACTACTTTGGATGAGGTCCACATTGAAGGATTATGGATTTGACTTCAACAAAGTACCCTTGTATTGTGACAATGAAAGTGCTTGCAAGATGACTCAAAATCCGGTTTAGCATACAAGAACCAATCATATTGATACAAGGCACCATTTCATTAGAGAGCATCAACAACAAGGAGACATTGCAATCCATCCTATTGGTACCGAAGATCAACTTGCCGATATCTTTACCAAGCCACTTGATGAGAAGAGATTTTGGAAGCTAAGAAATGAATTGAACATTCTTGACTTCTCCAATATGAGTTGAATGCACCCCACATATGTGACATGCCTCTCCACCGAGCTAAAAGCAAAGGTAAAATTGTTTGACATGTCATCATGATATCTAAGGACTTGTTAGAACATATAGACATACAACATGGTTCTTAGGTTGCATTCATGGAAAAGCAATGAATTTCAATATATGTATGCCATCACTATTGTTTTATATGCTTGATTGATCTAGTGATGACATATGACATGCTTATGAGCTTGCAATCTCAAGTGTTGAATTTGGATATATTATCAAATATGTGGTTCAACATAGACATGATAACCCTTTCATGATGTGTGAAAAAGCCTGTCTTTGGTTCAAACCCGAATTACATGTATGGCAAGCTATCAAAATTTGGCATATTTGAAAACCAATCTTTCCAATATCAAAAGAACATGATCTATCCTTTTATGTTAATCGGTGACAAAGGGGAGAGATTAGTGCATAAAAATTAAAAGGGGATCAATTTTTTTTTTTTGAAAGCACACAAGTAGGGGAGCAAGCTCATAATCTCTTTGTTGCATTTGTTTGTGCACTAACATATGACTTGCTCTTGCACATGTATTTAAATTTCTTATATACATGCTTGTGTGGTGTATGCTAGTGTTAACTTGAATGATGATTGATCAACTAGCATACATAAGTGGCAATATGCCATACCAAGTGATATCTAGATATTTTGATTTCCACTCTAAATTCAAGTATCTATGCTTATAATATGATCTCACGTGGTACTTTGAGTTTTTTTATGAAATATCTAGTTACTCATGATGCTTGTATGGTGAGAAAGGCGCAACTTTCGATTGGTATCACGCTTCAAAGGTCCATTCTTTCACCATAGCATCATTTTTGGTAACATGGCTCTCTTTAATTTCAATTTTCATACATGTATGCAAAGCCTATTCCAAACTCTAGGCATACATGTAGGGGGAGCTCATGGTACCAAAACCGAACTTATGATGATTCTCCAAACCTATAATCATGAGCAAATTGCTTGAACAACCATGATGAGTTCAAAATACTTTTATCATAAAATCTTTATGCGGGTTGTCACCAATTACCAAAAAAGGGGGAGATTGAAGATCTCTAGATTGGTTTTGGCTAATCGATGACATCCTTAGGACTAATCTCTCTATGCTAAGTATTTGATTTAGTTGGAGATTGGTCAAGCCAAGGTTGGTGCATGGTGGTCATGGTGGATAGGTTGAGGTGATCCAAATGATGATCATGTACGTAACTTGAGTGGTTCGAGGATCAAAATGGGCTCAAGGCAAAGGTATATCCATAGGGCCATTTTGATTTTGCACTCGGGGCAAAGATAGAGGGTGTGAGTGATTTAGGATCGATAAACCATACTATAAATAGGGGAAAACTAACGTACATATCGATCCTCCAAAGGCCTCTAGGTTCAAAATTATTTGCATGCATTCTAACCTAGAGAGCTAACTTTGCACTTGGTGAAAATGTTTTGGAAATGCTAACACGGTGGTCGGGGTGTTCTTTTGACGTGTTGGCAACATAAGACAAATGACGGAAGTTGGTGCAAAGTCGAGGTGACGCGAAAAGCGAAAACCTCGGCGCAAAGTGACCTGTGCCGGATGCCGGCTACGCTCACCTGGCGCGTGCCGGACGCAGTCCGTAGAGCATGTTGGGCGGGGCTCATGCGGACGCCGTGCTTGGCGTGTACGCGGCGGCGCCCCTAGCGTGTCCGACGGTGTTGAGTCGAAGCGCAGCACGTGGGTCGGGTTGCCACGCGGCGCTGGGCGCCGTCCGGCTGTACAATTTTCGACGTGTTTGAAAGTAACGGCTCTATTTTGTTGGGATGCCTATATATATGGGCTTGGCCGGCCATGGGGACCTCTCTTGGTCATTCCTACACATCCTAACACACTTTGAGCTGAGCAAACTCCCTCCTTCTCACTCCCTTTGCTTGTGAGCATCATTCTAGTGAGTTGCGATGATTCAAGTGCACTTTGCTTTGATCTTTGCATCTAGTGGTACTTGGGGATCGTCGTGAGCCGGTGGATTTCCATTTGCTCTTGGAGAGCAGCACTCCTAGCCGGCCTGGTGATTGGTGGAGGAGTTGGCAAGAGAAGATGATTGTTCTTGGCCACCTCCGGATTGATTTGTGAGAGGACCGTGCATCCTCATCGGGACGACAAATTGCAAGTAATACATTGCTCGTGTCTTGGGTACCTCTCACTTGCTTTGGGTGCAAGTAGCCTAAAGGCACTTGGCTAGGAGTGCGCTCCACCTTGCCCCACACGTGAGAAGGTCGGCTGACAACGGAGACTAGCTTGAGGCTGCTCAAGTGAACTTCGGGTTAAATCTCGTGTCTCCACTTTGTGTGATTGTTGTATCTTGGTGATTGGCTTCAATTTGGTTATCTCATTGTATCATCCTTGGTAATTGGATTGACTAGCCTCGACATTGTGGCATATCACTTCTACACTCTTGCATTACCTTCATATATATAGTGCTTGTGTAGTTTGAGTAGACTTGCTTATTTTGCTAGAGTAATTAGCTTGTTCACCTAGTGGTAAAGTAGAGACTTAGCCCCTTGTGTGAATTAGAGACTATAGCAACTAGAATTGTCAATAGGAGGCTTGCCGACAAGTAGAGCTAGAGCAAACACTTATATCGCCATTTGTTATTCTAACAAGTTTGTCTAGTGTTTTGTATAAATTTTTATTAGGCTATTCACCCCCCCCTCTAACCATTTAGGACCTTTCACGGGCTTGGGAGAGGAAGGGAGGGCTTGGGAGAGAAGCGAGGGAGCCGACCTTGCTGACTGAATGAGAGAGAGAGAGAGAGTGAGTGAGAATGTTAGGGTTACGGTTGAGGGAGTGTGTGTTTCTTTTTATATGCTTAAGGTGCTAGTGGGCTAGTTTGAGCCTATAGAGATGGAGCACCAAGGTGTCTGCGGGAGATCATGGAACCATCGAAAGGGACAGCAGCCGAGTCGGGGCTTGGCGGCGGCGGATGTGGCGAAGCGAAGGATCGGACGCAGGGCCGTCCCAAAAAAATCTAGGACCCTGTACAAAAATCAAAATGTGGCCTAATAAAATTGAATTATATTATAATATAGACTACAATTTATTACACATCAGTTTATTTACTAACCTAAATATTTTAGTGCTACCAAAGGCCAAAGTGGAACACGGACCAACTTGCCGATCCAAGGTGCAAAGTCGATGATCATAGATTTATAGAAAAAAAATATGTGCATATGTGCATAAATCCATGAACCATATTGAAAAAACGAGGTGTTTCATGCTCTAATTAGTATCACGAAAACTAGAAAGCAAACGGAGAGAGGGGGAGGGAGGGAGAGAAAATTTGCCCAACACCAAGCAAAGGTCACAGTAAATCACAGGAATTTACGTGGCGGGCACGATGCCCGCCACGGTTAATCGATTATTACGTGGCGGGCACATTAGAGTGCCCGCCATGTAAAATATTTCGAAAAAAATAAAAAAAAAAAAAAATATGACAGGCCCACCAAGCCCATCCATGGGCCCGCCGAGCCCATCTAGGGCAGCACCACGACCGACCGCCGCCCGATCCACCACGCCGACCCGCGCCCGGATCACCAAGCCGACCCGCCGCCACCCCCACACCGGGATCCCCGAGCTCGTGGGCGACGCCGGAAGGGTGTCGAGCCGGATCCCCGCCGCGGCCGGGAAGGAGCTCGCAGGCCGCCGGAGAAAGAGGAGAGGGAGCAGACGCCGTGGGATCCGCTCCTCCCACTCGCCCCGCCGCCGGAGAGGGAGCACGGGCGCCACCGGCGGATTCGCCACCGGCCGCCGAAAGCAGCGCCGCCGCCTGCCTAAGCCGCCACCGCCGCTCAGTGAAAGCGGCACCGCCGCCCGAAAGACGTCGCCGCCGCGCCGCTCGCCAGCCGCCGCCGCTTGCCCGAGCAACGCCTGCCACGCTGCGCCGTCAGAGAGAAAGCGAGAGGGAGAGAAGTGTTGGCTCAGGCCGAGAGAGAGAAGTGATGGCTAATCGCTGAGAGAAGAAATGAGCGGGTGGGGAGAGAAACCCTAAAATCGCTTTATATATATGGCCCGATAGCAAGCCCGGTTTGGACTCGTATGTTCTGCGGACGAGCCTTTAAGATGCCCGCCACGGAAAGATTTTTTGCGTGAAGGGCACCTTAACACGCCCGCCACGCGAAAGATTTTATTTTGGCGTGGCGTGCGTGTTAAGGTGCCCGCCACACAAAACATCTTTCCCCGCGATTTCGCAAAAAACGCCCGCCACGTAAAAAAAACTCAACGTGGTGGGGTATTTTCCGTGACGGGCAAAAAGTGCCCGCCACGGAAAAAGATTTTGCAAGTGCTCGCAAAATCATTTCGTTACTAGTGTACCTAAGTACTAGCACTAATAAAGTATTATGGATATTAAATCTTGAGCTCCTTCCATTTGGAGGCCCCAGGCGGCGTCGCACCGCTCACATGCCTGTGGATCGGGCCTTGTCGGACGGCCAAGGCTCACCTCCCCGCAGCAGCATCCCCGATGATCCGCGATGCAGGTCGCGAAGAAGAAGACGGGAAGGAGGTGTGGGAGTCCTTGAAGGCGCGGCATGTCGAGAAGAGAGAGTCGGGGAGATGTGGCATTTTTGGTATCATGTTTCAATGAATTTTATCATCTTTGCGAGGTTCTTTCTGTCTTCTTTATTACTAGCTGAGGGTAAGCAGGATTACCTTGGTTAGACCGGCGTTTTTTTGTGGAGTTTGGATTGAGGCTGAAATGACTAGACGATTAACATGCTTTGTAATTTATAGTTTGACTTCATAGAGTTTACCGTCCCAGTTCATAGATTTTACACTGATTAATCTAATGTAAATTATGTGTGCCACTGGTGTAAGTTTTTGTTTTTGTTTTCATATGTAAATATCTTTGTTTGATTATCGATCTGTCTTAAAATGTCATGGATGGATATCATATCCCGTTTTTCCATCAACGATAGGAAGAACGCGAAAGCGTGACATAGCTGAAATCATCGAACAACGAGAGGGGGACGCCGACGGAGGCGGCGGCGTGGCCGCCGGCCGCATGGCCATGGCGGCGGCGGCGGCGGCTGGTGGCAGCCTTGGCGGCGGCTTCGAGCGGGCGGGGCGGCGGCGGCGGCGCTAGAGGTCGGAGAGCAAGGTAAAACCTAATTATTTTCTTTTCTTGATTGTCTCCGCGATAGTTGCCCCCATATTTATATGAGGGGTTTACACTGCTAACGGGCCAGGCCCATTAGTCTTTTCCGACTATCTTTAATTTAATCTAATAATAATAATAATAAAGCTAAATAATGATTAAATATTCAGCCACTCCGCTTATCTCGGGCGACTTCGACCGAAGTCGACATCTCTCCCCGCCTCGAGATTCAGCTTTCGCCCTCGAGCCGGAAGTCCGGATATATTTCGTTGAATAATTCAGCATCTTCCCATGAAGCATCTCGAGCGGTTTGTTCTTCCATTTGATGAGCACTTGAAGCTGACCACTCGGCGCACTCGAGTTTTGAGCATTAATTCAGGTTCGGGGACCGGTGTGCCATCGTGAATCGAGGTATTCGAATATCCGTAGGTATCTCCCCACGGTGTGGTTTGAGCATGCCGACATGAAAGGCATTGTGTATACGGGTTCCAGCGCGATTCAATGCATATGTTACCGGTGTAATGATCTTGCTGATGTTGAAGGGTCCAAAATATTTAGGAGAGAGCTTGCCTTTATGGAAATCGAGATATTGTTGCCACGTAACGGGATAAAAGTTTGAGCCAAACATAATCACCCACTTTAAATTCTCTCTCGTCTCGTATGTTTAGCATCAAAATATTTGTGGTAATAATCTTGAGACAACCGCAAAACGAACCTTTGTCCGATTGAGAAAAATATCCCGCCGAGTTAGTAAATTATTCACGGTGGTAATGTTGTCTCACCCGGATGGTAGCCACGAATAGTAGGGGATCACGCCCATACACAAGTTTGAATGACGTTGTTTTGGTCGATGCATGATATGAAGTATTATAGCAATATTCAGCCCAAGGTAACCGTCTTACCCAATCCTTTGGTTTGTCACCCCGACCAAGCGGCCTTGAGATACATCGTAATAATTTTATTGACGACCAGCTGGCCATCCGCTTTGAGGATGATAAGCGATGTTGGTGACAAAATAATGTTGGATAGACGAAAAATTTCTTGCCGAATTGACTCATGAAGATGACATCCCCGTCACTAACCACTGATCTTGGCAATTCATGTAGTCTAACAATCTCGAGAAAAATTTCGAGCCACGAAAGTTGTTTGATACGGATGAGAAAGGGGTATAAAGTGAGCATACTTGGACAGGCGATCAACCATTGTTAAAATTACTGATTTAGATCCAACTTTTCGGAAGAGCTTCAATGAAATCCATTGAGATATCCTCCCGGATCTGCTTCTGGAATTGGTAAAGGCAAGAAGGCCACCGGATGAAGGTTCTCGCTTTGTTGCGTTGACAAACTAAAAGTCATTCACAAAATCCGTGACAATGCGTTTATCATGTTTGACAAAGAAGGTCCGACGGAATCGATGCAATGTTTTTACAGATACCCCTCATGTCTTTGAATCATGAATTGCATGGAGAATAGTCTCAAGATGTTTATACCACTGGGAAAGCCATACCTTTTTATTGAACAAGATCAATCCATTGCGAACTTCCCATGCGAGTCCTTTCCGTTGATTATAGAATCAATAAGGGCTATATCTTCATTACTGAATGCAATTTCCTCCCGTAGCTGATCGACAACCCCAATTGAATTTCTCAAACAGCCATAAGGGAAGATTCCCTTGTGTTCGACGAGATAATGCATCACCACCACATTTGACTTACCCGGCTTGTACTCCACAAAGTAAAATCATAGCCAAGTAATTTGCTAACCCATTGATGCTTTGTGGAACTGTGCGATGCATCACATTCCACCACAAATGATTTAAAATCGGAAGTTGGAGAACTGTGCGATGATAAAGTCCTCTTAAGGTGCTCAAAAGTCATTTGTAGCCAAGGGTGTCCAAATGAATGCGCCCTTCTTAAGAAGATCGTCAAGGGGCGTGCAATTGCACCATAATCCATTATGAACTTTCAGAGTAACCCGGCTAGTCCTTAAAGCCTCTGAAACACCCTCGAATTTTGGCCATTTTAAAAATTCGCTAAAAATTCAAACTTTTCGAAAATCTCGGTTTAATTTGTCGCCTTAATAATATTTTATGCTTAATTCAAAAACTTGAGGACTAGAATAATAAATTCTATCTCCTTGAATTTTTTGAAATACATAAAATATTATATTTCATTTTCTTAGACCCAAAAGGAGTTGACAAATATTGGGAAATAATAGAAAGAGGAAAGAAATAAAGGAGAAAAAGAAATAGAAAAGAAAAGAAAAGGAAGAAGAGGAGGAGAGAAAAACTTGGGCCGCTTCACTCAATTTCCACAGCCCAGCCCAGCCTCCCCTTCCCTCTCCTTCTCTCTCTTTTCCCATCCGCCCGAATGGGCCGGCCCAACCGCCAAGCCGCGACGGCCCATCCCTCTTCCCTTCTTTCCATCGCCGACGCCCGGGCCCCGCCCCTCCTTCTTCCTCGACGCTACTGTCGACGGCCGACGCGGCACGCGGTACGCCGGGCCTCGGCCGCCGCCTCACCGCACCGACGCCGAGAGGAGAAAGACCAAGGAGCGGTGGAACACGGGCGCCACGCCTCGGACGGGCGGGCCGGTTGCTCGACGCCTCACCTCGAGACGCACAAATCGGCTGGGCGACATCACCTGACAGCCGAGCCACTCACGCCGCTAGCCAGCCTCCTCAGACATGCGGATGCAGCCGCGACGACCGGGAGCGCCGAGCACAAGCGCCATACGAGTCGGACGCTGGTCAGCTGGCCAGTGCCGCCTTGGCGCGACAGCGCCGGGCGACCGCAGCGCGATACAGCCGCGACCGCCACCCCGACGCGCCACCGGCACCGCACGGCAATCGGCAGACAACACGCCGCTGCGCTCCGCCATTAAATGGGCAATGAGCTGTCTCTCCGGCGCCCGCGCGCCAAGACGGGCCCGAAACGGGCGATGCGACCGCCCGTGGCCGTGACGCGGGACCACACCGCCATTCATGGCGGCCGAGGCTGTACCATGACATGACCACACGCCAGGCAGCGATACGGACGCGAGGGAACGACGCCCGAGCCGGCAAAGGGCCACGCTGCCGCGCGGTTCCCGCCGGGAAAATATCGGTGAAGGCCGGGACGCCCACCGCGGGCGAGGCTATAACACCCCGCCGGTGCTCCTCGACCTCGCCACCACGAGCCCGCTGAGCTCTAGAACACAAGGTGCTCGCGCCTCCTCCCCTGTTCCCCCTCCATCGCGCTCGCGGAGTTCCCCAAATCGGAAGACCGTCGCCGCCGGCTAGGTTTACGACGCCGAGCGGGCGTTCGAGCCGCCGTGGGTCGCAATTGGTACACCGCAGATGAACGCCCATCCCTTCCTCTTTCGATTGCAATGAGTATTTTTGCCCTATTGTCCAGACAGCCCGGCCGAAGTTCCGCCACGCACGCCGCCGTGGGGCTACACCTCCACCGCCACCCCGAGTCACGCCATCGGGTTCGGGGACGGGAGAGGAGGCCTACGCGCCCCTCGCGGGGCGAAGCTACGGGCAAGAACGGCCGATTCGGCCAACCGGCGAGGGCGCCGCCCGACGGGAGCCACGTGACGGGCCCGGCCAAGGCGTTATCCACCGTGGACGCCGTCGGGACGCAGCCCAATGGGGCGCCAACACGTGGCCTCCCCGCCCCCGCCGCCGTCTCCGCTCCGCCGGCCACGCGGGCGCTTACCGGACCCGCTGGTCGGGCCTGGACGGGTGGGGTACAAGTATGATCTTGTACACATAGAGTAAAATGCTAGGTGCACCCAAATTTTTGTACAATGGGAGGTTATAAGTATACTTTCCTGATGTCGAAAAAATTCCAGAAAAATATGTAAATAAACTAGATTACGTGGAGATAATTGTCATGATTTTTATTATATTTTGCCTTTAATAAAATATTGACATAAAAATCCCACGAGGTTTATTATCCGAATTAAACTTCTAAAAATCATAACTTTCGATCCGTAACTCCGATTTAGGTCAAACCACTTCCAAAGTATTTTTCTAAAATCGCGGCTCTATCTGTTTATCATGATTTCGCTCATTATCACATGGTGTCTTTTATCGCTATTCATTCGCCCCGATATTTATTCGATAATCTCGCCGAACGTGGAAGTAGCCAACGAGGACCTTTATCGAGAATTGCAACCCCGATTACATCGCGGAGCCTAACAACGTATACAACCAAGGCAAGTCCTTACCCCCTTAATAATGTTGACCCAATTAATCAACCTACTTTTATGAGATGATAATCATGGTTTATATTGCTATGTGAATGATATGATGCATGATGCTACAATATGACTAATTGAGATCAATAGAACCTAATTAATAATGAGAACCATCCAACGAAGGTGAGTGGTGATAGTCTACATGGAGGTAGACTAGTCACAATCGGGGATTAATCCAGCGGAGAGATGCTCGCCTCCCTAAGGACCGGTTCATAGACCATCTACCTAGTGAGATTTCACGTCATGACCACACGCCGAGATGGGGCGACTTGATCTCACACCCCGTTGGGTCAAGGTATATTGTATGCCTAGGGAGGCCTGGTAGGCAAAAGGGCTATCGGGGCGCACATGGGGAGAGTGGCCCCATGGTCCGGTTAAGCGTGGTTGCCGAGTGGTCTTCCACGAAAAACCTTTGGCGCAATGTTATCGTATACGAATTTATAAGTTAACGGTGCCGAGTGATCATCCGAAATGCCGAGTGCTATGGGATCTTGAAAGTGATCTTCCCATTCCCAACCCCCGAGAAACCTTTGGTAGAAGATATACCGAAACCTAGGAGGCATCCAAGCGGGTACGAGGTCTCGTTGGATCTTTTCTGACCACCGATCATGGAAGGAGATGATCCATCGTGTGGGGAAATTGTACAACCTCTGCGAGTTTTATTTAAATCTATTCAATAGCCACGTCCTTGGCATGGGCAAATGCTAGGCCGGATCATCTATGATTAGACTTTCATACTAATGATGACTAACCGTTTGTGCTTGTTGTTGATGATAATCTTATCTAAGCTAATCGGGAACTAGCCAGAGCAGTTTTAGAGTCTCTGCTAGGGCCCAAACCCCTAATAACCACCAACCCCCAGGTGTGGACTTGCTGAGTACTTTTGTACTCACCCGTTGTTAATTTTCCGAGTTAGGCCCAGATGGGGACTTCGGCTACGATGACCACGATAAGGCAATGCAGGATGATTAGACGTTTACGCCTTTGGAGTTTCTAGGACCAGGATATTGACACTAGGGTTTCGACTACGCTCAAGTTGCTTGTGGGTGTGATATGATAGGAGCCACTATGCTTGCTTGTAGCAAACTCGATAAATAAACAATTAGCCACAAAGATGGCTTAGGTTTATCCACCGTTGTGTAACCTCTAAGACAAAGACCCTCGAGTCACTTATGTAAGACCTTAATTATCCTATCAATAAAAGCTTCGCACTTTTTATAAATAAATGCAGGTCCACTCTTGTCTTATAAAACGTATTAGCGCTTGATCCCGGCACTAATACGTGTAACTAACGACCCATTAAAAGTGGGGCGTGACAGACCTCGCAATTCACGGAGAGTTGTGGGGGGCGGCCAAGCGGTGACGGCCTCAATTTTCTCCGGTCAAATGACCACTCCAAAGATCCGATATAATATGTCTCAAATAACCCAATTGTGATTGACCAAAGAGGCATTTAGATTTCTTTAAGAAGACATTATGAGATGCTAGTACCTTGAAAACCTCTTCCACATGCTCAGACCAGGATTTGCTAAATATCAGGATATCATCAAAGAAAACCAGCACAAACTTATCAAAAGTTGAAGGTGCATTGCATAATCCAAATGGCATGACCAAAAACTCAAAGTGCCCATGATGTGTCCCGAAAGCTGTCTTTTCGATGTCCCGGAGGATGCATGCGCACTGGGTGATAGCCTCGAGCGAAGATCTAATTTGGTGAAGAATTTTGCACCTTCTAGTTCATCCAGTAATTCAAAGCAATAACCGGTATTGGAAATTTGTCTTTCAAGGTATTACTATTGAGCTCCCGATAATCAACACAAAACGCCGTGTCCGATCATGTTTTTTAACAAGAAGGACAGGTGATGAGAATGGCGGTGCTATACCGGATGATACCTTGATGAAGCATGTCTGCACTTTGTCGTTCCAGTTCATTCTTTTGTATCCGAGGGTAACGATAGGGGCGAACAACAGTCGGCTGAGTGGGATCCTTAAGATGAATTCTATGATCATAACGTCGTTGAGGTGGGAGCCGCTGAAGGCTCTCTCGAAAAGCTATTGGAATTTGCATAACAGATGATCCATTGGTATGTCGGGAGAAAGTATATGAATACCGTTGAAAATCTGTTTCCTTAGAGAGGTTGTGCCATATGATCGGCTGCCCCTTCCTCCAGAACTTCATAATAAGTTTATTAAACTTCCGCACAATATTGCCCAAAGAACTTCGGCCATCCACACCCAAAACAACATCGTAACCTCCTAATTTGATGCTTGAAGAAATCTGCTTTGAAGCTTTCAAGTACCAATAGAAAATTCAATATCATCATACCTTCCCACATTTGTTATATGTTGTCCATTGACGGCGAAGAACTTTAAGCGAGGCGGTGTAAAGAAGAACTTTGAAGGCCCGGTTTCATAGCCAAATCCAATCCGTAAAATTGTGTGTGGAACCAGTAATCCAAAAGAGCCAATAAATTGGTGCCATTTATATTAATAATTAATTGCATGGTAGGACAGGTGGATATGCCGGTTAAGTCATGAACCGATATTTGAATATCCGAATATCCTCTTGTCGTACCTTTGAGTTCTGGCGGCGGAAGTCAGATAGAGATGTCCGGCAAGTGCTATGGCTGTCTCGGTATCGGGCGGTTGATGCGGTTGGACGCCGACCGAATCGAGGTGCTAACCCAAAGAATATAAAGCATAGCTTGCGCTTTTGGGAGAGGTGTTGTACCTTGTTCACGCGTTCTTCGTGAACGTATTAGTGTACCCGCCCAAATCTCCGTCCCGGGCGTGATGTTTGTCGGATCACCAAGATGATTGTGTAGAGGAGTTCCAAAACGCCGCTAATAGCTGCAGAAAAATTTTGGCCAAGTTGGTTGACCGACTTCATTTTCCCAACGAATAAACCAAGATAATGTGTTCCCTTGGAGATGGAACGAAGCGAGCTGCATCTGACCGCGTATTAATAATTTCTTGAGCGAAAAAAAATTTATCACACTTATACAGCCAATGAGAAGGGTCACTCTTGCCATCATACTCCGAAAAAAATAATTTAATATTATTGCCGGGTACGCCTGCGGGATTTTCTCGCGAGAATTTAGGTGGAAATTCTAGAGTAATTTCATGGGGAATTTCGTATCAAATTCGAGATGAAAATTGGACCGTCCCACTGGGCCGTTGGATAGTGGAATCGGAGGTGCGGCGGAGAGAGGGCTCATCTGTGTCTACAGATTGAAGAGAGCGCTTGGAGGGCGGGATATACTTAGTGATGATGGGGCTGATTCAGCCTCCATGGCTTTGGCTGCCATGGCTTTGGCCTCCACGGCTGCGATGTACTGCGTCGATGATCTGTTGAATTTCGCCGTGAAGATTTGTCCTCGGTGCGTGCCATTGGATCGAAGTGGTCTCCGGATACCAATCTGTCACATCCCGTTTTTCCGATCCAACGCGATAGGAAGAACGGAAGGCGTGACATAGCTGAAATCACCGAACAACGAAGGGGGCGTCGACGGAGGTGGCGGCGGCGGCGCCATGGCGCGGCGGCATGGCGCTGTGGCTGGTGGGTACGGCGGCGGCGGCTAGAGGTGGAGAGCAAGGTAAAACCTAATTATTTTCTTTCTTGATTGTCTCACGATAGTTACCCCCATATTTATATGAGGGGTTTACAATTGCTAACGGGCCGACCCATTAGTCTTTTCCGACTATCTTTAATTTAATCTGATAATAATAATAATAAAGCTAAATAATGATTAAATATTCAGCCACTCCGCTTATCTCGAGGCGACTCACGACCGAAGTCGACAATGGATCTGTTTGTTCATTCATTTTTTTATATATTTTTCATTCATATGTCTATCTATAGAAAATCGAGTGACCTTCTGTTTTTGATCACTTGATTTTTGCCTTTTTCTAGTAAATCGAGTGATTTGTGTTTTGATGGCTCACTCGAGTGAGGAATCATCCACAGGTCACTTGATTTTTCGTTTATTTGTGAAATCATGTGATTTTTTTTTTTTTTTTGAGAATTACACAGCATACAACGCAGACGCTCACAACACGCACGCACACTCACCCCTATGAACACACGCGCACACAAACCCTACCCCTATGAGCACCTCCTCCGAACCGGGCAGCCGGCAGATCTGGAGATTCTCGGTCACCATAGGCGCCTCGTCGTCGACGGAACGCCACTTACCACTTAATGCATACCGCCGGTAAATCCTGAAAAATCCCAGGAAAGGTACGAGCACCCGGGATTTGAACCCCCTCGTGGGTAGCGCCTCACTGGACCGTCCTACCATTGGACTACAAGCCAATTCGCATCATGTGATTTTTTTGGTTGGTCAATCGAGTGATCAAATCTGTTTGATCACAGCAATAGGTGGACAGACCCGGTACATTTCCATACAAGCACTCTTTACCACTTTATTTCTGGCATTGCGTCCAAGGACACAATGCAGGCACGTACACACATACACACAGATGATAATAAAACGACAGGTATTGATATGTTTCTCTGAAAAGAAGGTTCTAGACAGAGCTAGTAGGTGACGACGTAGGTCTTCATGTCCGACGCGGAGAAGCCATTGAAGTTCGAGATGGCCACGGTTGAGTAGGCCCCGACGTCATGAAACACCAGCTAGTCACCGATGTGCAGCTCCGGCAGCTGGTAACCGGTAACCACCACGTCCAACGAGTCGAGAGTGGGGCCGAACACGGTCGACTGGTATGTTCGTATCTCGCCGTCGTTGGCGGCGTCATCGTCGTCGCCGTCCTGGTGACTGGCACAGGGCGCGGCACGTAGCTGTCGCAGTGGATGCAGGACAGCGTGCCGTAGAAGCCGTCATCAATCCAGTACTCCGCGCTCCTCGCCGCGCTTTTCCGAAGATACGCGGCGGCGAAGTGTGAAGGTCGTCTCGGCGGTAAGCGCCGGGCTCGCCCGATCACCTGGAGGCGCCGCCCGGCGCCACGCACGCGTCGTCCCAAAGTGGCGCGCCAGCGCCGGCGTTTATCACGCCGCACGCGTCCTGGGCGTGGAGGCGTTGCCGACCGTGAACCCGCCGCCAATGTCCAGGACGTGCATGGGCGGCATGCCGAAGCTCGGCGGCGGCGTCGACCGCCTCGGCGGCGGGCGTCGTGAAACGCCCATCCGGGACACGGAAGTCGGACGTGGAACGAGACGCCGAGACGGTTGGTCCGCGCTCTGCGCTGCGCGGCGCGGAGCGGTGCCACCTCATCCTCCCGCGCGCCGTGCGGGTTCCCAGGTCCTGCATGGCGGCGTCGCCGGCTGCGTCTGGGACCCACAGCCGAGCAGAAGCTTGCACCCAGGGTGGAAGCGGCGCACCTTGTCCAGCTCGTCCCATCGAGTCGAAGGTGGTGAGGCTGACGCCGACAGTGGCGGCGTATTGGATGTGCGACTCAGGCTTGCATGGGTTGGCGTAGATGATGCGGTCGGGGTGACGCCGAAGCGCGAGCACGGCGCCCATCTCCGCGGGGCTGGCGCAGTCGGCCGAACCCAGGGCGGCCATGGCTCGAGCAGCGCCGGTTGTCGTTGCACTTGACGGCGTAGTACGGCGACACACTATCCTGAGCCCACGCCGCCACGCCGCCGAATAGCTCGGTAACCTTGCCGAGGTTGAGCACGTTGAACGCGCTCGTGACCGGAGGATCGATCGTCCTCCGCCGTAACGATGCGCCGGACAAGCGTAGTGACGGCGTCTTTGTCGTTGGTCGCCAAGCGGCGTCGCGTGGGAGGCGGAGGACGTCGAGGCCCTTAACCGGCCGCCTCAAGCAAGGATCGCATTGGCATGGCCATATTATCGTGCTTGATTGTTAAAAGAGGATCTGAGTGTGTGTTCGTCTGTGCGTGTGCCTCCAAGAGATGAAACATACCACGTATTTATAGGCATCCAACGTTGTTTCTCCAAACCGGGACTTTACCCAACGTTGTTTCAATGGAACAAATTGAAGTGGCGTGCTCAGCTCGTCGAACAGTCTCTAAGGGCCGGTTTGGCACAGCTTTGTGAGTAGCTTTGTGAGCAGCTTCTCTGCTCCCTGTGCCAAATGCGCAGCTCTGTGAGCAGCTTCACCCACAGCTTCCTCTGAAATCGCTCACACAGCCACATCTGCTCGCTCAAGCGCGGAAATCCCAGCTTCCTCAACTCTCTCCCTTGATAATGTCCACATTACCCCTAACTTACCACGAAATTATAGGGAATGCCATTGATTCACACCGACTCAACCTTCACCCTCTGCCCGCAGTCGTCTCCCCAGCTAAGCGCCGCCGCGCCCTCTCTGCTCGCCGCGGCCGACTCACAGCAAGGTGAGGGCTGGGCATCCCTCTAGCGGGCGCGCAACAGGAGGAGGTGGGCCCTCCGGTGGCCACATAGCAAGGGGAGGGTGAGCCCTAACGTCCTCGCCGCCGCCCTCTACTCGCCGCCGCCGCCGCCATGGGTATGCTCTCGTCGAGCACGAGGCCGGGAGTGGAGCGAATAGATCGCGTCTTCATCAAGGCGATCTCATGGGTGGTTTATCGACAACTCCCATTTCCGCTCTGCTCGCTCAAGTTGGAGGAGGCCCGGCATCGGTCATGGAGGCCCCTCCCATCGGTGGATCTTGGGCCGGTGTGGGTCACGGCGCCCCCTCGACCGTTGGATCTTGGCCTTGGGGCATGGCGTCTCCACATTTGGCGGCGGAGTGGCCTGGTGCGGGCCGTGGCGTCCACTCGGCCTATGGCGCTGGCTGGCCAGGCGTTGGCTCGCTAGAATTGGTTGGTACGGCGGCGCCGGCCAGCGCGACATCTTGTCCCCGACCCAGCGGTTGGCCCGGTGCGCCTCCGGCTACCATCGCTTGCCCAAGTCGTACTCTGGCGCTCCACGGCTAGCGTTGGTTGGCCTAGCTCGTAATCTGCTGCCGGCACATCGTCTACCATCGACAATCCTTGTTGGCAGCAATTCAACGCTACAGCGACAACACTTTTGGTCCTAATTGGAGGGAGGAGACAGATGTCGAAGATGATCGGGTCGAAATACGCTCTCTTGCTCCTAGCCGTGGTAGCCGAGGTGGCCAAAGTGGTCAACGGGCACGCTCACAAAGCCTCCAGCTGCTCCTCTTGCGCCCCCACCGACACTGTCGACCTCACTGATTCAAGGTAATCACTTTTTTTTTGGACTTTACAAGTTGATTGATTGATGTATATGATGCTTGTCAATTGGCCTGTGAACTGAATGTGATAGCAATTGATATTGATATGTGATAGCATATTAATCTCATGTTCAAGCTTCTAAAAATTAGTGCCCTATCATGGCCTGTTAAGTAAAGAAATAGCCATGTTGCCTATTAGTTGGCTTTAAAGTAGTGCTAATCTTCTGAAACAAAGCGCTTGTAAAGTTCTATTACTGAAAATTACTGCTCAATCTTCTGTTATTTACTATCTTCTGTTTGGTAGCAACTTGAAAAACTAACTGCTGTACCTGTAGTATATCTTTCAGTTCATTTACTGATAAGTAGTGTTATCAGTTCTTACATTGGCACATCAGTTCATGACTTTTTATTAATTGCAACCTATATAGCTTGTCGTGATCTCATTCCATGAGTTGTGCTATCTGTATAGCTTGTTTATTATGGTGTTCAACTTGGGTTGTTTTAGTGGTGTTAGTTTTCTTTTTTCTTTTTCCCTCGGACTTCGGCTAGAGCTATGCATTTTCTTTTCCTTTTCGACTTTGGTAGGGCTATGCATTTTCTTTGAACGATCTATGCAGAGTAGAAGGGTAAATTTGCTATTGGAATATCCTAAACAAAAAAGTCTATCTGTAAACACTACCGATTCGGGGATATCCCGTAAGCCCGACGCTCACGGGAAAGACCCTTCTAATCACGGGGAAAGGATATCCCGGGGTAACACCGGGATATCGTTGACGGAAAAAAACAACGGAAATATCTCTTTCCCGTGAACACCGACCACGTTCACGGGATATCCTTTCCCGTGATCTAGAAAGCTCACGGGATACACTTAACGCGGGGTGGCGCGTCAACGGGGAGGGGTAAAACCCCGTTATTTGGCCTACGTGGCTGTGACATGAAACAGGGGTTCTCGGTGATATCCCGTGAGCGTAACGGTGCGGCTCACGGGATATCTAGGCTCTTTCCGTGAGCGAGGTTCTGCTCACGGGATATGTTTGGCCGATATCCGTGAGCCACCACTCCTCACGGGATAGGTTTGGCGATATCCCGTGAGCTACACGGGGAAATTGATTTTTTTTTTTTTTGTTCCAAAGACATAAATAACACAGATAAATATATATATATATATATATATATATATATATATATACATAGCAATGTATTGCATAATATCACAAATATAGCTCGATAAATCCATAATACCACATATATATTACATAACATCCAACAAAGTCACAAGTTCAACCACATGTCCATGAGTGCAACCACAAGTTCACAAACTCACAT
This sequence comes from Hyparrhenia diplandra, assembly GCA_015847255.1. Classification (NCBI taxonomy): domain Eukaryota; kingdom Viridiplantae; phylum Streptophyta; class Magnoliopsida; order Poales; family Poaceae; genus Hyparrhenia; species Hyparrhenia diplandra. The sequence continues at coordinate 113,299 of JADLZK010006261.1, read as the reverse complement.
AAAATCGAAGTTCACAAGTTCAAGTGCACAAGTTTTCAACCTAAATCATGACAAATTTACTGACCCACGGCCTCCAATCTTCAAGTAGCGTTCCCAAGGGTCCGGTTGAGATTGGCTCGGAGTTGGGTTCGAGGCATGAGAATTTTCCCCGCACGTAGGGAAAGATAAATAGTTAGAAATTTGTGAGACAAAATTGAAGGTAGAATCTATTAACTTGAAAAAAAGAAGAGAAATAGTTAGAAATTTCGGCAGCACCTCCCCGCACGGAGGGCTTTCCAACCCGCAAGAAAATAACGGCTCGATGGCCGACAACCACATGTCCACGTGCACATCTCATGGTGCATTCAAAACTTCAGATCATATCCATTCACATTCATATATGCATATTTCGAAGTTACGGAGACAAACTCACGGAGAGGCTCCATGCGGTGGAGGGAAGATCGGCGGTGACCGTAGGCGGGCGGTGGGGCGGCGACGCGGTGGGGGGGCGAAGACGGGCGGTGGCGGGAGGCGTCTCGGGTGGCGGTGACACCAACCTGGCCACCAACACGCTGGAGGTACGCGCTAGGAGAGCTTCCATGCTCTTACATTTGCTCCGCCCTCTCTTGCTCGCTCGAGCCCTCTCTTGCTCCGCCCGAGCCCTTGCCCGCTCCCTCTCCTCGGCCTCCTCCCGTCGCTTCCTCTCTTCCTCTATCCGGGCCTATTTCAACACAAAGTTAGAACACGGAGAAATAGTATTCAACGATAAATGAACCTTAAATAAAAATATATAAACCTCAAGTCTCGGAGATCAGAGCACAGTAAGTGGTTGGCCGCTCGCGTATCACGGGCCTCCCGAAAGTGCTTTCGAGCTCGGATAGCTTCTTTGTGTTGTGCGGGTTGATAACGCTATCTCCTATATAGTACCGCCCGTGCTTCTTGCCTTCTCCGGCGATCATGGCGATGTCCCCCTCAATGTTGTGGCCACGGGGATCGAAGGTTTCTCCATACTTTGCTCCCGCCACTTCGGTGTACCTCTTGATCTTCTCGTGGGCGGTCGGGTTGGTGTAGGCTTCGGCCCGGCCTCGGGGGGTTGAAGACGCGACCCGCGGGATCTTTATACCTGCCCGTGTGGGAGTTAGCAAAGGCCTCGAGCATGCTGATTTGCGTGCCATGTGTGCGCTCCACGTGTGTGAAAAAAAAAGTAGCTAGAATGGTAAGAAAGTATTGAGTTGCACATCGAAAAATAAGAATTGGATAACACTTACATATCTAGCTTGGTAGGAAGCGAGATTAAGGTTGCCTTGATGGTGTGGTACACTGCATCATGGCACGCCCGTCCCGTGGTCGTTGTGGACGTCCCCGATAGTGCAGATCGACCCACTGTCCCACAAAGCTCCCAAAGAACGCCTATGCAACAAGCACCATGCGGAATCACCTATAGGACACCAAGTATAACCACATTATAAAAATCACATTAAGCATAATTAAACTTAGTATGAGCATTCAATATTTACCTCCATGTATTGTTCTTTGGTCAGATTCAAATTTCCATTCATGCTTTTCGAGCCTTCCGGGTCTCCTTTAGCGCGTACCACATCCCCGACGGCCGGCCGGCGTGCCTCGTACCACATGTCCGCCACATGCTTGAAACAGCGTTTAGAGCCACTTCCTCCGCCTCAGCCTCGTATCCCTCCTCGCACTTGAAGTATTTACGCACATAGAAGCAATGTAATAAGTCATTATTTCTAACATTAGAATTTGGAGCGATGTATTTGTACGGTGTGACATAGACTTACCAAAACTCTTTGACCACACGAATGGCCTTGTTATTATATTTTATGCCATCCTCATCATAGTTGTCCTGAAAGTTCACGTCTTGGGTGGAACGGCGTGACGGGATACTCTTCTCCGTCGATTTTAACAAGACCCGGGGTAGTGCTTCCTCACCGTAACACCAAGAATGCCGGGCGGGGAGGGCGTCCTTGAACCGAGTTCGCGGTGACAACAAAACCCCTACCCAAATGATCAAGAATAACTATTAGTTCCTATTACGATTTTGAAACACGAAAAATAAGAAAGTAGTGCTAAAGTGTAAAGTAAATTACCTTGGCCGTCTTTGGTCTTATGGTGGGTTTACGCTCCTCACGAGGGTTGTCGATTCGAGTCCGGAGGGGCCTCGCAAGTAGACACGCCTCGGCGGAGGGAAGAGGAACCCCCTCCCGTACTACGGCTAGTCCCCTCCTCGAGTGCGACGCCGAGCGGTCCGCGTGGTGCGACGCGGAGCGTCCGCGTCTTCGCGACGCCGAGAGGTCCTCGCCCTCCGCCTCGCCTCCGCCTCCTCCCTCCTCCTCCGCCTCCTCCTCCTCGTGCACAAACCGGTGGTGGCGGCGGTGGTCGGGGTGCACGACGCCTACCCCCGCCCCTACCCCGTGGCGGTGGTGGTGGCTCGACGCTTCCTCTTCCTGTTGCCCTTGCCCTAGCGAGGCTACACTTTTTGAATTTCCCCGGTCATTTTCTTGAATACATTCGTTCGAGGCATCTTTTGAATGACCTGCAATTAGATAGAACATAATTAGTAAAAATGCAAAATTAAATAGAACATAATTATGAAGAGATTGAAAACAAATAATTAGAACATAATTATTAAGAGATGCATAGTATTACATGTATTTGAAATAATCCTCATCCCTCGTCACGATTTCGCACTGCCGGATCATAATCCTCATGATCACTATCATCCATGTCTATGTCTTCCAACATATGAAGATTGGCAGGGATCCATGGGAGGAGGAACGACGTCAACACCGCATTTGTCCTTAAGTAATTTCTCAAGTAATCGTAAGTCCTTTGCATCTCGAACCTCCTCGTCCTCCTCATCATGAACAACACTTTCATTGTCTACTTCCATTTCGTTGGGCCCGGTTATTTCTATCACAAATTTACCTTGTAGCCCTTCTTCTTGGAAGAACTCTCCCTCATATGTGTTTGCATTAAAATGGTAATCGTCCCTCGTTTGGGACAGGTAGTCTACCGTGTGGCAATACCGTCGCGCACAACATCCCAACCCTTTAGCCGCCGTCGCCCGCAACACCATGGGAGATAATAAACTTGTGTGGCATGTTGAGCCACAATGTAGACATCATCTCCGGCCATCTCGGGAATCTTGTCGAATCTGAACAATCCCAAGTTGTTCGAGGTCCGAATTTATTAATTCAGGATCAAACCAATGGCACTTAAACACGGCGGGAGCAACCCGTTTAGAGCCGGGGGAAATGGAGTTCGTATATTTCTTCAATTCTTCCATAATAACCTTTAGTGCTAGTTCCATCATCACCTTTAGTGAAAACTCCGGTATTTGTGGTTTTTCGGTTTGGTCGATTCTCGCTCATAGCTCGTTGTGTGGTAGCGATATCCATTCACGCCATAACCGGTAAATGATCTAACCTCGGTCTCAAAGCCATTGGCAACCTGTATGAGCTCGGGATGCATACCGGATCGGTCGGTGCTCGCAAGCTCAAGCGAGGATATATGAAATGAGACAGTTCGTTAGCATATCAAACGAGGCGTTATTGAACATGAATTGGGCGGTACTCGGCGTTTGAACCAACAAATGAAATCGGGTTTTCCATCGCCCGGCACCTGTCTAAGCGGGTGTCCAATTCATGTGCTTCAGGCGGCGTTCGTTGGCGCTTGAATTGCCTTTGAAATTTCCTATACCAACGAGAGACAAAAGGGTTGGATGTAGAATATTAAGTAGTAGAAGACAAGTCCGGGCCGGGCTTAGATTTGTGACTTATCAGATGTAAGGAAGCACTTCGTCTAGGTTGAAAAGTATATAATTCATTATATTAATCCACTCTGAATTTGTCAAGGTCTTTATTTTTGAACCACTTGCCCGCCCTAGTTCTCCTTGGAAAAAGGCCGAGGGTTGATTCATTTTGATCAAGATTGTAACGAGGGGGTGGATAATGCGAGCTAGGAAGGTTGTCACCATAGTATTTTGATGTGAAGTCTCGACACCTCCTGCCCAACCTTTGCTTCTCGCGATGGAAGCCTCAATCTTACACTTATTTTTACAAATGGACCGAACATGCTTCGTAACTCTCTCAATAGCATAGCACCAACGAAAACGCGGGGGCCACCCACCCTTGCCTCATATGGAAGGTGCAAAATCAAATGCACCATCGAACGAAGAAGCCCGGGCGGAAATATCTTCTCCAACTTACGTACCAACACACAAAAGCCAATTTTTCCATTTCTTCTAGTGTGGTCCGAGATAACTCTCTTTAGCACAAAGTCGCCGAAAAGAAATTGCTCAACTCTGCCATCACATGCCGGACATGATCGGGGACATAGCCTCGAAGCATCACCGGAAGAAGCCGCCCATCCATATGTGGTAGTCATGACTCTTGAGCCCAAGGATTCGCATAGTGGATAAGTTCACCCCTCCCTCGGATTTGCCGCATACCCATCGTGGAACATTAATTTCAAAACCATTGCAAAGACTTCCCTCCTTTGGGGCCTGCTCAACACGTAATCGGCCTTAGGTTTTTTCCATCTCTTGCCATTGCTAGGAGGCTTCATTTCTTGCTTTCGGCCTCGTCACACAACTCGCGGATCAATTCTAGCCTTAACGTTGTCCTTTGACTTGGCCGTTTCCATGAATGTTCCAAGAAAATACTCGGCGATGTTCTTTTCAAAGATGCATTAAATCAAGGTTATGTGGAAGAAGAAGGTCATCATAATAGGAAGCCTCTCTAATCCTCGACTTGTGAGTCCATGCATGATCCTCGCCATAACCCACAAAGACACCATTTTCATCAGCCACAAGAGTCTCCACTTGAGCACGTACCTCGGCATGTCATCATCTCCGGTTTTGGGTCCGTAACTTGGAGACCTTTCGTAAAAGTTCTTCTTGTCTAGCCTGAATGCATGGTCGAGGGAGGAACTATCGATGCTTGTCGAACGCAGAATACTTGCCACCCTTCTTCAACCGTGATGAACCTCACGGCCGTCTTGCATACCGGGCAAGGGAACTTGCCGTGCACACACCACCCGCGTAATATCCCATACGCCAAGAAATCATGCGCAGGAGTAGTGGTACCACACGCATATCCCGAAATTTCTCTTCAAAGCTCTGGCAAACGTCCAAAACCCTTCATTCCAAGCTTTGATCAATTCATCAATCACGGGTTCTAAGAACACACCCATTTTATTTCCCGGGTGGCCGGGAATTATCAAAGACAAAAGAATGTTCTTCTCGTTGAAAGCGCACGCCGGGAGGGAGATTCAGGGATAACGAATACAAAGCCAACAAGTGTATGGGGCAGCCATCATTCCATAAGGATTGAACCCATCATTTGCCGCTGCAACACGCACATTACGAGCCTCCATAGCTTTGTCGATGAATATTGTTGAAATGGGTCCATGCTTCGCATCGGATGGGTGTACCATCTTATCTCGATGGTAGCGGCGCCCATCTTTGTGCCATGTCATCTGCTTTACGCAGACTCCTCGGTCATGTACATCCGTTGTAACCTCGGTCCGAAGGGAAGGTACCGTAGGATTTTCACGGGGACCTTAAGCTGCCTCTTCTCACCGTCTTCACCGGGGTCTACCTCTATGAACCTTGAGGATTTACACTTTGGACAAAGGCGTATCATCTTTGTACTCTTTCCTAAATAAGACGCACCCGTTCTCACAAGCATGTATCTGCCGTATGGCATCTTGAGTACCTTGAGGAGTTTCTCGACTCGCACATGTTCTTTGGCAAGACGTGACCTCGCGGAAGCAAGCCGCCAAAAATCGCCAACATGTCGGTGAAGCCGCTCTCGACTCATATTGCATCGGGCCTTCAAGTCCATAAGACGTGAGATGGCGCCTAGTTTGGAGACCTCACAATAGTCGTGAAGGGGTTTCGTGTCGCCTCCAACATGGTATAATAGGCCTTTGCGGTTTCTTTTCCGCTCCTCCTCCCCCCTCATCCCCAAGTCCTTGCTCAAAGTTTCCGCATGAAAGTCATCTATCATGTCTCCTATCCCGGCATCGAAGCAAGATCATCGATCGCGTTGCCTCACGACCTCGTCTCTCATACGCCAGTTTCACCATGGAAGATCCACCGCTTATAGCCCGCCCATCCATCCATACTTGGGAAGATGTTTAGACATGTCCTCCTTACTTTGCCTTTTTTTATTGTCACAATTCTTGCACGGACACCAAACCTTACTCACACCTCGAGCATTCTCAAAAGCATAATCCATGAAAGCACCGCTCTTGCTAACCCATTCACGGTCAAAATCTCCAAAACTCCTCCGACCATCGTATATCCACGCACGGTCATCCATTCTCTATCATTTCAGCGAGAATATAAGAATGCAAAGCATCTACACAACGATCCTACCATCTAGTAGGTGAAGATAGGTCCTAATCCCACCCAGGGATGCGTAGATGAGGTCCGTTCCATGCTCCACTCCTATCCGAGACGAAATTTCGCAAAGACACCTCCTGTTTGTTCTCCGAATACACGTCCTCCCCCGAGGGGAGCCGTATTCGAAGAACAACGGGAGATGCCGCCAAAACTCGAATCGCACAGAGTGGAGCATGGAACGGACCTCATCTACGCATCCTCGGGCGTCCAAAAACGTGGACAATTCGAAAATGCGGATACGGTTATAGGTATGCGGGGGATCTCGCATACTTCCAACCGTATCTCTTTCGAACGGAGACGCCTAACCGAGCTACGCGATCTAGCTACGACCATGACACGGAAGGAGGGGGATATACCTAGGGTCGCGGTGGAGTCGGGCTACCCGACGAGGAAGAAGATCGGGGCCGCCAAGGGACTCCGACTCGGCAAAGCAACTCGGCTCGGGAGGGTTCCTCTCTGCATAAAAAACAACACGTAGGGATGAGTTCAAAATTTCGACAGAACCTCCTGCACGGGAGGTTTCCAATACCGCAAACAAAACACACGGCACGATGGCCGACAATAACATTCGAGGCACGATGGTCGACAATAACTTCGGGGCACGATGGCCAACAACCCGTGAAGGTGAAGACGGCGATGCCGGGCGGACGGGGCGAACTCACCACGGGGCCGTTGGCGGCGGCGGTGGTGCAAGGTGTGCCCGGCAGCGGCGTCGCCGGGCACGCACGTACGGGACGGCGATGGGCGGACACGTCGGGGCGACGATGGGCGGTCCTCCTCCTCCTCTTCCTCCTCCTCCTCCTTCTCCTCTTCCTTCCTCCTTCTCCTCCTCCTCTTCCTTCCTCCTCCTCCTCCTCCTCCTCCTCCTCCTTCCTCTTCCCTTCTCCCTCCTCCTCTTCCTTCCTCCCTCCCCTCCCCCCCTACTCCTTCCCGGCCGGGTCGCGGGCGCCGGGGCGGGCGCCGGCAGGGCGCCGGCGGCGGCGTCGCCGGGAGGCCGCCGGGTGGGCGAAGGCCACCTTGCAGGCCGCCGGGCGAAGCGGCGCCGGGCGCGGAAAAACGCCGGCGCCCGCGGGGCGGGGGCGGGCGCTGGGCGAGCGGGCGGCGCTGGGCGCCGCGCCGCGCGAGGCGGCGCTGCCGGGCGTTGGCCGGCCGCGCTGGCGGGCGGCGCGCGGGCGGCGGGCGTGGGCGTCGGGCGGCGTCGGGCGGGCGCGGCGTGCGTGCGTGCGTGTGTGTGTGTGTGTGTGTGTGTGTGAGTGAGAGTGTGAGAGAGGGGGAGCCGGGAGCGTCGTTGACTTACTTTAAAAACAAAAATTGGGCTTTCCGTGATGGATCTCGGGAGGATCACGGGAAAGGAGGTGTCTTTCCCGTGATCCTCCCGGATCCATCACGGGAAAGCGGAACTTTTTTTAAAATTTCCACCGCCAAAACCTGATATGCGGTCCACCCACCCCTTCCCGTGATTAGTCCGGCAGATCACGGGAAAGGTATTCTCCTTTCCGTGAGAGCCACTCACGGAAAGGGTGTTTTCAAAATTAAATTTACCCCTCTCATTTCTTTTTCTAACATATATATATTCAAACTTTGATGAAGTATACTTCAAAAATACCTTATCACATACACTCACCCATACATAATTGATCCTTTCGCGAAAAATGGGCCATTATTTCATGTGGTTCTATCTCTTTTAAAAAATTATATTTATTTCATCGCAACAAAAAATTATAATAATTACCAAAATAGTACAAAAAAATCTCGAAAATAGACATGACACACTATCTCGAGGTCTGTTACATATAGAAAAAGTTTCAGAGCCAAACCACAACTTGACCGCCACATCCACATGAGATCACACTAGATCACTCTCAACAAACATGGAACTTCTACGTAGATGTTGGAGCTTGTGAACATCATACGTGCCAACTTATGCTAAACGTTCCCAATTTTTTATCATAGCTTCTCGGATAAGATATCATGACATATTATCAAATTTCATGATTTTTTGCACATTGGTTTATTTTCTAGAATTTTTAAACCACTTTCGAACGAGGGATTAACGCTCATGATTTCGTATTAAGATGTTCCGTGATTTCGTTATTTTTTTAAGTGCAAGGTCTTACATTGTGTTGAGTATGAGGAATATAAATTTTCTACTAATTTTTTTCAAATAATTGAAGCACTTGTAGTTCAAATTTGGCCTCATTTCATAAATTCCCATAAAAGAGATTAATTACCTAAATATGTCAAATAAAGTCAATAATTCACCAAACTTTAATATTGAGTGCCATATGATATGCAACAAGTGTAGAAAAAAAAAGTTTGAAAATCAAAATCCCAAAAAAAAAATCCCGTGGAGCTCCTTTCCGTGAGCGGTATATTGTACTCACGGAAAGGGACCCCTTTGCCGTGAGGCCCACTGTTTCAAATTTCCACGGGAAAGCTCGCCATTAGAAACTCTTTTCCCGTGAGTCGACGGAGTTTGCACGGAAAGCGGCACGGAGGTGACGGAGCGGGGCGGGGCTCACGGCGGTTACCTTTCCCGTGAGCCCCGACTTCACGGGAAAGGACGGGTCTTTCCCGTGAGCCGTAGCTCACGGATATCTGTTTTTCCGCGCGTATATCCTTTCCCCGTGGGGTTTGCCTCGTTACTCACGGGATACCTTGTGATTTCCCCGTGATTGGTTCCTTTTAGCTCACGGGAAAGAATTTCCTCACGGGATATCAGGCGAATCCGGTAGTGAAAGCACTAGTGTTTCCTAAACAAAAAAGTATGCAGTTCTATTGTTTGGACTTTGGCACTTTGATGTGAGAGACCAGTGAACTTGTTCCTGCATGGCAGATATTTAGAAGATCATAGTGTTAGAATTAATTTCAAGTTTCTGTCTTCTTTTTAACTGACGCAACAAAAGCATCACCAGTACACTTCCTAGCGCCTAACTGTTTCACTATTTTTACTTGTTCCCTTGTGAATTTAGCTGCTCAGGAGTTAGTGTACCCAGATGTTGATGCACCATAGTGTACCCAAATGTTGATGCATCAGAGTTCAATCTCTTCAGAAAGGAGAAAGGAGAAGTATTACTGCTTCAGGTACAACGAAACAAGAAGTGGTTGCGCTTTTCTACTCTAAAAGCTTCAGAAAACGATTATTCAGAAAGTCTTGTTTTTGGTACTAATATAGCTGATGCGCTCTGCTGACTGTAAGCGTTTTGAAAACTGCTGAATGCATTGTGTGACAATAGTGCCTGAACGACTGTGTACAGTATCAAAGGGTTGTAGTTACCGTCTATACTGAATGGTTAGAGCCAAAGTTTTCTGAAACTTTTTATTCAAGGTCTGTACCAAGGACAGTGTTATTTCAAATGGTCTCTGCTCTGTACTGTTGGTCTGTACACTACCGGAAACGGCACCTTGGCCGTGTGCATGGGCCTAAGCTGAGTGCCATATATCGGGCACTTCGGCTTAGAGCCTCTAAGCCGAAAGTGCCTAGGCAACGGGCGCACGGCCAAAATCAACACTTTCGGCTTAGACACCATAAGCCGAAAAGCTAAACCGGGGCACTCGGCTTAGGCACAACACTCGCTTAGAGGCTAGATAGCCGGTGCCAAAACCGAAACACTCGGCTTAGGCAAAACACTCGGCTTAGAGGCGAGATAAGCCGAAAAGCCAAACGCCGCCACTCGCCAACGGAAGTTTCAACCGTGCGCCCACGAACGCCGCCGCCTCTCCGCGTTCTAAGCCGAAAAGCCAAAAAAATATGGCACTCGGCTAAGAGTGCTTACACCCGCTTATTTTTTATTTTTGCCGAGTCCGGGAAAAAAAAACACTCGTCTTAGAGGGTCTGCCGAAAGTGCCCCCCAATGACACTCGGCTTAGAATTTTTTTTTTTTTTTCCAAATGCCTTGAAACTTTTTCTTCTCAACACATATCACATTTTCTACCCCCTAACAAAGTTTGGTGCATTTTTAAATTTATTTACTATATATAACTTATTAATTACATTTCAAACAATATTTTTATCGGGTGAGATTTGAACTACGTGTCATTCAAATATTTAGAAAAATTGAGAGTAAAATTGATATTCATGTTAGTCAACCTAATTTAAGGCCCCAAAGATGATATGATTACAGTTTTCAATGATCTCGTTTCGTAAAACACGACACGGCGTGTGGGTGAAATCGGTTTTTAAATTGTATAAAAAGAAAACAAAGTTGAAAAATCACGAAATTCGACGAGTTGTCGCCATATCATATGTGGAAGCTGTGGAAAAAATTGAGAAGGTTTAGAGCAAGTTGTGATGGACATCGCTTGAAAGCCGGAACATCTCCTTAGAAGTTTCGAGTTAGTGAGAGTGATCTCTGTGTGTTGGATATATAGTAATGGTCAAATTGTGATTTGACTTTGAAACTTTTTCCATAGCCACAAGATATCAAATATAGTAGCAAGTTAAAATTTAGAGATTTTTTTGATCCATTTGATAATTTTTATTTTTTTATTATGCTTATATAAATTGAATTTTGACCTAAATTAAACCACATAAAATAATGGTTCGTTTTTCATGAAATAATGTCTAGTTATTTTGAAATGGTATTTTAAAAATTTAATGAAAAATAATTAGGACAAAAAAGATTAGGAAAAGAAAAAACGATAAATTATTTTTTTTATTCTAGTTTAGTGTCGTAGCTTGTGGCACTCGGCTTAGAGCTAGCGGTAATTTTTTTTTTATTTTCTTTTTCTATTCTAAGCCGAGTGCCATAGGTGTCGGCACTTTCGGCTTACAAATGTCATATTTTTTGGCGCCTTTTGTTTTTTTGATTTTCCCGCTTTTTTTCGGTTTTTTTGCCGCCGTCTTAGGGAAATTTTTTGTTTTCAATTCTAACCCGAGTGTCGTGGATGTTGGCACACGGTTTAGAAACTGGTTTTTTTAAAAAATTTCTAAACCGAGTGCTTAGAGGTGGCGCTCGGCTTAGATAATTTCAGCATTTTGTTAAAAAATTCTAACCTAAGCCGAGTGCCTGGATCTGGGCACTCGGTTTAGAGTTTTTTCCCCTAAAAACAACTTATCCCTTCTCGTCTCACTCTCACTCTACTCACTCACGCAGGCACACCCGCCGAGCGCGCCCCCGGCCATGCCCCCGCCGCCCGCCGAGCGCCCCCGGCCGCCCAGCGCCGCCGCCCCGCCGAGGCCGCCGAGCCCCGCCGCCCCGCCGAGCGGTGCCGCCCCGGCCGCCGAGCCCGCCGTCCTCCTCCCATTGATCTTCCTCCGAGAAATCGAATCCTCAGCAAGGACTGCATCTCGCCCGCTCCCCAAGGACCACATCTCGCCCGCTCACTCCCTTCGTTCCTTGGTTATGGGATTCACGAGGAGGCTGCAGTGTGCGAGGGAAGCCCATGGCAGAGCTTAGGTTCGTGGGGACCCAGATCCAGAGGTCGGCTGCGGCGGATCCCCACCCCAGCCCTTCGCCGGCGGTAAGCTCGCACCAGGTTTAGTATGACCGACCCTTCTCTTCCCTTCCCGATGTGCAAATCTGAGCACCCAATCGGTTATTTCCATCCGGATTTGATTGGGCTCTCACCAGCGTGAATTGTGATGGCGTGGCCTGGCCCCAATGGAGGCTCTCCCAGGCGTTGGGGTGCTTCACGGCATGGGGGGGCACAACGTCAGTCCAACAAGCGGCCAGCCGCAGTCCACCGGCTCCACTCTAATTTATTTTAGCCTTGGAAAACTAATTCCTCTATTTTTTCTAAATTGCTTGTACTGGTTTGAACTTAGCTTGCTCATCTGCGCTCATTATTCACATCCCTAGTTGAAGTCCTGACATCCGGACCAGGTTACTCTGATGTTCAATTACTGAATAGCTGATGCCATTTAAAACCAGGTGTAGCTTCACATCTGAACTAACCTGCATATATATAGCATAATGCAAAAGGAAATAAAAGTGAATATTTAAGATGTAACCAGTACTTTATGGCTGCACATTTAGACTAACCTGCATGTGGCATAATACATACATGATTAGACCGGTAAGTTTGGTACATACAAATGTCTGTTGCAAGGATTTTACGGCTGGGTCCGCCAATGTCTGTTCTGCTCTCGGAATGTCTCATATCACCTAAACTAAAAAACCACCTAAGCTAAGAATGCCTTGGTTTCAGATGGTTAGAACTTAGAAGCCCCCAAAAAACTGAATTAACAGTATACTAGCGAATCAGTTCTAGCAAGCTTATGTCTCAGCATTTTGATTCTCACAAGAATCTGATGAGATGCTATTGACATGCTAGCTCCTGGCCACGTGAGATGCTTTTGAGCTTCACTTTGGTGTCTCACTGTTTCTTCATTTTGCTGTTTCTTTGATTTTTTTTTTCTTTTTACAGTATGTGTCTGTGGTGCAGACTGAAGAACAAAGCCATTTTACAGATTCTTTCAATGGCTGTTTGCCTTTGTAAAAGCATTTTGTGCTAGTTATGTTATCTTGTCAGGATCCATTTGTTTTGACAAAAATATTTTGGCCATCTACCTTGAATGATGGTAAAAACATTTTGTCCTAGCTATTTATCTTGTCTGGCTCAGTTTTAGGTAAAGCCACAATGCATTTACAAACCTATGGCTATTTACAGGCACTATGGCTATTTATCTTGCTCTGTTTCATTAGTATAGTTGTATAGCTAGCATCTGGCATTCATGTGGACACTGAAGCTAGCAGTTTTGTTTTGTTCAGACTGAAACTGTTGGATTGTGGTAAATGAAGGCAGCCAAGTTAAAACAACAAGCTGCAGCTCCAAGTCTGAAGGAGAAAGAAGACGGCACGCAACACCTCTGCTCCAAACCGTGTGCCACAGAAGCAGAAGGTTCCTGCTAGTTGTAATCCCAAGCTGCAGCTCCAAGTCTTTTGGAGCCAGAGCCACAGGAACACACGGTTGGCCTCCGTGTTCCCCACTTCACCTGCTGCAGCAAGCTCAGTATGTACACACTTATTTCCATTGGTGAACTGCAACTTTTGTTAGACGTTTAGACCAGTATAAGATTCATCATGTGATTCGATTTGTTTTCTTTGTATGTCATATCTCAGACCCACCAAATGAACCCCACTGTATGATCTGTAGCTTGTGGCTGATTGTTAACTATTATGATCAAAATATTGGTTGTAGTGTCCTAGTGTGTGACCGAACTGCTCTTATTCTTGATAGTTTTAATCAAAGGGCAGCAGCAAAAGATTCCTGTGTTCTCTATTCTACAATTATATCTGGAAGATGTACTTGTAGAGGATAAGTTATTTGCCACGTTAGACCCAACTACAAGAACGGTCTTGGCATGTTATTAGAAAACTCTCCTTATATCCACAGAAAATGAAAATAAGAGACTTTTAGTCACATAAATTGGATAATGGACATGAATAAACTCTAATTATTATCATTTGTATTCCTTTGTGAAGGATTTTTTTTTGTAAGAACTGTCCATCATTATATCTATATATGACCAAGACTGAATGTAATTGTGTATTACTATGCAGATGAAGAATGGGGCTGAGTTCCTTCTAATTGATGCTGTCGGATTCATTCAGAAGTTCTCCACTATGCTGGTACATATCCACACAACATATTCTACTTGTTTACATGCTATACTCTTGAAAAAAAAAACTGTAAATATTTAGATTTTGATTCATAGATTGATTTTGATTCCTCTAAACTATCTCGTTGAATCCTAGTGCAAACAAGTCAAAATAAGAGATACAATGATAGGTTTTGGTTTCAGGTCTGTAAGTGTGATATTGACTCGTGTTATGTTTTGGTTTCAGGGTCTAATGCGGTGCTAGTTAGCAAGTGTGGATGATTTTTCCACTCCAAACTGTAAACATACGCTATATTATTGTGATATATATATATATATATATATATATATATATATATATATATATATATATATATATATATATATATATATATTTGTGATAAATGTGGAATGTGGATCCTTGTGTATATATATATATGTATATATGTGGTTATAAATTGCTATATATGCACTCTCTGGAAAAATTTTAAAAAATAAAAGTAAAATTCTAAGCCGAGTGCAATGACCATACCACTTTCGGCATAGGATGCACTCTATGCCGAAGCGATATGGTCATGGCACTCGGCTTAGATGGTTTTAAAAACAAAATGCTTTGAAAATTCTAAGCCGAGTGCCTTGAATGGGACACTTGGCTTCGAATGGAACTAAGCGAGTCGCACATGCAAGACACTCGGCTTAGAGCCATTCTAAGCCGAAAAGAAACAATGCAAAGCACTTCGGCTTAGAAATTACAAAAAAAATTCAAAAATTTCTAAGCCGAGTGCCTAGTCCAAGTATTCGGTTTTAGACCTCCGTTAAAATGTGCCGACGTTATCTCCTTTTATAAACCGAGTGCGCCGTTGACACTCGCCTTAGGTTAAAAAAAACACTCGGCTTGCCCGAAATTTAACACTTCGGCTTAGGCCTTCTAAGACGCAGAAAACGTGGCCGGGTGGCCAAGCCGAGTGTAACACTCGCTGGGCCGAAATGTTTTTCGGCCTAAGCCGCCTGTGTGCCCGGCTTAGGCCCTGATTCCGGTAGTGGTAGTCTGTACCAATGCAGACTCACGTGAGCATCCATTGCGCTGCTTGTCGGTTTGTAGTTTGTATTCACGTGAGCATCAATGCTATCTCAAGGCAGGGGCATATTGGATAATTGTTCTTTGTCATCCATTGAACAGTTGGTGATGAAGCTAGTTTGCCAAACAACATTATCAAAAGAGCTTAGCTTAATTTAAAAGCTGTTGGAAACTGTTTTGTAAAAAACAGCTTAGCTAATGAAGCTAAGCTGTGCCAAACAGGCCATAAATGATACGGACCTGACCTACGTGCCCTTAGTGGAAATTTAATTTGCTGTGTCATTTGAAGACGTATGACGACTTTTATATGCATGTACTTGCCTCGGTTCTTACAATCACACATTTTGCAGGTGTTGCTTGCATCTACATGTTCGTGCCCCTACGTCTACAGGTTCGTATATATATATATACGTGCCATCCCTACATCTACATGTTGGTATATACGTACCATCCCTACATCTACATGTTGGGTATATACGTACCATCCCTACATGTTCGTACAAACCCTATATGCTAGTACGCACAATCCCTACAATCTAGCTCGTATGTACGTATATATGTACCAAGATCGACACGTAGGAGTTTATCTACTGTATATATATCGTCATGTCCAACTGAAAAGTCACCATGGTATGTATGTACACTTGTATAATATCTTGAAAGTAATTGAATTTTTTTTACTCTGATTTACCTCCATCCCAGTATATATGTCTTAAACACCTCTGCTTAAAGGCCAAGGAAAGCATTTAATTCTCTCTTTCTCTTAATACTAGTATTATTGCATCGATGTAAGTGTGTATAAAGAAAGCACACCTTATATTATGGCATATGAATAAAAAGTGGTTACATCTTATATTGGGACTGAGGAATAGTAAAATATGGCAGTTGTGTTGCAATAGGAGAAAAACCCTTAGTTTATGATCTACAAACCAGATTTACATATCGTGGTTAGGCACAAATATTTATTTACATGTATTTCACGCAATGCCGTAAAGACAGTAGAATTAAGCCAATAATTTTAAATTGGTTTAGCCTCAAAATTATTTTATTTTTTCAGCCCATTGGAAAGCAATTCACAAGTATATCTATATCTATATCTATATCTATATCTATATCTATATCTATATTTTTTAATAAACTATTTGTATCATTTTTTAGAATTACTTGTATCTATATTTATATCTACAATTTTATGACTAGGCCACATTTGGCCTGACCCGGTAGAACAAATAAGTTTCACGTGGGCCTCAGGTCAATAAACGTCACCCTGGGCCAAAAATTTGCCTTCACAAGCCCACGACCGCGGGCAACAACTCATGTTGGCTAATCGATCCTGATTGGACGGCTCCAAGCGAGCTACAAAACAAATCGTCGTCACGTATGTTATCGGCTTATTTTAGGCAATCTATGAAAAAAGTAAATCATAAAATCTTTGTGGAAAAAGATGATCAAAATTCGTATTTGGTAAAATCAAATAGAGATGGCAGAATTCACTCCTACTTTTTTTTTATATCAGGTTTATACTTAGATTATGATAGATTAATTATTGCACATTACAATTATTAATCAATTATATAACGGATCAAGCTATCCTTTTTTTTTTTGCAGTCATGGTGGCCCCCGTTCACCTCGGTTGGCGCAACCCCTTCTGCTTTCCATACGATCCTCAATATTGCACGGCATTTCACTGTGACAAAGTTTGCCAAGAGTACAACTTCCTTGCTAATTCACCACGGGCATTCGGGTTACCCGATCCGATCAAGTCGGGTAATTCGGGTTTTAAAAGTTCGGGTAATGGAATCATACCGAAATCAGCCCCGAAAATTCATTACCCGCAACTTCGGTACCCGCAAATTCGGTTCGGTTCGGGTAACCCATTCTACCCGAAATATATAGAATCACAGCAAACCCTCAAACATCATATAATTTGGCATAGAATTATAACTGGAAAAATAAATAATTAAATTTGAGGCATTCGATCATTGCCCAGGATACTTAATCATCATATCATAATTTAGTTGCAAGTTCAAACGACACATTCACAAATAAAATTGACAAATCACACAGGACACACGGACAAACCTTCACTTCACCAATGGCAATACCAAGTTGCCAAGTGCAGATGCGCTTCTTGTCAAACACATCGAACAATGAGACAAGAACAAAAGTTCAAACAAAACAATGATAAAGTGATGGCAGCATGTTCACTTTCCTCAAATTATACTTGTGTCACATGCGGGGTTCGGGTTTTTCGGTGCCGAACTCTTAACCCGAATTATCCACAAAAACTTCGGGTTTTATGATTCGCTACCAATTACCCACAAAAACTACGGGTTCGGGTTTTTCGGGTTCGGTCCGGGTTTTTGGGTTCGGGTAATGGGTAGCGGGTTTTATGCCCGGGGTGATTGCTAATCGTGGAGCTTATTGTGAAAAACGTGTCACCCCATGGCAGTGCTGCTGTCCATACTGAAACGGACCATAACAAATGTATCCATGCAGTGCTTGCATTGATATGTCAATCACCAATATATACATAATATAATGAATAAAAAAATACTCCATTAATTTGTTGTGTGTTGGCGTGTTCTGTACCCAATTCCTCATGTGTGTTTTTTAGGTCGTCATGTAACGCGAGACAACATGACAAGGCTGCCCTCGTGAATTGCGCTAGCCTATAACTTTGGATCTGTCTTGTCACCCATGTGATCCGTCACTCAATTTTTTGTGCTCGTAACACTGTTCATTTTCCTCCTCCTGCCCAGGGGCCGTCCGGGAAATTGGAGACCCTGTACGAAACAAAAAAAATGAGGCCTACTAACCTAGAGAAAATAATGATAAATGTAGCATGAAATTTATTGCAAGATGATATATTAATAATAGTACCTATATTGCACAATCTTTACTTGAATAGCATTATTCTTTTAGTGTTTTTTGAAATAAAGTCTTGATATGCTCATAATCAATCTTCTCCAACATTTCGCCTTCAAGTGCTATTATAGCCAAATCATTAAGCCTTTCTTGTGTCATTGTAGAACGCAAATAAGTCTTCAATAGCTTTAATTTGGAAAAGCTTCGCTCTGCTGATGCAACGGTGACAGGAATAGTCAATAGAACTCTATATGCAATAGTTGCATTAGGAAAACAACCATGACGCTTTAAAAACCGTAGAATTTCAATAGGCCCCATTCTTTCTTCTGGAATGAATTCTCGTAGAAACTTTAACTCCATATATAGTTCTTTGGCATCAATATCAGATTTTCCATCATTTTTGAGGACAGCCTCAAGATTATCACAAGAAGACTTCAAGCTCTGGTCATCCAACATCTTCAATGTTTCTGAAGTAAATAAGAAACCAAAATTTTTTTGGTATTCTTTGTACTGCTCAAATCTTGTTGTAAGAGAGGCAATAGCTTGATCAACAAGAGGTACAAAATACTCTGTTCTAAATAAATCCTCTGGAGACATTGTGGCAATATTTGGGTCTTCTGGATTTTCATCAAAATGCCTCTTTCTTTTAATTGGTCTTTTTTTAGGAAATGTTGTACCAATATCCATCTCAAGTGCAATTTCTTTGGCTGACTCCAAAGCTTCTAAGAAACCGGTTTCCCTATAGCCTTCAAAGAAAGAAGTAAGCCCTTGCACTTTCTCGATAGCAACATCAATAAGCATATCCTTTGCTTGCATTTGTTTGCTTACTAAATTAACAGCATACAATACCTCATACCAAATGACTAATGCCACCATAAATTCATATTGTCCAAGTTCATGTTTTGCTAGACCTTTAGCCTCACTGCTCTTTCCCGGATCATTATCAACAGATACCTAAAATTAAAAAGCAAAGCATTTTAATATATGAGGTAACCAACAAAATTACATCATTAATTTTGTAACAATGTGAACATGTTGGGTACCTGAAGTAGAGCCTCCTGAATGTCTGCACATTGAAATCGATAGCTTTAACACTGTCAATTCGACTCAATTAGCTTGCTTGCTTTGCTTGGCCTGCACCTGATAGCAATTGGAAGGCTAGCTAACGAGCCCTGCACCTGCTTCTTTGCTTAGCTAATTGTTGCACCGGCCCAATTAGCTTGCTTGCTTTGCTTGGCCCACGAACGGAGAGGTGCAAGCGGCCAGCAAAAATGCATTTTCTATTGAGCTGTATCACGTATATGCATGTATGTATATGTGTATTTTTGGAGGCCCACACATTTTGAAGGCCCTGCGCGGCTGCTCATGTGGCACATGGCCAGCGACGGCCCTGCTCCTGCCGCCCGCCGCCGCTTAGCGAGTCTCGCCGGAGCTGCGAGCTCTACCGAGACCCTATTGCACCCACCGTGGCCTCCGCCTCCCCACTTCACGCTACTACTATCCTCTCTAACCCAAGACCAACTTGGCCCATCCTCCACCGCCGCCCGCCCTCATTTCCACCGTCTGTCGGCCGGCCTACCTCCCTTTGGGCCCCTCCTTTTCTAAAATCGACAGGGGGACAAAGAGCACACACGCTCGAGAGAATAGCTCAAACCATGCGAGTGAGTGTTTGAGTTCACCGAACTTTAATAGCTTAATGGTGGCATATATTTCGTTGCACTCTTTTTATGAGTGACACGTCAACTCTACATATTTGCCCCTAGATGTTTAAAACAAGCACTCTGAACGCTTAGTTTTCATCACAGGCTTCATAAATATGTAGAATTGACATATCGGGGAATTGAATTAATATTCTCATTGCATTTGAAATAGTTTTAAAAATCCCATGACCTATCGGTGAAGGCGACGGCGATGAGTTCGATGACGTGTCGGCGGCGCCAATCTCATCATGTCTGCATGTGGGAGTTTTAGCGATTTACTCCTCTTTTGCAAAAAGTGATGGGTATAAGGATGACGGCAAGGGATGGTGAGATGGCCCTGTTTCGTTCAGCTCGGAGCTTGCGTCCCCGTGGCATATCCGTTTGGGATGATGATCCTTGATGGTGGAATTTATGGCTTTTTCAAGGTTTCTTGTCTCCCATCAATAGAGTTGAAGTAGTTTGGTTTACTTTTGTAATGAGAGGATGTAACTTGCTTTAGTATCAATGGAATATTTCCTTGTCGCAAAAAAAAAAAAAAATGAGCATACTTACCGGTTTGGATATAAACAAAAGGTGTTTGGATGTTTCCCTCCGTATTGTACATTACAATTATTAATCAATTATATATTATATAACGGATCAAGCTATCTTTTTTTTTTTTTTTTTGCAGTCATGGTGGCCCCCGTTCACCTCGGTTGGCGCAACCCCTTCTGCTTTCCATACGATCCTCAATATTGCACGGCATTTCACTGTGACAAAGTTTGCCAAGAGTACAACTTCCCTGCTAATCGTGGAGCTTATTGTGAAAAACGTGTCACCCCATGGCAGTGCTGCTGCCCATACTGAAACGGACCGGAACAAATGTATCCATGCAGTGTTTGCATTGATATGTCAATCACCAATATATGCATGATATAATGAATAAAAAAATACTCCATTAATTTGTTGTGTGCTGGCGTGTTCTGTACCCAATTCCTCATGTGTGTGTTTTTTTGGTCGTCATGTAACGTGAGACAACATGACATGGCTCCCGTTGTGAATTGGGCTAGCCTATAACTTTGGATCTGTCTTGTCACCCATGTGATACGTCACTTAATTTTTGTCCTCCTAACTTTGCGAGCTCCAACGAGACCCTATTGCACCCACCGTGGCCTCCACCTCATCACTTCACGCCACTGCTATCCTCTCAAACCCAAGGCCGACTTGGCCCAGTCTCCACCGCCGCCCGCCCTCGTTTTCACCGTTTGTTAGCCGACCTACCTCCCTAGGCCCCTCCTTTTCTAAAATCGCCGGATTTGGGGAAGAAGAGCACATACGCTCATAAAATAGTTCAAACCATTGGAGTGAATTTTAGCTTTCATTGAACTTTAATAGCTTGATGCTGACATATATTTCGTTGCACTCTTTTTTAAGAGTGACACGTCAACTCTACATATTTGGCCCTAGATGTTTAAAGCAAGCACTCTGAACACTTAGTTTTCATCTCACGACTTCATAAATATGTAGAACTAGTGGATTCCCAGCGCATTGCCGCGAGTATGAATGAGAATTCTATGAGTTACAATATTACTATCACCCACCTATTCTTTTTCTTTCTTCTTTTTTTCCTTTTTTTATTTCCTTTTTTCTGTTTTTTTTTTTTTCTCTATACCAACGATCCCACTTATAGTTTTATCAAAATATATACATGTGAGATCTTGTTTTAAAGGATTTATTAAAATGAATTTAATGGTGTAATCATAATTTGATTTATTTTTTTGGTTCATGAGTTATAACATTTTTTATGGCCATAAACATGTGGGCATGTTGATGATGTGGCGCAAAGAAGGGTTAGTGGGCTGGTGAGGTGGCATGTTAGTGGGGTGTTAGTGGGATGGTGAGGTGGCGTGCTTGCATGTCAAGAGAATTAGCTAGTGGCGGTTGCAAACATAAATTTTATAGATTGACATATCAGGGAATTGAATTAATATTCTCATTGCATTTGAAATAGTTTTAAAAATCCCATGACGAATCTAGTGAAGGCGATGACGTGTCGGCGGCGCCCGAGTTTCATCATGTTTGCATATGGAGTTTTAGCAGTTTACTCCTCTTTTGCAAAAAGTGATGGGTATGAGGATGATGGCGGTGGATGGTGAAATGACCCTGTTCGCTCAGATCGGAGCTTGCGTTTGTGGCATATCCGTTTGGGATGATGATCCTAGATGTTGGAATTTATAGCTTTTTCAAAGTTTCTTGTCTCCCATCAATGGAGTTGGAGTAGTTTGGTTTACTTTTGTAATGAGAGAATGTAACTTGCTTTAGTATCAATGGAATTTTTTTTTCACAAAAAAAACATGAGCATATTTACCAGTTTGGATGTTTTCCATAAAAGAAGGTGTTTGGATGTTTCGCTCCGTATTGTACTAGAAGACGTTTTAGACAAGGTTTTGGTTGAACATTGAGAATATAAATAATAAATAACTTTTTAGTCATTCAGTTTCAAAATGTAAAAATTATATCAATAGATTTTCCTTGAAAATTACTTCCATAAAAATATACATGTATAACTTTCCAATAAATTTATAGAAAACAGAAGTCAAAGTTTTATTTTGAAGACCGTGTCACTATCCTAAACTTCTTCTAATGTGATACCAAGGAAGTATAAAAGTATGCCCACATTCCAGTTACCTTTACCGGTTGCGTGGTCAACGTGCAGCGACGAGAGCGAACTAGAGATGAGGCTCAATTAATTGCTGGTCAATTTTTTTTTTTTTTTTTGACATGGACTTGCTGGTCAACGTTGGCTGGCCATGGACAATGGAAGTTTTGTTGCTGTCAAGTCTCTTTCATCACTACACGTCTGGATATGATACTTTTCAACTCTTTGAGTGTGATTGTGACACTAATCAGTGTGTACTGGCTAGCTGTGTCCTCCATACTACACGTACTGACTATTCAACACGTGCATGTCAGCCTTGCTTGCATCTTGTCATGTTCAGTGCTCCACTCCACTGGAAAGGAATTTTCTTACACCAGTCAACAATGGCAGCCGCACAATCTGTTCTCTGCATCAGCTACTTTCTTTCCAATTCGGCCTCCTCCGTATATACACCTTACACCAACCGATTTTCCACACCACCACACTTTCCTGTTCAGTTCAACGGCCGCCGGAGCAAGAAGGAAACTCAGCTGCATGCAATGGCGTCAGCACATCCATTTTGGACCTGCCGCAAATGCTTTTCAAGTTAACGTACAGTAGTTCTGGTGGAATAGTAGTATATTTTTCAACATAGTAGACTTACATCAAACACGTTCTCCCATAATGAATACTACTTTGTATTATTATTATGTTTTTTTAGCAATATGTAAGTGCTATTGTCATTGTGCAGCCATAACAGTACTAAAAATATGGATACATGTAGTAATATTTATACTCTCGGATGATACATTAGTAGTAAAATTCATGAAGTTAAAGATTCTTTCTTGCTATAATTGAGTATAACAATTAGTTACTTTATCTTTTGCACATCTCTAGGGGCCAACACAATTAGTTACTAACTTTATAAGTTGTGTATGGACATTTGTAGGACGCTGGTTGATCATGTGCTACCTCACAACCTGAAGGTGGAGAACGACATTGCTAAGATTATAACTAGTACAAGAATTGATGATATATCCCTATAACTCTAGAAACTATATGAGTGACTTCTAGAAACTATACGAGTGACTTAGTGTTATGTATGATGGCTGGGTTTCATGTAAGCATCCATTTTGAATGGACTTGTAAATTATTGTGGATATATCATAATCAGTTCAAATAAATATGAAATATTTATATTAGTGTCAAGTGTCTGTGACAAGAATTGTGAAAATTGTTGATTATAGCAGGCATTTATTTGTTTGGCAGCAAGTATTGAAATGAAACAAAAAAAAAGGGAAAAACAAGTCTATACCGGGTCATATATATACATGCGTGTTTGCATATATTATTGGCACCACGAAATGCGTTTTCGAAAACCTATTTTAAAACCAAAATGAAATCATGAGTTAAAATCAAAAAGAAAAAAAAAACCTTTACTCGGTTGGTGGCACCAACGGGGAATAAAGGCCTATGGCGGCCACGTGTCCGGCAGGACCTTTACTCCCCGTTGGTACCCCTACCTTTACTCCCACCCGCACTCCTGGTTCTACAACCGGGAAAAGCCCCGATGAACCGGGAGCACAGGTGTGGTATGTGTACTAGTGATTTGACTTCCAGGGCTCTCACATGGTGTCCATTCGGTTTTGTTCTTAAAACCGGGTGTTACAGCATTTGTGAACCAAGCATATTGAGATCGATCTGCACTTCGTCGGTGAAGTCCGCGTCCTGCACGTTCCCACTACGTCTCAGTACGCCGACATCTTCACCAAAAGGTTTGCCGGCGTCGGTGTTCACAGAGTTTAGGCCCAGTCTCAATATTCATAAGCTCCCGCTTTAGACTGCGGGGAAGTGTTAGAATGTAATTTGGCATGTGGGCCTGCCCTGCTCCCCACATTGCCTATATATGTAAACGCTGACCATTGTCAATAATGCATAGAGTATTCCCATATTCACACTCTTTCGGATTTGTTGTGTGGTGTAGTGCTCCTTGATCAACCAGTCAGCAGTCTCCTCTCTCTTTCTATTAACGGACCCTGTGGCGCTCCGAAGGACGACGGTGCTCCCCTGTGGAGCAGAAGCCGGCCAACTACGGGGGCAGCATGCTCTGGCCTCTGGGACTGGGATAGGTACGTGGACAAGCCGGCAGCATCAACAGCTAGGTCTGAGACCGTGCTGCGTTACTGGAATTTGTTTTCTGTTCTGCTTGTGCATGTTTTTACTTTTTTACTTGGAATAAATAATATAATGAAAATGCCAGAATATTATATAAAAAAAATCAGCTAGGTCTACCGTCTAAGTAAACAATTTCATGATCCATCAATACTATTTTTTCTGTTGATCGACACAGGACAGTTGTCATGATTCTTGAGATGTGTGTTGATAAGTGTTGACCAAATTAAAAGACTGCTAACTAGAAGTAGTGTCAAATTCCTATTCACGTACACTGCTGCAGAGTACAGAGGTGTCATTGCTTTTCGGTGGACTGAAAAAGACATCCAAATTCCTGTGCACACTCCATCACTGTGCTTCTGCGACACCAGCAACAGCAGCCTCGTCGTCCTCGGCGATCGCTGACGAACCACTCGCCCCTGTCGCCGAGGATGATGATGCCCCGTCGTCCCGCTGCCGCTGCTTCTGCTGCAGAGCCTCCAGCTCCACCACAACCTCCGCCATCGTGGGGCGGGCATGAACATCCTCGCGCTCCGTGCATCGAAGCGCAAGTTCCGCCACTTCCAGTGCAGAGACGAGGTCGCAGTGGCCTCTTATGCTGTGGTCGATGATGCTCGAGATATCTCCCTGCTGGTTTCCTGACCCGCCTTCAGAAAGCGTCTGACGCACCCAGTCGGCAATGTTGACACGTCTGTTATAGCCGACGGCGACACTAGTTGGCCGAGAAGTGATGAGCTGCAGGAGAACGATGCCGAAGCTGTACACGTCGGTTTTGCCTCTCAGCTCACCGGCCTTCAGGTACCTGCATGCTCACAACTGTGGGTATATGCCTCGACGACAGTGTTATTCGTCTTACACACACTAAATTAAGTATACGGCAACAGGGGGCATTACGTACTCAGGGTCCACGTAACCAGGAGTACCACTCAGCGTGTCGGTGATCGTGTGTGTTTTTGCTTCACTGCTGATAGCCCTCGCTAGATCAAAGTCAGAGATCTTGGCAACAAGTTTTCCTTTTCCGTTAGGAGGAGGATGTTTGCAGCCTTCACATCTCTATGTATCAGCGGCGCGTCAAAGGCTGAGTGCAAGTAGTGCAGTCCTGCACGCATGCATTGTTCAGAAATTAAATTAAACAAGATAGATAGATCACAAAACTATGCTACTCTGCATCAGTGCTTGTTACTTCCATCGATTCAAAATGTAGAGGGAGACATTCCCTGTCTTGTAATAATTTTATTGATTTTCAAAGGTGTTGAGTACAACACACTCTACCCAGGTACATGCATGTTGATAAAACACACTCTACATGCCTCCACAAAGTATAGTCGACAAAAGAGAACAACATCTAGATGCAGGTGTGCCGCCCGCCTTTGGAAAAACCAATTATGACCATCTCTAAAAAGCCATTATATATGTTGTAGTAAGGGATTAGTTTAGTTTAGTTTAGACAATGGTAGTGATTGATAATTTGAATTGAGATTTAAGGTTTCTTTATTGTTTATACCATAATAATTTATTAGAATATACTGAACACATGATAGCTATTATTGTCAATGATTATTGGAACGACCTACCTAATAGGTGGTCCAATCATTTTGATTCTTTGTGATAATTTTTAGGATTTGTCTATTTTTTCTTTACATGGTTCGTACTTACTCATAATATATAATGTTAACTATTCAAAATATAATACTTTTATCACAAGAAAATGCTATCTACTTGAGCCAAATTAATGGTAGTAACACTAAAAGGTTACCCTCGCAAGAGAGATCAGGAAATAAAAATTAGGGAAGGAATTGAAAAGTTGTGACATATATATGTACGTAGGTACCATTTGCCGAATGCAGCGCGATCTTTAGGCGTTGTGACCATGTCAGAGGAACTTCCTCGCTTAAGGTTCCTGTCAGCAATAGTTATTTCGAACTCATTATGGTTTGATGAAATATGGGAGTGCCGGATACCGAAGAAAGAAGAGAGATTGAAAGTCCAATGGAGAAACATCCTTCCCCCATAATGTAACTCTTATATATTCTTTGGCTCTGTAATTCTATGTAAATTATGTAAGGCCTTGTCTTCCACCATCCGGGGCTCCCCCTTGATACTTGTGGAATGGAATTGCATGTGGGAATTGTGTTTGATCCCCCCCCCCTCCCAGTTGCCCTCAAAAATAAATGGAGACACAGGGTCGCGGTGTGCAAAATTTTTCATACCTTTTTTCAGCCGGTCTTCTAGGTTTCCTCCCTTCATGTATTCATAGACCAGGCCTAAATGCTCTTCATCCTCACAATAGCCCAATAATGACACCACATTCTTGTGGCGACTACCGCCTAAGTGCTCAACCTGTACATAATTCCAAGAACCCTATAAATTTGAGGAACAATCAAGCAAAATATAGTGCTTACTCTTTTTTGGCACCCATGCCAAGTCCCTACTCCCAAGTAGACAGGTTCTACCACAAAGAAACCAACTGAGCTATGGTTAGTCTGTATGATATAGTGCCTTGGAAAAAGTATATATGCGTGAGGAATTAATTAATTATGTGAGTTTCGCAACAATCAATATCTTAGTGGAGAATTATGGATCACAGAAAATTAGCCGGAGGATATATATTTATGCAAGCTCACCTCTGCTAAAATTGATTATCCCCATGCGAGGACGGCGACGACGCCCCTAGTGGTTTCATTCTCATCTTCACAGCAACAGGTGTTCCATCTGACAACTTCCCAAAGAAGACGGTGCCGAACCCTCCTCACCAATTCTTTTCCTGAAGTCATCCGTGATTCCCTTTAAATCCTCGTAAATGGCGAAGCGGCGAGGAACATTAGGCAAGGGAGTTGCATGGTCGTCCTCCATGTGTTCTGGGCCATGACGGCTGCTGTCCCCTACAGGATCTTGTCGTTGACCACCGGGCATATCTGCATAGTCTTCCCATACAGTTTGTGGCGGGTCCTGATCATTCTCCATAGCTTGTACGGCCTGACCGCCTCCGACAGCCTCCTCTGGTGCCTCACTACTAGGAACAAACTGGGCAATTGGCGCTGGGTTCCAAACAGATCCAACAATATATAAGTAAACTCCCTGTTGTCGATAAGTAGAAAACTGCTCTTTTTTTTTAAAAAAAACGAACGAAGCAGGAGAGCATTATATTAAAAAGAAGGAAGCCCAAAATGGGCGAACGATACAACGAGCCTCCGATGCCTCGATCGGTTGCCGACCTCTGTCCCTGCATCGGGCGCTTGCGCCCCCCAGGCAAGCGTCGCCGCCGCCATCTTTGGGGCCGCCGCGGGCCTCCCGGCTACTCCCACCAGCGGCGCCGAGGGAAGGGAGCGGTGGTTGATGGCGCCAGCGGCTAGGGTTGGGTTGCCGCCCGAGTCGCCTGAGCAGGTGGGCGACGCTGGGGCGGGCTCTCGCCGAAAAGGTATTGTTGCCCGAGTGGCGCCAAAAAAACTGCTATAAATGTAGTGTACAATGATTTTATTGCAATTCAAATGAATTTGCATCTTGCTGAAAAGCATGATTACATCGAATAAGAGAACTACCTCTGCTGGTAACCGTGGTAATCGTTTAGTAGTACAGTTTGTATATGTATATGTTGGGTTCTAACTTATATTTCGCTCAAACTTTTCGCCCCAGACTTTGAAGATTTCAGAAAACAAACGTCAAAACAAAAGTTGGTACTAAAAGGTGTCTTCGGAGATTTTGGCTTCACAGGAACGAAAAGTCAAGGAAGCAAGAAAGGTCGAGACAGAAATCAAAGCGAAGATATCCAAAGTAACTCGCGACAAAAGTACGAGATCGACGACCAAGAGATAAGAAGCTACGCGAAGCCAAACGAAACACCTTCGCTAAAAACAGAGAAGACGCCTTGAGACTAAGAGGAAGGTCGAAAAAGCCTCGCGAAGACAACCAGAACGTCTTCGCCGGAAAGAATAGGGTGTAGAAGTTTGTTTTATGATCTTTAGCAATTTTTGTACAAATGCGAAGCTAGGGGGGGCCTATAAATACCCCCTAACTTCTCTTGTAAGGTTCATGTTGAATGGTTGCTTTGCAACCAAACTTCATCAATAAAGTGTTGTGTTGATATTTCACCCAACAGTATATGTACTGCTATGAAAAGAACGAAACAACTTGTTTGTCATGCCACACATTCTGTAGCACTGGGTGGTCCACTAGGTGGTGTGAATGGGTCATGTGTCAAGCAAGCTGAAAATAAGGTTCAATTTGCATTTAGCGCCTACATCTCTATCATCCCCATTGCAATCTCACCGTCAGAGAATTATTTGATTTGATGAAACAAATTGACATGAATTTGGGCCAGCATATTTAGTTACCTTTTGAATGTTTTGATCCTTTGATGGTGAACCAAACGGCAACTGCTGCTACAAATATGACCACAGGTACTCCAAGTCCGAGTCCAAGTCCAAGTGCTAGTTTAGTCTTCTTGCGGTTTGGACTAGAGTTACAAGTATCATTTAAACAAAGGTACGGATTGTGGTCGACCCTATAGCCAACATACAATTGCCAACATATTTCAGTATAATATGCATGTGCCCCCAGATTGACACAAATTAAGTGCATAACCAGTAGTCTTTCCTCACTAGCTGGTGTGCCTCTCTTCCAAAATAACTTTACATATGTAATATTCATTTATCTTAAAAAAACAATAGAACTTAAGTAAACATATGCAACAGATGTGGTTTTGTTTTCAATTAGACGGGCAATTATATGAACGTTGGTGCTAGAAAAAATAATTAGTACGCCTGTAACGATCACTACTACAAAATTGTACTACAGAGAGGCTGTTGGGATGTCTTTATACAGGAGGTGGGCTGTCCTAGCCACCACTAGTTTTCTGCCTTTACAAATTAGCGATATGTAGAGATGGTTGGCGGCTGTATCTCGTGCCACCTCTACAAATCGTTATCTGGAATAAAAAATTCATGCCCGAAAAATATCAAAAGTTTTTTTCATATAGTATCTTCCCAATCACTCGACCTCAGTTGACAACTTTTCATTTACTAGTATTTTCATATAAAAATATAGAGGGTACATTTTGTTTTTTAATGAGGTATTGATGTTTGACTCCAAACATGCATATATATGGGACTAACCTTAGGGACAGCAATCCTTCCTGAGATTTTTGTAGCAAACTGTTAGGAATTGATCCACTGAGGTTGTTGTTTGACAAATCTCTAGAAAGAAGTTGAAAAATATAAAAACTCAAAGGTGGTTCTGGACTTTATACTTTTTATTATATAATATATGTAGGTCCAGGAAGGCTTACAGCAATATAAGGGATGGCACTCGACCCAGGAAGTCAGGTATTGGCCCTGAGAGATTATTGTGGGATAGATTCCTGGAAACAGCAAGCAAAATCGAAGAACTTATAGATCAATGATATCGTTAAATCTTAGAATTAGCTTTCTTCCAAGTTAATTCTTAGAATAGCAAAATTGAAGCACTTATAGGTCAGTGAGCATGGGCAACCTGCAGCCCTAGGACAACAAAACTCAAGAATAGCATTTCCAAGTTATTATTGGATTGGACAAAACATACAATATACGTTGTATAATTTTGTATTGCGTAAGCATAAAAGTAACTGATGGCATAAAACACAACCCACGCACGTAGCTGACCAAAAGAACGTACAAGTGTTGAAGCAATGTTAGCTGACCAAAAGAAGGATCAATCTCACCAATCAATCCGCTCAATGGCAAATATCTGCGGGAAGGTGAAAAGTGGCTATTAATTAATCATATCACCACACATATATAAACTTTAGCCCCACACTTAGGGCGTCCACAACAATATAGCTAGCATACTAGCTATTTTGCATCCATGTCAGCTCAAGAGCTAGTAGAAAAGTTTATGTGTGCAATGGTGCACATTTTTAAAGGAATTGGACCCATTGAATAGACATATTTTAATCCCTTCCCAACGTTTTTGAGTGGTAATCCAGGAGGTGAAGAGAGCACAGACCAATGACATGGCTACCTTTCTTGATTCCTACGCTTCTAGCTGAGTGGCGCAACAATAGCTAGCGAGTTGGTTTTCGTGACGTTCTCTGTCCGCCACATCAGCTTCGAACCTAACTCCGATCCTAGTCAGCTATCTCGTAGCCTGCTCAAATCGACTGTTGTGGACGCCCTTATTTTCATTCCTCTATTAAAATTACACAGTACATTGTAGTACGTGCTACTCTACAAAAATTTGGACGGAATATGAACATGAGTGATTAGGATTTTTTTGAAATTTTGCCCTTTTTTAAAAAAAATTCAAATCCATTCCCAGTTTGAAACTATTTGCATGGGGTATCCCTTTTGGTCGCGCCCAGTCCCATTGGCGCGATTTTTACATGTCGCGCCACCGCATGTGGCGCGACCGGGTGCATCCACGGTGGCGGGCTGGCGTTGGCCCGGGCCCGCCACGTCGCACCGGTGCATGCGGCGCGCCGGAGCTAGGATCCCATGCATATAGTGCTACAAGTCCTATTTAACTTTGGGAAAAAATGTCACATGAGACACTGTAGCACTTTTCGTTTGTTTGTGAAATTATTGTCCTACCATGACCTAACTAGGCTCAAAAGATTCGGCTCATCCTGTACATCAAAATTATATAATTAATTTTTTTATTTACTTACATTTAGTATTCCATGCATGAGACAAAAGATTTGATATAATAGGTCAATAGTAAATTTTGGAGAGAGAATTGAGAAACTAAAGATGGACGGCATGCATACATGCATATTTTTTAGTTCAATGATGTGACAATGCATTGCATGCGCTCTCCTCTGTCACACACTGCATATACTACTGCCGTGCAAATATTTTTTGGGTTAAACTCTTGTAGCACTTTTCGTTTCTATTTGTTAATTATTGTCTAACCATAGACTAACTAGGCTCAAAAGATTAGTCTTGCACTTTTCAATCAAACTGCACAATTAGTTTTTTATTTAACTATATTTAATACTTTATTTATGCGTTAAAAAATTTGATGTGACGGGTACTGTAGCATTTTTTTATTCACTTTTCATAAAGTGAACACACCCTACATGCATGCATGCATGCACGCGATTCCATCCCTGTTTAGTTTCCCAATTCTCTCCAAAAATTCACTATTGACCTATCATATTAAATCTTTTGTCTCATGCATGAAATACTAAATGTAAGTAAATAAAAAAATTAATTATATAATTTTAATGTACAGGATGAGCCGAATCTTTTGAGCCCGCTTAGGTCATGGTAGGACAATAATTTCACAAACAAACGAAAAGTGCTTCTGTGTCTCATGTGACATTTTTTCTCAAAGCTGAATAGGACTTGTAGCACTATATGCATGGGATTCTAGCTCCCGTCGCGCGCCGCATGCACTGGCGCGGCGTGGCGGGCCCCGGTCAACACCAGCTCGCCACCGTGGATGCACGGTCGCGCCACATGCGGTGGCGACATGTGTAAAAATCGCGCCACCGGGATTGGCGCGACCAAAAGGGGATACCCCATGCAAATAGTTTCAAACTGGGACGGATTTGAAATTTTTTTGAAAAAGGGCAAAATTTTACAAAAATCCGAGTGATCAAGATAATTTGAAACTCACAAGGCAATTATTCTCTGGGGACCAAGGGGACTGTAACTGCAGTTGAGGCCATCCCATGCAAATGCTGCAGGGGAACACGGATCTCCTTCCCAATTTTTCTTGACAGAATACCTTTTTTCACGCTCATCATTGCAGTGGCTGAGAAAACACACTCATCGATCAAAATGAACGAATACTCCCAATGCATGCATGCATGTAAATTTAAAGATTATAAACTTGTTGGCCATGCATGACTGAAATAGAGCTGTACAAGAAGTTACGTCATTGTCATGAGTTGGTCAAAGTTTTTTGGGTAGCTATGTGCATGTTATATATGTCAAATAAGGATGGCCCCATGTGTGTATTGTATATATATGATAGTACAATCAACGTATTGCTTTCTGTACGTACATACCGTCTGCAGAGCTGGTGGCAGATTCATTCCGTGGCCGCACCAAGTATATCTCCATGGCGCTGATCAGAGGCGGAAGCTTGGAGCTGGATGTTGGCACAAGCGAGATGCTATGAGGGCCCGGTCCTCGCGCACTGCCCCTGACAACCGTGGTGAGCAGGTATGATGGGCTGAACGCCGCAGCTATTGTGACATTACTGTCCACAAGGACGTCGAACTGCCGTGACGCATTGGCCGCCTCGATCTCGGCGAAGTAGAGAAGGAGGAGGATGTTGGTGTCGGCGTCAACGTCCATAGACAAATCCGAGCTCCACACAATCTCCATTGTCGCTGAGGCATTCAGCGGAGTGGATGCGCTCAGCATCACAGCGGATGGGACATCGTAGGTGTCATAGGGAGGGTTCTTGACTACTACTCCACTGGCTGATCCGGGAACTGTCCAGGTGGAAATAAGTTGGTACCTCTGCCAAATCCGGTCGTAAGGATCATCCGGGTACCTTGTAAAAAAACAAATTGGACTCGATCAGTTCCAAACAAGTTTGAATTTGCTCTCTCAGTCTCCATTCATAATATATAGTATGTGTATTAGTATACCTGAAGTGTAGATCGTCTATTCCAAAATGGTAGCGATTGAAGCCAAACGCGACGGTATCGTCACGGAAAAAGCTGAGGCAAACCAGAGACTGCGCCTCACTGGAGTCCGGGTAGAGCTCGGGGTGGAGCGGTCTGAGGTCAAGCCCTGAGATGAAAGGGTTTCCTGACCCTTTGTTCACCAGGCAAACTTGCAAGTAGTCGGCGCTAGAGGACGACGACAACACAGCGATGGTGTCAAACACGTACGCCCTACTGCCATTGACAATGCGCACCGTTGTCCAGTAGTTGGCCCCGAGGTAGAGGTAGAAGGTAGGAGGGTTCTTCAGCCTGTCATAGTTGCCGTAGCCAAAGACGGCCCTCACGTTGTACTTGCCGCCGGGCTTCAGTGAGCGCAGCGTGTAGCAGTTCCGGGTCCCGTTGCTGCCGGGGAAGTAGCGGACATTGGCGTAGCGCAGCGCCAGATCCGACTGCAGGTTGCCCATGTTCACTGGGTGGATGAGCCCCGCGTCCGTGAAGCCCTCGTCGAAAACGTACCTTAGGCCTGTCTTGCTATCTTGGTAAGTCGGGCTGTCCGTGTATCCGCAGTCGATGCTGATGAAGCCTCCTCGTGACAATTTAATCAATTTTCGTAATTAGTACATACTTTTAAAATTTATCCAATAGTTAATATATTTTCACAAATAAAACCTTTGTTCTCCGTGGCTAAATTTTTCTAATTATTATGAGAGTTCTTACTTCTTTTTCTAGCCTGTCTGGTGGGAATTAACGTAGTGTCTCTATTGGGTCCTATAATTAGTGATAATAAGATACAAAGAAAATTTTAAAATCAAAATAACACAGGATGGCGGAATAATTTAAACATTGGTTACTTTGGGGGTTCACTTCATATTTTGGCAGTCATCAGTTTTCAGAAATTTTAGCGCACCTTAGCTATAGTGCTTCAATTCTTTTGCACAACATCATTTCTTTCTACTGAACATCAAAGCACAGGAACAAGTATCTGTAGTAGCAAGCTAGGTTATGAGCTTACCAAGACTATCAGGCTGACCATAAATGCCCAAGAAGCTCAAACTCAACGACGCAACAACCAACAAGAACAAGTTCACCTTGGCCGTCCATTTGCTCACAGCAAAATGGTTTCTCGACAACATTTGTTTCCTCAAGCGTATTGATCGTCCCTCATCACAGTAGGTGTGCCTAGGTATATATATATATGTAGGAATTCGCGTCATGGTACTCCTGGCCACCGAACGAATACGTCATGGTACTCCTGGCCACCGAACGAATAAATCCCAATCCAGAGGGGGCAAATGCATGGCATGCTTTCCAGTGACCAATAGTACTGCGCGGAAGAGGATATATAGGGTAGGATGCCAATGCAATTCGTAGACCTGGGCACCGTTTGTAGGAAAATCCAGCCTTGTCATAGTACTAGTCGCCACCTTGTCATGGCACGCATGGATCTAAGGCTAGGTGCTGCTATGTATAGTATGTATATATACATCATATGAAAATCCAGCCTTGTCATAGTACTTGAGGCCGTAGGCATCGATGCAAAACACGAAGGCACATATACAGCTTAGACAAAATTAATTATGGGCTGTGTCTCAACACAGCTGAATAGCAAAATGCGGAACATGCGGCGTGCAAATCAAGGCCCATATGCTTTGTTCTTTGCGGTACTAATAACAGCTTTGGATGAGATGATTGGATCGCCAATGAAACAGAGCTAAACATGTGATGTGAATAAAAAAGGTGGCAAAGCTGTTCCAAGGTGGCAAAACAATACCCGGGGGCAGCCCATCAGCGTTTGCACGAACGGGAGCCCAGCGCAACTTATGACTATTTTTTTAAAAAAATTGCATCTGAGATGGAGTCAAGCGCTGCCGAGGCCAATCTGGGAAACTAGATTTGTTTCCATTGCTGCTGGATCGTAACTCCGCCCCGGTTTGTTGGCCCAAGACTTTTTTTTTTTATCCTCATTCCAAATATCGTTTGCTGTATAAGGAGCATTTATTTAACAGAAACGCTGTGTTATGGACGTCCGATCCATTGTTCGTCGGACGGACGTTGCTGGTAGGCCGTGCGCGTGGCCCCGGCCTGAATCGCATCAAAACCGTCCGGTGTCAAAAAAAAAAAAATCCCCACTCTTCTTCCCCAATTGCGCCCAGTGCTCTCCACTCCCACTGTGCCGAAGCGAAACCACCGCTCCGCCCGCCGATTCGCCGTGCTCCTCTGAACTCCGACGAGCGCCTCCACCGGATCTTCGATTCGCGGCCCGCGCGCCGTCGCCACATCGGCCCGCATTTGCAGCGCGCTGTCCACGGCGCCTCCACATCGCCCGTCGCCCACGCTTGCGGAGAAGGTCTTCCACCGGGATTCGCGTCGCCCTCGTCCTCCGCAATCCGTCCCGCGGTCCTCACGTCGCCGGGTTAGTCGACGTCCTCTTCCTCTTCATCCGCCCAGCGTTAGGGTTCGTCGCCGGGTTAGTCGCCGTACTGCCTAGCATTACGGTTCGTCGCCATACGCGCTCGCCTCGCCGTACCCTGTCTAGATGCGGCTTTAGGGTTGTCATGATGCGGCACTAGGGTTCCATATAGATGCGACATCTCTCTCTCGCTGCGCGTGTGTGTGTTTCGGATGATGAACTACATGTTGGATGATGAACTTGTGCCATCTCTCCATGTCTCCCTGCGTGTGCTGCGCTCGCCTCTTCATCCGGCACAGTTCTAGTAGTTCCTCCACTGCGAATTAGTACTACATGTTGCATGATGAACTAGTGATGTTGTAGTAGTAGGCTACCTAGCATTTGATTTCAGGTTCTATCAACCATTCTGATTGTCTCTGTTTTACAGCATGGTCTCTACGAGGGCTAGGGCGAAGGTTGTCGGGGCAAGCTTACATGAATTGTCCAGCAGCTACGATGATGATGACTCTGTTGACGATGGAGGCAGCAGCAGCAAGTGCATGACACTTCAAGCAGCTGCAAAGGTATCCTTTACCAAACTTGGCTCGAGGGTGCCCAAAAATGCTCAAGTCCTGGCTTCGTCAAGCAAACGTGCAATGAAGAGGAAGGTCACGAAGAAAAATGCCGCATCATCAAAACAAGGGTCCCCAGGTATGGTGTTCATTTTTGTCACTCATTGACTGCTGCTTGTCTGACCTTTCAATAGCTTCATTGACTGGCGCTTGTATGCTTTCAATAACTAAGGTTGTGTTTATTAGATGTTTGACACATACAATGAAACTTGAACTAAGGTTTATTTGTTAATAATCTGCAAGATAGCTTCTACATATTTCAATAAGCAACAAGCACAAGGTAGCTTGTACATGCTTGAAGTCTTGGATGCATTGACTTGAATAACTGCACATTTTTGCGGCGGCGGGCGCTGGAGCAAGTGCTACATAAAAATGTCTGTTGTTGCAAGTGTCTGGCGCGCTGGGGGCATGGGCACCGCCTGCCGCAGTCCCTGCCTTCTTTTACAGTGTGAGGGGGAGAGATCAAGAGAGGGTGCTTGGTTCTGAAACAAGCGAGGAGAGTGCTAGGGTTATGTGATCTACCTGCATTCTATATTATTGATTCAAGTAGTTGTAGTCTTATTTCCTTCATCAAAATGAGTTCATAGCACTAGGTCATATCAAAATAATAATAATAATAATAATAAATTATAGCATTTTACATTGACATTATTCGTTGCTGCTATGAAAACCCCATTGTTTATGTTAGATAATTACAGTTTTCCACTTGTGTATTGGGTAATCATTGTTTTACTCATTCAAATATTCTTCATACATGTTATGTATGCCATTTTACGATGCTATAATTGAATGGATATGTCATTTTACAAAGGCTCAATGTAATTAAATTTCATTATGTTGCATTTACCTCTATTTTTATGTTGCGTTTACTTGGAACCTCCTGTTACATCTCGGTGTTCTTTTGAAACGTTAAGATTTCCCCACTGCATCATCTGTATTTGCTCTAATAAAACATCATAGTGTACCTACTTTTTTCAACTATACGGACTGTATGTTGCTACTAGCTGAATTAGTTGTTTCATCTCAAAATGTGGTCATTTCACTTGATCTTTTCCCCCACTTGTTACATATTTTATTGTTCCCTCCTTATAAGACGATGTTTATTAGGACCGCAACCGGATTTGTGACCTTTAATGGAATTAGTTGCCATTGCAACTTCATTTCGATGTAGTTAACACACGTACCATTTATTACTTGCAACAGGCGACTAATACTAGTTAAACATGTCATTAGAAGCACTACAACATCCTATGTGAATAGTTACAACAGTCCACACAATACCGGTTCAACACGGTCCAAAGACGCACTTTGTAATAAGATATGAGTGGTCGCATAAAGAATAGCGGCATATAAGGTGTAGGCATTATATCTCAGCTTGTTGGTAGTAGGGACACCAAAACAAGCTTCTTGTGCCCTGAGACTCTCGTTGATCTTTATGTTTCCTTCCTTTGACCATCTCTCGAGCAAATACTTCTCTGGAATCTCACGTGCGTCATGGCATGTGATGTGAACACTTTCGTAATATGGGGACACAACAGCCCATGTCGGTCGAACATGTTGCAACCGCATGAATATGTTGATCCACTGTCTTGGACTGTAACAGTGAATGTTTTCCAGACATACTCATCTTTCCACATTCGAACTTCTTTCAGTTCCTCTATGGTAGAGCCTTCAGCATCTTCTCTGACCTGCCCCATCCTGCACGATGTCGAGTTACGTAGAAGCTCCTGAAATTTGTAGAAGATACTCCTACTATAGAAGCGTGCAGCTTGCTTCTCAAAAGGCTATCTCCCCCAAAGCGGTGGATATGAAATCTCACCCCTGCAGCCTTCAAGGTTCTCTCTCTCAGTCTTCGTGTCCATAATGAACTCGTGTTGTGTCACAAACTGCAGCACCGATTCTTGTGGATTCAAAACCTCTTGAATAGTGCGTTCATGCTTTCGATCTACCCGTGATGCTACTGAAGGGGAAGAATGACTTATTGAAGTATGCCGGTGCCCACATTGTTCTTGAAACTGACAGGTTCTGAAATGCCTCGTTCCTGTGGAGGTTCCACTTATTTTCTATGCTATGCCACTGCTCCTCAAACTCTCCCAGTGTATCTGTATGGTTTATGCAACAATCCAACTCCTTACCAAAATCATCTTCTTTTCTAATGAGCCATCCAAGCTTGTCACAGCCTTTGCTGACAACATGAAACTTGCAACACCTATGTACAGCATCAGGAAATACTAGTGCAACGGCAGCCTTCATCGCCTTGTCCTGGTCCGTCATTATGGTCGTTGGTACCAGCCCACCCATGGCTTCTTTCAGTGTTTCGAACACCCAGACAAAGGTTTCTGTGGTTTGGTCAGGAAGCAGCGCACATCCAAGCAAAATTGAGTGCCCATGATTGTTTATACCAACTACAGGAGCAAACGGCATATTGTATCTATTGACACAGAAAGTTGTGTCAAAAAAGATACAATCTCCAAAAGACTTGAAGAGCTCCCTGGTCCTTCCATCTACCCAGAACAGACCCTGACAACATTGTCACTGTCAAGCTTGACCGCATAAAAGAATGACGGACTCTCTGCTTGTTGCTTCTGAAGGTACTCAAGTGTTGCGTCCATGTCCCTATAGTGCAAAGCCTTCCTCAGGTTTGAGACATCCTTGCTGTTGAATGTCAGGTTCTCAATCCCGCCATGCAAATCAGAAAGCACGGCCATCACATGCATGGTGCTGATGTTTCTGTTGTGTAGTGTCTGCACGAGCTCGTAGTCCTCATGTGAAATGCGTCGGTGGGACCTGAGGTGCTTCCTTCTCCCAATTTGTTTGACCAAGGGATGCGTGTGCTCAGCTTGGAAGACGACCACTTTCCACTTCCCGTCACGCAGAGCGATTGCCATGTGTGCCTTGCAATTGCATTTCTTTATAGTGCCGCACTTCCTTGAGCCCTTGGTCAGTACAGCCGATGAGCTCCTCTTCTTCGAGGCCTTTGCTTCTTCTACACCTTGGATGGACCTCTTCCTCTTTGATGGTTTTGATACATCAATGCTCGCTGAGGTCTCATCATCCTGCTCACTAGCTGGCTTCCCGGCATGTGTGCACTCAAATTCCTGCCTGATGAGCTCGTTGGTAACTGCACTCCTCCTTGATGACGTTGAGTGGATGTTGAAACCCATCTTCAGTGCATACGCATTGTACACTCTCTTAGCTTCGTCAACAGTGTCAAATTCCATCCCATTGAAAGGCACAACTGGCTGGGAAGAAACAACATCTTCTTCCTCATAGTAGACTTCTAGCTAAGATGACACCTCCACATCAACATAGCTCGGACAGTAGCGGTCTTGTTGGAGAAACTCGATTGACATCAATCTCACCCCGGCCCTACATAAAAACGCGATTTGCAAAGGTTGAAACCATGACTAACATATGCACACAAGTAATGAACAAAGCTTGATGCAACATAATGAAACTTGCTTCAGCAACGGGCCCATGTGATGTTTCAACAATCGTGTTGTTGCTTGAGGTTGCAAAGATCTTTGGGCAGCCCAGCCCAACAAAAGCCTCATGTTGCATGTTTGCACTTTGCTCACATCCTGAAAATTGCCCATGTTGCAAAACTGGATAAGTAGATGTTTCACATGATTGAATCCTATGTTTCATTGCTACAAACAGGAAGACATCAAGCATGGACAAGTTCACACATTAGCATACTCTTACTGAAGAGACATGACGCTTCCGAACACCTTTATTCTTGAACATTGCTAAGATGAATAGACTGAAGTCCGAACAAACTACACAGGATACAAGATGGTAATCTGAACACCGCATTCTTGAACATAGCTAAGCTGAATAGCAAGTCCGAACAAACTACACAGGATAGAAGGTGGTAATCGTAGATGGTAATCTGAACACATAATCTGAAATACAAACATGGGTCAAAAGAAGCCGGAATCGTGGATCTTACTTGAGAGATGCCATGAAGGCTCCTTGAATTGGCAGCTGGTACTCGGCCGCTCGAAGGACCTCGCCTTCTGGTACGCCCCAACAATTGGAGGTGGCAGACGAAGCGTGGGGATGATTCTCACGAGGGAACTGGATACCCAGCAAGAGATGAGGTCGAGACATTGGGGATCCCGCCGACGTCGATGTGGAGCGGCCTGCTGAAGGTGCCGGGCGTGGTTCTCGTGCCCTCGATGTGGAGCGGAGCCTGTTGAAGTTGCTAGGGCGGTGCTGCTGCCTAGCGGGGTGGTGCTGCTACCGAAAGGGGGCGGCGGCTGTCGAGCAGGGGTGGTGGTGGTGGCAGCGTCGAGGGCCGACGAGACGGAGGCGGCAAGATGTGGCCGGGCGAGATGGAGCCACCGCGTGATGGCGCAGGAAGACTGGGCACAGCCGCGCGACGGGGGTGATGGGGAATTGGTGCTTGCGTTGGGAGAAAGGAAGGGGCCACAGCTGGGCCTTGCTTTGTTTCGGGCCGTGCGATGTTGGTGGGCCGTGCAATGTTGGTGCGCTTGCGACGACGGGTGCTGGTGCTGCCGTCCGATGGATCCTGCATCCGGTAGGACGTCCGAGCGTTAGTCGCCCCCAAAAAGATGGTTGTGCTAAGCCGATAGGCCGCCGCGAGCCGAGAGGACCCTGGACGAGCATGGTCATCATGGTCAAACTACAGTAGTCCTTATCTGGTTCACAAGAAACAGAGGAGCATGGCCCTCCCTATTGACCGAAAAACATCTTATCAGAGTTGTTGTCATATGCGTTTTCCGTGGACAGAAAAACATATCCAAATTCTTTCACACTTTCGATTTTGACGAAAAAAATCTTTTACACTCCATCACTGTGCTTCTGCTACCTCATGCACACCAGCAAGAGCAGCCTCGTCGTCTTCCTCCTCCGCCATAGCTGAACATCCACTGGTCCCTGCCGCTGAGGCCCCGTCGTCCGGCTGTTGCAGCACCTCCAGCTCCGCCACAACCTCCTCCATCGTGGGGCGGGCATGAACATCCTCGCGCTGCGCGCATCGCAGCCCGAGTTCCGCAACCTTCCGCACTGAGACGAGGTCGGAGTGGTCTCTTATGCTGTGGTCGATGACGCTCGAGATATCTCCATCTACATGGCTTCCTGCAGATGCGGCTTGAGAAAGCATCTCGCGCACCCAGTCGGCAATGTTGACATGCTTGTTGCCGACGACGACAGTAGTTGGCCGGGCAGTGATGAGCACCAGGAGAACGATGCCGAAGCTGTACACGTCGGTTTTGCCTCTCAGCTCACCGGCCTTTAGGTACCTGCGTGCACAATAAAAGATCGAAATGCATTAGGTATAGTACGTAGTAGCAGCCAGTAGGTAGGTAGAAGCTGAAAGAGAGGGAGCTTTATTTCCGGGCATGCATACTCAGGGTCGACGTATCCAGGAGTACCACTCAGCGTGCCGGTGATGGTGTGTGTTTTTCCTTCAGTGCTGATGGCCCTTGCAAGTCCCAAGTCAGAGATCTTGGCTTCAAGTTTCTCGGTTAGAAGGATGTTCCTCGCCTTCACATCTCTATGGATCAGTGGAGTGCTTAAGGCAAAGTGCAAGTAGTACAGTCCTGCACTAATAGATCCAGTATATAACTACAGTGGTTTTATGAGTGGAGAAACTAAATTAGCTGGCTGATGGCAGGTTGAGTTATCTACTAGAGTAGTACATATCTTACAGAAGAAAAACCTCATTATCTTTTAATCCGGTCCCCATACATGAAACCATAAAGCATCTCCAACCGTATCTCAAAAAATACTCCCAAAAAACAGTTTTCCCAACCTTTAGGAAGTATATTGGGAGATACATAAGAACGCTACAACTCCGACAGATTCCAAAATCCCGCGCACGAAAGATAGAAAGGCAAATTTATATCAGGAATCATAAACTATTTCTAAATCACACTAACCACTTCTATACTTTATTTTTCCCTTGTATATTTGCATCAGGAAACAGCTCTAGATTAGACTGTAATATGCACACGTAAATTTACGCATGTGGGGGATGTTTTTTTTCAAGTTGCAAAAGATTGGGAGGTAGGTTTGGGAGTTGTTGGAGATGAGTTTTCTTCAACCTTGCCGCGCCAACAGTCTTTTAGTTAATGCAACCTAAATTCCACACCACTAGTTGGTGATTTCTGTTGTGTTTTCCTCCAAGATGTGAAGGCTCCTCGTTGTGAATATCTTTGAAGCTTGTAAAATTTCCCACTTCCACTTAATAAAGCATGTGCCAATGCACACTTTCGAGAGAAAAAATCTTGCCAAAATTTCTAAATTGGGAGACTGTTTTGGTTAGTCTTGCATATTCTCTAAGCTATCCACATCATCCCTACTAACTACCACCTCATCTCCCACTAAGTGTCACATCATCTTCCAACAAGTGTATAATTACAATATTCAATGTATACAAGGCAATATCCACATGATACTATTTATTTTTCAGGCATCACATCCTTCTATAACTCCATCTTACATTATTCTATTAGCATTTTATTAGATTCTTTCGCTAGCTTGATCAGCTTTGACGGGATTATTTCATACATGCAATGATATGACAACTTTATAATTCAAAAAAAAACATCCCACCAAATGCGCAGAACATTCTTCTAGTAACTATATTTAATACCTTTGCAAGAGACTAAGAAATTGCATGTACATACGTAAGTACATACCACGGGCAGAATCCAATGCGATCTTGAGGCGTTGCGACCAAGTCAGAGGGGCTTCCTTTCCTGTGGTTCCTCCTACATTACCCATAAAGAATTATCTTGCATTCATCATGCAACATCGAGTTTGATGAACATAGTGTGTGTATGTTGTTATTGGCCAAAATCACCAACCTCTCAGCCGCTGTTCCACATTTCCCCCAGCCATGTATTCATAGACAAGGCCCAAATGTTCCCCATCGTTGCAATAACCCAGCAAGGGCACCAAATTCTCGTGATGAAGAATGGCTAAATGTTTAACCTATAACTCCAACAAAATTGATCAATTTGGAAAAATGCCAATCGAGCCACACAATTGAAGGGACCAAATCATTCGAAATTTGCCACCAATTATAAGACCCTGATTGGATCAAAGGATCCTGATTTTTTTTTTGAAGGAATAACAAATTCTAAGGGAAGAGAATCACATCATATTGTTTAGAATGAAGGAAAGTTCATTTCAAAAGGAAAGGAAACCATAGTAATGCAAAATGCACAAAAATAAAACCTCCACTCTAACCCAAGTGAGAAAGAATCTTTGCTCTCTCTTTGCTATGCTTGTTCATGTTTTGTGCTAGTTCCCTCTATTCCAAATAACTCAAAGTATAAATTCCAATGTATGGATATTCTATACTTTTTCACTATTTACTCTAGTACTCCTTTTTTTTATATTCCTTCTATACTTTTGTATTCCTTTGTTCCAAATAGTCACTAAGAGATTTATTGAGGGTAAATTTATGTTCCCTGCCTCACTATTCTTCCCCACCTCTTCTAGATCAAATATTATACATTTTTTCCTTAATGTTAGGTGTAGTTATATTCTTCTATACATTTTTTGTAGACCAAATTTATGTTCCATACCTCAATTAACATTAAGCCTGAACATATCATTCTAGAATTTATGTAGTAATCAAATATTTATGTTTCTGTGGTCATTGCAACCGAGCAGTGACTTAGGACTCCACGGCGAGCTACCGGCCTACAACATCGACTTCATCAACACAAGGTGCCGCGTCCGTGGCCCTCTCCCCCCGACGACGACGTCGAGCTCGGTGGCAAGGCCCGCTACGACGTCGCCTTGCGAGGCGCCCCTGGAGACGTACGGGTTCTTGGCGGTGGCCGGGGCCTGTCCAGACGGGTGGTGCTGCTCCTCGCCCGTGCTTGGATGGACCCGATGCCGGCGACGTGAGGGCTCCGGTCTCACCAGGTTCCTTCCATACGAAGGATTCTCGGTGCACGTGGTGGGTCTCCTATCCTGTGCAGTGGGCCCCGAGGTATCAAGCTGTAAGCCATGCATGGCCTTTCGTTGGCCACGGATGCATGCACCGCCCCAGGATTAGGATTATAGCCCCAGACCGTGGTCTGCAAAGGGCCCCCACAATCATACCGTGTTGCTCATGCAGTCGCAGTCCACCATGCAGCTAAAGGAAACCAGGGCCGCCTCCACTGTCCTGCATGTCAGGCACTTGGTTCTCGGCTAAGGAAAAGAAATGAAGAGGGAAACCACCACTGGTCCACTGCTCATCATCTTTGACTATTGGAGGTAATCAAAAGCAGCCTTCGATCCTAAGATCTTCTATCAGACTAAGACGGTTACTTCTTCGGCACTGCTACGACTACTACGCTCCTTCCCGGGGTTCGTGATTGGAGTATCTGTTTTTTTCGGCAACGATTTCAAAAACATTTGTCGGTTGTCGCAATGATATTTCCTGATTAGCTCCTCCAACCCACTCTCAATCGACGCATTAAGCGCGAACAATCCATCCGGTGCAGGTGTCTACAACACCCATGCGTATACCCTC
The DNA here is from genome assembly GCA_015847255.1 of Hyparrhenia diplandra. Taxonomy (NCBI): domain Eukaryota; kingdom Viridiplantae; phylum Streptophyta; class Magnoliopsida; order Poales; family Poaceae; genus Hyparrhenia; species Hyparrhenia diplandra. Next base: position 68,792 of record JADLZK010006261.1, on the reverse strand, counting down.
CACCGGCAGAAACATCGAGCAATGTACCGAAGTCGACGCTGTTGTCTTTCATTTTGGTCTTAGGACCGTGATGTATCTTGTGTCTTCCTTAGAAGACCCCTATGTATTTTGTTTGCTTTATAAAGTTACTAGCAGACGTGCCCGTGCGTTGCAACGGTGTCTAATATTATTTTGTCAAATGTTGATACACACAACAAGAGAACATGACTTAATATGTCTCAAAATTGGTTCGGCCACCACCATCGCCACGTAATCCAGCTCAACGATGCACCGGGCAACACAATACGGGCTCTGGCTCCGGCTAGCTCACGTACTGGGCTCACCACACATACGTGTACCTGATAAAAAGAAAGAAAGACAAAACAACTAAACAAAAACAAGATGGCTGGTGGTTAGCTGCCCATGGTGGCTGGCCAGCCTGCCGCCCTGCCCTCTATGAGGCTCCATCTCTTGCTTGCTTCTTGTCTTTCTATATAGATTGCCTCTGTTGATGCAGCGATGCTACTACGGTGCTGCCGTCGGGAACCGCGGCGCTCGCTCTAGCCGGGATAATTCCAGTGCAGCATGCAGCATGGGCGTGGTGCCTTACCTTCGCGATGAGTTGATGACCCTCTTTTCTGGGTCTGCTGTGTACTCGTACGTGCTTCCACTGCCGGACTGTGTACGTGCGCGCGTTGATATTCTCCTTGGCAGCGTGTAGGTGCGGGCACCTCGTCCGTCCCTAGCTCCGTGGATCCGCTTTGATCCTCTGCATGGCGCCCTAGTTGAGGCAGCTGCCTTTGTTGATCAATCGGACTGAAGCCTGGCCGGAGTCCGCGGCATCTAAGGTGATGCCGAGCGGTGCGTCTTTGTTTTGTTAGGTCTTCTCGGACTGTTCCATATATCTATCGTATAACTTTCGTTTTCCTAATACAATCCTGACTCGTACGACGGAATAGATGGGCTGGACGACGGAATAGTTGGACGAGCCGGAAGGGCAGGCAGGCTGGACGAAATTTTTAGGTGGACGACGAAAATTTTCTCTCTTTATTAGTAGGTATAGAGGTATAGATAATATATGAAGTTTGTCAAAAAAAAAAAAAAAGAAGCCATACACAAGCCCACAAGACCCGAAGGTGGTGGCCCATCTGCGTCCGCACAAAGTGCAGCCCACCCCAACTTATGTTCTGTTTATATATCTTGTGCATATGCAGGGCAAGCGCAGCCAAGGCTAATATATATGGAAACTATGAGATTTGCTAAATTTTCAGGTGCCTGGATTTTTGTTTTATTTCAGGCGACGGCTATTGCACACATTTTGTACTAAAATTGCAGGTTTAGCTCGTTCCAATTTCTGTAGACAAAATTTGCAATTTTTCGGTTCCAACAACAAAAACCAGTTAAAGAAAACTACAAACCTTATAAACTTTTTATATGTGTTGGCACAAGGACAATTTAAAAATTAATAATTATTTTCTATAGTTATAGAAGGACAAAAATTTAATTCGTTACTATGACACAATAACAAATAACAAATCATAAAAATAACAATGTAGTAGTACAAAAAATATTGTGGGAAATCTTCTTAAATTTCAGGCACCTAAAATATAGGAAAAGTGGGAAACTATTTGTGTCCCACATCCGGATCGTAGTACCGTCTTTTAGTTTGTTGGCTTCACTTCAATTAAATAAAGGTGCATTATTTAAGCATACAGTGAAACACAAAATTATTTATTTTATTCAAAAAGTACACATCGTCCCAGATTCTAAAAGTACCATGCTAGTGTGGTGTGCGTAAGAAGCCTTGTCTACCACAAAAAAAAAAAATAGAGACTTTGTGCGTTGTGTTTCAGATGATAAATAAATAAACCGTCATAAACTAATACTGATTTTTATTTTTTACAGAATTAGCGCTATGGCCCTAAAAAATGCCTCTTAGGTGTATAGCCTCTTTTTTTCGAACATTGCTCTATAGCCCTGAAACAAATTTTCTTTAGCTCTATGTCTTTCCATCCGTAATGGTAAAAAGACTGTTTTACCTCTAGCAAAACAAAAATGTAGAGTTTTTTTTTTTTTTGTATATTTAGGTTAACACTAAGCAAATAAATTCACACAGAACCACATATACTCAAGTAGACGTATTTTTTCATGTGTGAATTTATTTTTTTAATATTACTCTAAATATACAACAAACAAATGAAACTTTTGTTTTTTGTTTTTGTCAACACGGTAAAATGGTCTTTTTAACCCAGACTTAACAACGTGTGCCGTCCAAAACATACAAAAGGTCATAAAACCAAAGAAAATTCGTTGCAGGTCCACAGAGCAAAGTTAAAGAATAAAATAAAACAATATACCTAAGAGGCATTTTTTGTTTTTGAACCTACGGGCACATGCACTAGCACCCAGACATCCACACATCCGCACGCCGGTGCCTACACTCCATCTCCCTATGCACCTGTATCCTGCGTCCGCCTATGCGGGGCCATACCGCTTGACCCATTCAAGGGCAGTCCCCGCTACAAACCCCTCTGCTTTTCATGCTCATGCACACAGCCAATGCTTGTCACACTCATGGACGCAGCTAACAGAATCGCAGCTGTGGGTGGCTAAGCCATCATCTAAAAAGAGGACGACATTCTCTAGATGCCCAGCAAGTGCTAGGATGAGGAGGAAGAGACACTGAGGCGAAGGTGCAACAGCAGAATAGTGAAGGCGGAGATGCAATATCCGATCTACTTTTGAATCATTTGGGTAAAACACTTCAAACATATGAAACATGCATCTGAAACACTAGCTGTAACACACCGGATCTACTTCTGAAACATCCGGATTAAACACTTGCAACATACGTATGAAACATCTAAAACACTCAAAAACATGCATTGCAACAACACGTCTGAAACAAAATGAGACACTTAGAACAAACGCTTGCAACATGTCTCTGAACCACTTGCAACATATGCAACATGTATCGGTATTATCTATTGGGCTTGTCAGCCACGAAGCCCGCATCCCGAGGGGGCTGGACGTATGTCGCCCACAGTTACCGTTTTTCTAGGACCATAGAGCTCTGTTTTATTTGAATGAAAAATGGGTACGATTCATCGAAGTAGATCGTTACAAGAAGAAATAGGCGGAACTTCACGACTGAGGAGTGTGGACCATGGCGAGGAAGCATCGGCCCATGTTACCCAAGTGTAGCCCAACAGTGTAGATTTGTTGGGCCCATAGATCCTGAAAAGCTGGATTGCGTAGATCGCACTTCCGTGTGGATTTGTTAGGCCGAGGCCCAAATTGCTTTGAACTTTATCTCAACTTGTACAGATCTTTAAATATTATTTTAAGAATTTGGAGTGTTAAAAATAGGTTTGAATGAAGGTGCGTTAGCCTTCTGCTGCTAGTGCTACCGTGCCAAAGAATATGTCATTCTAGTTTTATCTTAAGCCACTATTTTAGCTTTAACCGAATTTGTAAGAAGTTTATCAACTTTTATGGCACAAATAGATATAATATGGAAATATATTCTATAATAAATCTAATTATACCATTAGTATTTAATGGCAAAAATATCGTTTTTTCCAAACATGGAAAAACTTAGATAATTTGAGTAGTAAAATTAAGATAACCTGACTTTTTTTTTGAAACTTAGATAACCTTGAGTTAGGATAACAATGTAACGTTAAATTTTTGGTATATGGGACAGAGGTATTATAGTACACAGAAATTCCGTATGCATAATGATGCTGTAGTTTGCATTTTGTTCAGAGAAACGAAATTGACGTTATCTCATCATCAAACTCTATTCCGTATATAAAACAAGTCCTCATTAATAGCAAAGCAATTTTGAGTGTTCAGTTTATAGTACATTTTCTAGATGCAAGACGCACACATATCTAAAAATAAGAAGATAAATACCCCTATTCCTGAGAACCGAACATTACACATAGCTTGCCAAGATTATCTAGTTGATCATGAGTAGTGGCAAGCAAGCTCAAGCTCGACACAACCAACACCAAGACACAGGATGATCCGTCGATAACATCTATTTCTAACTGTCTGCAACACTGAAAAGGTCGTATGGCCATGAGCAAGGCAAAGCCATTTGTAGGCGTGCTACTCCTTTTTATCAGACAGAGAGATCCAGATCCAGCAGCGGTTATGTATACAATGTGAATTCATTGATGCAAAATGTTCGACATTCTTCGCAGACGACGTGCAAAATGAGGTAGCACATAGAAGGCTCTGTTCTTTGCAGCATCTATCACCTTTAGATCGCAAATGAAACAGTAATGTTGGTCATCAAGCTGGTTGCATCTGGGAGCCAACACCACGAAAACAAGCCACGACAGAAGAATGATCGATCACCCAGCTTATCACGGGCCTCAATCTTAAGAAAATGTTTCATGTCAGGGTCTATCTGGTAGGTAATGGCTGACTCTTGAGCCTGCTTCAGACTCCACTGTTCACAAAGATATCATTCCGACCGTACCTATAAAACAAGCTAAGGGGATTCAGCATCTCAAACAAATAAAACACACAAGCATCGACATGTCAGAACTGCGGCCACAAATCACCACCATCATGGACTGTGCCTTATTAATGGCCCAGCACTTACGTCAACAATAGATTGGACATGAAGTGACCTCCACTAAGACCCATAGCAGGACAAGTGTTATCATGAGCTCACCGTGTGCTAACCTCACAGGCCGCAGCAGGCCAAAGCAACCTTAGTTTTCTGTCCATCCGCTGCTCAGTGGATGCTGCTTTTGATGGTTTACCTTTATTTGCTACCCTGGAGCTCGTCTCCACCTAGTGTTAGTGTGTGGTGAGACCAAATCATGTGAGACTAGGTGGTTCTGTCGCTCTCATCTGCATTGCAGTTGGCATCCGCAGCCGGGTCCAGGATCACCTGTGAAATTTGGTGCTCCTTATCACCATATGCTTTTGGGAGAATCGGTCGGCTCATCCGCCTGCAGACATCCACATAATGGCTGTGGTTAGAGCACACTAATAGAGTGTCTGGGAATCACGCTATCGGTAAGAAGCACTGATTTTTCTACCATCTTATGGATAAATTTAAAACTCAGACGTAAAGGATCTGAAAACTTACGGTGCTCATCAACATATCAGACCACTCTGCTTTTTTTTTTTTTTTTTTTTTGGGGGCTCGGTAGAGGCTCTACCGAGCGCTGATCTCAGTATTAGTCTCTCGGTGAAACTTCAAACAGGAGGGCTCGGTAGAGCCTCAACCGAGGGCTATCTACCCTTTACTAAGCGCTTTAGGCCCTCCGTAAAGGTCGTGCCTCCAGTAGTGACTATTCTGTAGGCATGCAGTAGCTCGAGTCAGCTGCCGACCCATGCAAGGAATTCAACAAGTTACAGGTGTATGCCTGCCTTTGCTGGCATCTTCTTATGTTTACTGCTCCAGCGAAAGTCTGAAACAGATTAATCTTACACCAGTCAACAATATAATGGCTGCCGCAATTCGTTCTCTGCATCAGCAACTTTCTTTCAAATTCGGCCTCATATATACACCCTACGGCAACCGGGTTTTCCACACCACCACACACTTTCCTGTTCAGGACAACGACCAGAGAGAGAGTTCTGTTAGAAATTTAGGCAATTTCCATGTCATTTTAATTCCATAAATTAACATTATTATGATGACATATAAAAGATAATTAAACATTGAAATCATAATATCAAATGTACCCATAATAAAATGGTACATGTCAACAATAAGCATGTGAAGCATATATATATCATGTGACATAACAGAACATGTGAAACAACTAAAACAAAGCTATCTGAAACATGCAGGCAGCAGCATATGAAACGGCAAGACTGAATAATTGAAACAATCAGGCATGGCATATTAATAGCGAAACAAGCATCGACAACTTACGAAACAACATGACAGTGAAGATGAAACATACTCATAGCAGCATACGAAACACCAGAAAAGAACTAATGAAACATATGAGAACTGTAGGGACTAAAAACAGAGAGGAGAGGTACCGAACATACCCTTCGTTGCGCTCGAGGATCCCAATCCTTGTCCAGCTTCCTTCGTCATGCCGTAGGAGATGAAGATGATCTCTCCACCGAGAAGACGAGGAAGATGATGACGACCACCGGTGCTTGAAGAAGAAGACGACGACGGACGGTGGCGGTGACTGGGCAGTCGCGTAGACGCCCCCCAAAAACCCCACTGCCGAGCCCCCCGTGCAAGGTCTCGAACGGCAAGGGCTTCGAGGCACCTGCCCTCTCGCTCCTCTATGCGCCTAGAGTCACGAGATGGAGAAACCTTCCTTACAAATGAATCGTGCTCTGGTATTTTTCTCTCGATATATCCCAACCGGAGGTTCACTAGGACTATTTATCCCTTGCCAAGGTGATCCAACAGCCAAGTCCAAGTGCCCCACCTAAGAAGGCAAAGGCCAAAGGCCACACCATGAAAAAGCCACCATGTGTTGGCAAGCCAAGAGGCACACCTCACGTGAGCAATCCAACAGGCCAAAAGACTAATCCTTTCAACTTCCATTTGGAATAATAATCCCCATAATTATACACCATAGAGTTATTGATTTATTGAATAAATCCAACAATCCCCACCAAACTCTAGGGTTTATAATTATGTAATTCCATAATCACAATTCTTTGATATACCAGTGTTTCGATGGAGACTGTTAAGTTGAACATCTATCTAGAATAAGAGTTTCACTCAGTCACAACTGAACAATGGACTAAGTCTTGAATTGACAGTTTTGTGCGACATGAGATTCGCTCAAGTCCTTTGCTGATACTAGGTTGCAAAAGGCATCCCCGCTGTTTGAAGCATATAAGTCACACTTCTGTGCCTTTCATGAGTATTTAGGGATTACCCAAGTCCCATAGACCGTGACTAGCAGTCTGACTCATATAGGTGTACTCCTCAAAAGATGTTCTGTAGGGCAACATCTCATCTTCAACTTAAGACTCTTGGAATACATTAAGGTAAATACCATCCTGCCTTACAGATAGGAAAGATGTGCATCAGAAATGAGTCAAGAAAGGGATCTTTCCTCTCAATCTACTCCTAGCTTGTTTCACCACTCTACTTCACGGGATCTCCGATCACATAGAGCAGGTTACCACCATAGTAGATTTCACGTGGGTCTCATACCCATTTCTCTCGATGCACTTTCTATCACATTACGTGACAGACCCTTAGTGAATTGATCTGCCAGATTATTCGACGTGTGGATATAATCCACCGTTATAACTCCGGAGGTTTTCAACTTTTCATGATTTTAATCTTCTCTTAACATGCCTTGTAGACTTCATGTTATTCCTGGAACTGTTGACTTTTGTAATCACAGTCTGATTGTCACAGTTCATGGAAATAGCCGGTATCGGTTTTTCAACTACCGGTAAATCCAATAGGAAATCACGTAGCCACTCAGCCTCAGCCCCAGCAGTGTCTAACGCTGTGAGTTCTGCTTCCATTGTAGACTTCGTTAAGATAGTCTGCTTGCAAGACTTCTAGGAAACAACACCACCTCCAAGCAAGAACACATATCCGCTCGTGGCATAAAGCTCATCAGCATCAGAAATCCAGTTGGCATCACAATAGCCTTCTAGCACTTTTGGGTTTCCAGTATAATGAATACCATATGTCATAGTACCTTTCAGATAACGCAATACTCTCTCAAGAGCACGCCAATGATCATCTCCTGGTTTTGACGTAAACCGGCTCAGCTTGCTCACAGCATAAGAGATGTCTGGCCTTGTTGCACTCGCAAGGTACATGAGCGAGCCAATGATCTGGGAGTATGTCAATTGATCCCTTGCTATTCTTCGATTTTTCCTCAATAGCACACTAGGGGTCATAAGGTGTACATAGGAGCGGGATCACAGTCACTAAAACCAAAGCGACTTAATACCTTTTCCACATAATGGGATTGTAACAAAGTTACCCCACCATCACCTTCTGTAATAAGCTTGATGTTTAGAATGACATCAGCTTCTCCCAAATCTTTCATTTCAAAATTGCTCGATAGAAGATTCTTCACTTCCTCAATCACATTGAGATTAGATCCGAAGATCAAGATGTCATCAACATAAAGGCATAGTATAACTGCCTCACCCCCACCATACCGATAATACACACACGAGTCTGCTTCATTCACAACAAAGCCAGCAGCTGTAAGAGTATTATCAAACTTTTCATGCCACTGCTTAGGAGCTTGTTTTAGGTCATATAATGATTTTATCAACCTACACACCTTGTTCTCTTGACCATCCACAATAAAACCTTCTGGCTGATCCATATAGATCTCCTCATCCAACTCTCCATTTAGGAAAGCTGTCTTAACATCCATCTGATGAATGATAAGACCATAAGAGGCTGCCACGGAAATTAATGTGCGAATTGTAGTCAACCGAGCAACTGATGAATAGGTGTCAAAGAAATCTTCACCCTCTTTTTGGGTATATCCTTTGGCCACAAGCCTTGCCTTGTACCTCTCGATTGTACCATCAGGCCTAAGCTTTTTCTTGAAGATCCATTTGCAACCTATAGGTTGACAACCATAAGGACAGTCAACGACCTCCCACGTTCCATTAGACATAATAGAATCCATCTCACTCCTTTGCGCTTCCTTCCACAAGTCAAAGATCGGGAGAAGAATATGCCTCTCTAATGGTGGTTGGTGTGTCTTCCACAAGGTACACTATAAAGTCATCACCAAAGGATTTTACAACCCTCTGTCTCTTGCTCTTTCGAGTGACTGTAGTGTCATCCTCCTCAGGGATGTGCACATGAGAATCCTCAACATGATCTATAGGAATAGACAGTGCATGCTCATGGGAAATTATAGTCTCATGACTTGTTTCACTAGGTGTATTCTTCATTGGAAATTCATTTTCAAAAAATGTAGCGTCTCTTGATTCCATGATTGTATCAACATACATATCGGGCACATCAGATTTTATAATTAAGAACCTATATCTAGTGCTTTGTGAAAAGAATAACCAAGAAATACACAATCAACAGTTTTAGGCTCAAGTTTACGCTTCTTGTTGATTGGCACATTCACTTTATCCAAGCAACCCCAAGTGCGCAAATATGAGAGATTTAATCTTCTCTTTTCCCATTCCTCAAATGGTGTGATCTCTTTGTTCTTTGTTGGAACTCTGTTTAGGACATGACAAGTCACAAAATTGCCTCACCCCACCATTCCTTGATAATCCCACTGTACTCAACATGGCATTCACCAAATCAGTTAGAGTGCGGTTTTTCCTTTCAAGAATCCCATTGGATTGTGGTGAGAATGGCGGTGTCCTCTCATGAACAATGCCATGTTCCACGCAGAACTCATCAAAAATATTAGAGAAGTATTCTCCACCTCGATCGGACCTTAGCCATTTTATTTTCCTCTCAAGTTGATTCTCAATTTTAGCTTTATAGGTCATAAAATAATTAAACGCTTCATCTTTGACTTTAAGAGATACACATAGCAAAAACGGGTGGAGTCATCTATAAAAGTGAGGAAATATCTTTTACCGCCTTTGGTCAAGATTCCGTTCATCTCACATAAATCGAGTGAACAAGTTCTAGAGGTGCCGATTCTCGCCTCGCCACAGCCTTGTGAGGCTTAAGGGGTTGTTTTGATTCAACACATACATGACACTTAGACTTTTGACCAAGTTAAATTTAGGAATTAAATTCAGATTTGCCAACTGCATAAGATAGCCAAAACTTGCATGACAAAAAACGTGAATGCCATAAATCGACTCATCGAAATATCAACAGAATTCACCATTTTATTACACACATCATGCAATGATAAGCGGAACAAGCCACCGCAATCATATCCTTTACCAACAAAAGAACCATGTTTCGACACAACACATTTATTTGACTCAAGAACAACTTTGTAGCCATCTCGACATAACAAAGATGCACTAACAAGATTCTTCTTTTATGGAGGGCACATGCTGCACGCTCTTCAATGGCACCGTCTTCCCCGAAGTAAACTTCAGAATGACCGTACCAACACCAAGAACATGAGCACGCGACCCATTTCTCATCAACAAGGCACCAGACCTCCCGACCTGGTAGGAAGAAAACAAAGACACATCAGCACACACATGGATGTTTGCACCACTATCCATCCACCACTTAGGTGAATTATAAACTGAGAGAACAAATGGTCAAGAATTACCATACCCGATGTTCCATCTCCGCCCGAAGTTACAATATTTGCTGATTTCTTGTCTTGCGTGAACTTATCGGGGCATTCTCTTGCCCAATGCTGATCACCGCCACGCACAAAGCATCCTCTCTTTCCCTTATTGGTATTGTTGTTCTTCTTTTTAAACTGTCTTTGTTTGAACAGTGCTTGTTTGAGTTCTCTTGTTTGTTTTGGTTTTTCTTCTTGTTAAACTTATGGAATCCGTAGTTTCTCTTCGCACCACATTAGCGAAGAGGTCTCAATACCTTTTCCATTGTCCTTTGCTCTAGCCCTCTCCTTGACATCAAGAGTTCCAATGAGCTCTTCCAAATTGAACTCCCGACGCTTATGTTTAAGGGAGGTAGCAAAGTCCTTCCAAAAAGGTGGTAACTTGGCGATTATATTGCCACCACAAACTTGTCGCAAAAAGACAAGGAAAAAAGTTCAAGTTCCTTAGCTAGTGCATGAAACTCATGAGCTGTTCCACTACAGATCGGTTCTCAACCATCTTGTAGTCATATAGTCTGCTCCATGAGATACAACTCACTACCAAAGATCGCTAGAACTCCAAACTTTCCAACAAGTGCATCCCACGGCTCTTTCCCCCGTAGGAAGGATGATGTAGCTTTTCCGAATTTTGCATCAAGTGCACTTATCACGCACCTCGAAAGAGGTTGTCGGCCACCTTAAACTTAGCCTCCTCCGCAGAGACAAGTTATCGCTTGCCCTCAAATGCATGATAACATGACATTGCAAGAAGCCACAATTCCATCTTAGCTTTCCACATCAAGAAGTTTTTACCAACAAAAGGATCGCCTTAACACAAAGAAAAAAACCTCTCGACGAAAAAATGCCTACAATTAGGTTTTTGGAATGTTAGAAATTTAGGCAATTTCCATGTCATTTTAATTCCATAAATTAACATTATTATGATGACATATAAAAGATAATTAAACATTGAAATCATAATATCAAATGTACCCATAATAAAATGGTACATGTCAACAATAAGCATGTGAAGCATATATATATCATGTGACATAACAGAACATGTGAAACAACGAAACAGAGCTATCAAACATGCGTGCAAGAAAGATATGAAACGGCAAGACTGAATAATTGAAACAATCGGGCATGGCATATTAATAGCGTAAACAAGCATCGACAACTTACGAAACAACATGACAAAGTGAAGATGAAACATACTCATAGCAAAGATACGAAACACCGTAAAAGAACTAATGAAACATATGAGAACTGTAGGGGATCTAAAAACAGAGGAGAGGTACCGAACATACCCTTCGTTGCGCTCCGAGGATCCCAATCCTTGTCCAGCTTCCTTCCTTCATGCCGTAGGAGATGAAGATGATCTCTCCACCGAGAAGACGAGGAAGATGATGACGACCACCGGTGCTTGAAGAAGAAGACGACGACGGACGGTGGCGGTGACTGGGTAGTCGCGTAGACGCTCCCCAAAAACCTAATTGCCGATCCCCCGTGCAAGGTCTCGAACGGCAAGGGCTTCGGAGGCACCTGCCCTCTCGCTCCTCTATGCGCGCAGAGTCACGAGATGGAGAAACCTTCCTTACAGCTGAATCGTGCTCTGGTATTTTTCTCTCGATATATCCCAACTGGAGGTTCACTAGGACTATTTATCCCTTGCCAAGGTGATCCAACAGCCAAGTCCAAGTGCCCCACGAAGAAGGCAAAAGGCCAAAGGCCACACCATGAAAAGCCACCATGTGTTGGCAAGCCAAGAGGCACACCTCACGTGAGCAATCCAACAGGCCAAAAGACTAATCCTTTCAACTTCCATTTGGAATAATAATCCCCATAATTATACACCATAGAGTTATTGATTTATTGAATAAATCCAACAAGTTCATGGTTCGATGACCATGTCTAGGGTTACAGTGACAGGTAGAAGGTGACTGAGAGTGTGTTCGAGCTGACTGAAGGGCTCCTTTGCTTGCCGGTTTCACTATTGTAGCCTCCTTCACTGTTTCAGTGGCATGAAAAGGAGGCCAGCTGTCCCAAATGGAACGCTTTTTGCCCATGAACACTGATATGTGCAGCTCTCAGAGACAATCTTAGACAGAAAGGGCAAGGGGTCATCAAAAAATCTCATTGGTTCATCACAGTCTCAAGTGGGTAAGGATTTTGTAGTGTGGATCACTAAACAATGACTATTTAGCCCGCTAGGACTGAAATAGCATATATATGTAAATTAGCACCATGAAAGTAAAATAAGATACTTATTTACATGATGTGGAGGCATGCCAATAACACTGCTAGCAATGGTTGCAATAAAGATATCATCTTATTAATTGTAAGGAGCTATTTAAGTATGTCACCGAGCTTCTTCAATTTCCAGTACGCCAATAATGGGATCAACATCGGCAACTGTTGAACTACCACTGGTCGTCCCCACTGAGCCGCTTCGCATGGATAGAGATGAGGATCCCAGATGCACCGTTAGGCTTTCCACAATCTCTGACATTGTAGGGCGGTCGCGTCCAAACTGTTCTGTGCATTGCAGGGCTAGTTCGGCTACCTTCCTCATAGTGCTCAGATCGCAGTCTTCTCGTATTCTCGGATCAGCAATACACTCAATAGCTTCTTCAGAAAGCCTTTCGCGCACCCAATTTGCAATGTTGATTTTGTCGGTGCTGCTTCCATCATCAAAGATAGCTGATTTGCCAGTGATGAGTACCAAGAGAACAATCCCAAAGCTGTACACGTCACTCTTTTCACTTAGTCGATTAGTTGTGTAGTATCTGCTCAAGAAAACAGTCAAATTTTAGAATATTCTATAGTTAGTTGAGTGCATCCAGATTAACAAAATCCAACGCAGGATTCAAGAAACATATGCATACTCAGGATCCAAGTACCCAATGGTACCCGCAGGTCGGGTACTGGTGTGTGTTTTTGATTCACTGCTGAAAGCCATTGTTAGCCCAAAATCAGATATCTTTGCCTCAAGATTTGAATTTAGGAGGATGTTTTGGGTCTTCACGTCTCTCTGTGGATCAGCGGTGGCCTGCAGGACGTATGCAGATATTGCAGTCCTGCGTGCATGGATGAACTTAGCATGCACGCAGCATATATAGACACATACTCAAAAATGTCAATATAATATATTCATCCTAACAGGCTACCCATCATACCTATGGCTGAGTCTATAGCAATTTTAAGACGTCCCAGCCAAGAGACCGGAGCTTCAGCATCAGAGGTTTCCCGGCCTTGTTTTTAAACAAGAATAATAAGATGTCAAGCTTCGTACAATATTCCTTTAAGAAACATCATGCTTCTCGGTGTAAAATGAAAGGTTAGAAATGTTTTTGGCGTGAAAATAATTGTGTTGAAGATATTCTCCCATACTATTTGTAACATTCACAATAGTAGAAATAGTTGAAAAATATACCTCTCAACCGCTCCTCTAAGTTTCCTCCATCCATGAATTCATAAACCAAGCCTAAATGTTTCTTGTTCTTACAATATCCAATTAATTGTACTTGATTTTTGTGTGATGAACCCTGGCTAAGTGCCGAGCCTGCATTACATACATAAGTGGAATTTCATGAATATTAAGAAACCCAAATGTAGCAACAGATAGTCCTATAGTTCAAGATGTACTAGATATAGTGGACTTGCAGATAAAGCCCTAAGAAAACTCAAATGAATCCAATATTATTAATAGATCTTGAGCACTTCTAATACGTATGACATGTTCTAAAATATAGGTTATTTTAGTTCCGCACTCAGTGAAACTCCCTGGTATGACAAGATTATTAGAGAAAAAACCCTAACATATACAAAACACATTAATTTTATTAAGTCCACCATATGTTATATTTTAAAAGATCATTTACTTTATCATGTGGATGTTAATAATTTTTTCTAGTTACCTTAGTCAAAGTACTTGAGGGAGGGGTATAAGATACGCTACACTTTGAAAAATAAAGAGGAGTCGCTACAACATAATAGAAAATCTTTGAGGGGCCAAAACTGCCAAGGAAAATGGGAAAAGCACCAAGAAAATGTTTCAGTCAAGCAATGGCCGCCAGGCATATAGAGCAAGGGAAATTCAATTTCCTTAGCAATTCACACCGAAGGATCAATTTTTGGGTGGTTTGGCCGCCAAGGAAAATTGGCCATGGAGAAAATTCCACATCATGAGCCACCAAGGAAATATGTCAAAAAAATTCAAAAATTTCAAAACCCTACGGCCACCAAGTTTCAAACTCACAACCTCAATTTTCATGTCATTGCAACTCACAATCATTTGTGATCAAATGGCTGATGCATAGGTTTTATATTCAACCTAGTGAATTTTGTAAAGCATATTTGCCACCCTAAACGAATTCCAATGTGAAAAAAATTTGAACTGAAAAGTTTTGGATCTTTTCGAATAATACTACTTTACGTTTCTCCATCTGTTGTCATTTGTAAAGCATATTTCTCCATCAGATATCATTTGAAAATGAATAAAAATATTCTTTTTAAGAATTGATTTCCTTGGCAGGTTGCAATAGCACTAAAGGAAATGGATGTTTTCCTTGTCTGTTCACAAACCACACAAGGAAATTGATATTTCCATGGAGGCTGAGTGGAGCCGCCAAGGATATACAAATTACTTCGGCAATTGAATTTTTGCACTCAAGGAGAACCACCCCCCCCAAGAATTTCTGGTTTGGTGTAGTGAATACATCATAATTGTAATTTGACATCATATTTATGTATATGTGTACCTCTGCTAAAAACTCAGCATTCCCTTGTTTGGATGAATCTGATTTCATCTTAACAGCAACAGGAGTTCCATCTTGCAGCTTGCCGGCATAGACAGGACCAAATCCACCCTTCCCAATAACATTTCTAAAATCATCTGTGATAACCTTGAGTTCCTTGTACTTGAATCTCCTATTCTCAAATGGATTAGCGGCACGAGTCATACCTAAAAGCACACACGATAATCACTTATCCAATATTAGCGTATGAAGGATTATATCGAAATTAAAGCTTAAAAGAACAAAGGGAACCATGTGCAAAATCCCCAACAAGGAGTAGATACAACCTCCCAAATCCCCATGAAGTTTGGCAAGTTTATTTACCTTGTCTCTTCCTCCGTATGTGCAAGGCAATGACAACAAGAGCCACAATAAGAAAAGTTCCAGCAGCTAGACCAATAATCACAGCTAGAATCCTCTCCTTTGGCTTCTTTTGGTCTGGTGGTCCACAAGTTTCTTTCACACAAAGGTTTGGATTGTTGTCCACCCTATCAAAATATTTATTGTGATGTATTAAATTATACATGAAAAAAAATACAAATGAAGCTATAAAACCAATCAGAGTAAAGTCCATTTGACCTGCAATAAACTAGTCGCTAAGTCTAGAAAAAAACGTCAACTTTAAAACTATGGATCTTGCATTTCATAACTTTTAAAAACCAGACAAATCACAAGAAAAAGAAAAAAAGATGATTCAAGAAAGTTACCCAAACTTTCTAGTCTAAACAAATTTTAAAACTTTCCAAAACAAAAAAAAAAAACATGAGATGCAACCAACAAGAATATTAGCAATATGTATATATGCAACTAGCCCTATTGTGTATTGGATTCTGGCTGGTTGCATCTGTTTTTTAAATGTGTTCACACAACAACTATAATGTTTTTGTGAATTTTCTATATTTTGCTATAATTTTTTTCTATTTTTCTAGGCTTTTATCTGATTTTTGAAAACTTCCCAAAAAAAAACTTTCATGAACTCTCAGGATTTTGTTTGGTATCTTTTTCCTAATGCGTCTCTAGGATTGTTTTTTGCATTGAAGATATTTTCTATTGTTCAAAGCCAAATCTGGTGTTTATGGAATTTGTTTTTGAACTTAAAATGGACAGTTTAGCAGAAAACCACCCTCAGAGGATGTCTACTTTAACCTAATGTAGGGGGTAATTTGTTTGATTTTGAAAGATGGAGATTGCAACATTTTTTTTCTGACAGCAATATATGAAGAGAATATTATACATATATTCAGTTACCATTGAAGAAATATATGAAGAATAGACAATGATTCTTAGAATTAATTGACTTACAGCAATAACCAAAAATTACATATTAGTGGAGGGACCAACTGACTAAGTTCGGAAAATATGTAAAGCAACACTAAAAACATAATGAAATGAAAAAAAAACAAAGTGGGCAGTCTTTTTTCTGAACCCAAATGGCAGGGGGAGTCAGCTACCTATTTGGTTTTTTCATTAATGGGACAGCCTAGATTCAAAGCTCTGTATTATACTATGATGTATTTGGATGCTATAAAGTGATGCACTACAGAAGGTTTACTGAAGATAGGTGATCATGTGTGAACCTTAGTATCAGCTGATGAGATTTTTGTAGTTGTAGCAGACTAGTAGGAATCGATCCATTGAGGTTGTTGCTTGACAAATCTCTACATCAAATGAGAAAAACAGAAACAACATATGGGTTATGGGATTTATAGCTTGTAAAATTATCAGTAGCAAGATAGAAGTTTGATCAGAAGGAAGACTTACAAAAATGTAAGTAATGGCAATTCTTGACCCAAAACATCAGGTATGGGTCCGATAGATTGTTGTGAGATAAATCCCTGGAGGCGGAAAACAACTTGAAGCCATTACTTTTCAGGCGTACAATCTTCTTTAAAAAGGGTTTGTGCTATCAGAACATACAGTAGTCGGATCACTGATAGCTGACCAAATGAAAGGTCAATTTCACCAACCAATCCACTGGATGACAAATTTCTGCAGTAAGCTAAGGTTAGCCTTACGCATTCACAATTATATAAGGCTTAACTACAAACTTCCTTTCTTTCATATATGCCTAGCGCTTGTTTCATTTTTTATTAGTGCAACCCTAAAAATAAAGTAACAGCATATGCATGTAATGGTCTGCTGCATTCTAAACTTACAAGGAGGTAATTCTTGGTGAACTGCTATCACTGTAATAAGCGCAGTTTAGCCCATTCCATGCCAAACCTTCGGGGAGCATGGATCTCCTTCCCAGTTTCTCTCCACAGAATACTTAGCCTTGATGGTCATCATTGCAGTTGCTAAAGAATAAAGCATACATCTACTCAAGCACCTTTGCTAAAATGAAAGAAAAAATATGCTCGATGAAGTCAATTTGGCTGAGCTTCGCCCAGGTAATATTTGAGATATGTAAACTTGACAACTACTTATGATTGGTTTCATTGTCTCAAAACGTAAATTATTGTCTGGAATTTAAATAATTGTATTGGTGGATAATTTTATTGGAAACTTGGTGCTGATACTAAGTAGCCATTTATTCACAGATAAATTAAAAAACACAAGCTAGGTAAAGAAGATGGTGCGGATCATAGTTTGGTACGATCCAATGATTGTAGCATGTACCGTCGACAGGATTGGTGTCAGAGTTGTTCCGTGACCGCACCAAGTATATTTCCATGCCGCTAATCAGCGGTGGAAGCTTGAGCTGGATGTTGGCACAAGCCATATGTTATGAGGACCTGGTCCTTGCGCCCTGCCTTTGATAACGCTGGTGAGCATGTAAGTTGGGCTGAAGGCTGGAGCTAGTGTGACATTGTCCAGAATGACGTCAAACTGCCGCGACACATTCCCATCTGCATCTGGGACGTCGGCCTGGACCTCAGCGAAGAAGAGAAGAAGAAGGAAGTTGGTGTCCGCCTCAACGTCCATGGATGAATCTGAGCTCCAGCCTAATTGCATTGTCCCTGAGTCATCCACCGGAGTGGATGCACTCATCATCACAGCTGATGGTGCATCGTACGTGTCATTTAGAGGGTTCTTGACAACTCCGCCGGTAGAGTTGGGAACTGTCCAGTTAGAATTATATTGGTACCTCTGCCACATCCGGTCGTAATGATCATCCGGGTACCTTGTAATCAGAACAATAACAAATTGGAATAGGAAGCTTCATGTGTGTGTATATATATGTCAAGATAAGCGTGCGCATCCTCGATCAGTTCCAAGTTAACGTTGATATACATGCATATGCACTACTTCAATTTTAAATGAATTATATAGTACCTACACTTTAGTTTAACCTAAGTGAAACCTCCCTATTTTTGGCAAGTTAAATGAAAAAAAAAAACATCAACAATGTATTCCAAATGTGTGCAAGAGACATCTTTGACTGAGGATCCAACTAAATTAACTAATTTGACCTTAAAGATGTTAAAGTGTTTCTATATAAGTTTTTTTAAAAGTTAGATGCATCAGTGTTTCCACTTAGAATCTAGCTAAACAATGTTTATGATATTTTGGAATGAATTAAGATGCTACGTACGTACGTACCTAACATGCTGATACTGTGTTCCAAAATGGTATCGGTTGAAGCCAAAGCCGACGGTGTCGTCGCGGAAGAAACTGAGCAAAACCAGGAACTGTGTCGCATTGGACTCTGGGTAAAGGTTTGGCTCCAGCGTTCTCAAGCCAAGCCCTGAGTTGAAAGGGTTTCCTGACCCTTCTTTCTGGACGAGGCAAACTTGCAAGAAATCGGCGGCAGAGGACACAACGATGGTATCAAACACGTACGCCGCGCTGGCATTGACGATGCGCACCGTGGTCCAGTAGTTTACACCGATGTAAAGGTCGAAAGTTGGGGGACTATTGAGCCTGTCGTAGTTGCCATAGCCAAAGGAGGCCCACAAGTAGTATTTGCCGCCGGGCTTCAGAGCCCGCAACGTGTAGCAGTTGCGCGTCCCGTTGGGGAAGAAGCGGACGGTGGCGTAGTGCTTGGAGAGGTCCGAGTTGTCCATATTCACCGAGTGGGGAGCCCCGCGTCGGTGAAGCCCTCGTCGGCCACGAACATTATGCCTGTCTTGCCATCTGGGTAGCTTGGGCTGTCAGTGTACCCGCAATCGATGCTGATGAATCCTGCAGATAAATTTATATGTGTTGACGTTTGAGGTTGTCATGCATAATACTGTGCTCCCTCCACCATGTAGGTCTTAGCATGTGGATAAGAAATTACAACTACTACGAATAGAATTTAAAAGCCAATCTTTTCAGATTTAAATATACATACAGACTGAGATGCACGAAGAATTGATATAACTTAACCTTACAAATACATACATATTAATAATCTCTTAGAGACACAACTCAAAGGATAAAAAAACACATATAGAGTAAATAGAAAATTATTACAACGATATAATGTTTATACAGTATCTAAATACAAATTGTTTCAGAAAATGAATTTTATTGTAAACCTCTGTGCTAAAAAATAGTGCCACTATATGGTTCGTTCTAGTCAAGTTTTGTTAAGTTTTACTAGCTTTGTAGAAAATATTAGCAATATTTTGTCTTAGAAAGGTTTATTATGAAAGCATATTCCACTATTATTCACCATAAATATTAATATTTTCTTTTATATGTCTTGTCAAGTTTAAAATATTTGACTTTTTTTGGAAAGTGCGAATGATGCTATTGTAACGCCTCATCTCTTCGAGGCCAGGCCCACTTACATCCGACAGTTCTCTAAGGATCAAGACTGCCCTCACGCAGACTAACACCAGTCTTTTTCGAAGCACTTTGTCCTCACTCATGCACACCCGAAAGGTCTATCGCACCAAGCCATGCACGCTTAACTTTGGAGTACACTTAGGAAATGGGCTTCCGGAAAAAAGTTGTAACTTGTTCGTATGAGTATTCTATCAACCCTAGTGAGCCTTGGGCTGAAGTGTCACATCCTCACCCTCTTAGGAGACAGACGTCCTCATCGGTCAACCCAAGGTCGAACTTCCCCTCTTGGCCACGCCCGCGTGTCCAAAGTGCCAACGCATGTGCTATGTTGGATCACACAACACCCATGCGCACCATGCCAGCGTAACTGTACCCACACGCACCCATGAAACCGCGAGGGTCGGCTTTGATACCATTTGTAATGTCTCGCCTCTTCGAGGCCGGGCCCGCTTACATCAAACAGCCCTCTAAAGATCAAGACCGCTTTCGACCAACACCAGTCTTTTCTACGCACTTTATCCTCACTCATGCGCACCGAAAGGACTTCCCGGTCGGTCACCCATTGCTCCAAGCCAAGCACACTTAACATTGGAGTACTTACGAGATGGGTTTCCGGAAAAAGTTACAACTTGTTGATATGAGTATTCTATCAACCCTATTAAGCCCCCCGGCGTGAGGGGTGTCACATCTATGGGATGGAGGGAGTATATGTACCAATTACTTGGTGATTCTTGACAATTTATGTAACAAAATCTAAATAGTGCAGGTGATGGGCCAGTCATAGGATAATAATAATGATATTTGTTTTACGTTAAGTAATGACAACTCTAATAATAATGTAGAGATTATAGAAAAAAGGTGATGTATATATGTTATATAAAGGATCTTTCTAGTGGTGTTAATCGCATGGTGAAAACAAGAAACCTATATCGCTACTACATTAAATCTTTTACAAGATGTTTCTATTTCATTTATCGTGGTAGTTTTTTGAAAACCGCCACAGTTAATGCCTCCATTAACCATGATGGTTTTTAAAATTAACCATGGTTGTTATTATAAAAGTGGCTAATGAGGCACAAATGTCCTGCCCAAAAATCCCCATACTAGCTCGTTACCACGGTTAATGAGGCACAAATGTCCATCCCAAAATCCTCATACCAGCCCATTACCACCTCAAACCTATGAAAGGAAGACAAGCCCATACCCTCACTGCTTCACCGAGCCACAATCTTCTCTTTCGCCCTTTCCGGTCTTCTCTCCTCCCCCTCAAGGCGCCCCCGCCTAATCCCCGCCGCCCGCCTCCCTCCCATCCCTCCCCATCCCTCCAACCCTATCCCACCCCAAGCCCATCCTCCTCCTCTCCCCCCTACCTCCCTCCCATCCCAAGAGCGGATCTAGGGGCGAAGCAACGGCCATGCTCAAGGTGACCCGGGCGGTGCCCGCGACCGGAGGAAGCCCGAAAGCAGCCCCAAATCTAGCTCGCAAGGCGCCCAGCTTCAGGTCGACGGCGCCTGCAGCATGGATCCGGCAGCCGGGGTGCTCCCCTCCCTCCGAGCTCCCTCATGCATGGTGAAACCCTAGCGGTGGCTAGGGCCTAGATCCAGCCCGGATCCGGCGGGCCCTCCTCCCCATCCTCTAGATTTGATGGCGGCAAGGCGGCTGGATGGTGAGGAGACCAGATCCAAATGGGTCCAGCGGCGCCTGAAACCCCAAAAGCGGCGACCGAGGTCCAGGCTAGTTAGGGTTTCAGATTGGGCTTTTTTTTTTATTATTTTTATGTCATTAACTGTATGCGGTTATTTGCGGTCCTAAAACCGCCACTGTTAATGTTTAATGTAGTAGTGTCTCTATATTTATATTCCTACACTTCTGTATGTATTATATCTATCTATATATCAATGCACACTCAATAAAACTAATCCCTCCTAGATGTTCTATCTCTTCATACAAGGTATCCACATTATTCTCTACAAAGTGCCCCACTAACTTGCAATTGCAATACGTTAAATCTTAATCTATCAACGTACATATCATCTACATATGCTATTTGTGTCATCATCCTAATACATCTATAGTGTGATCCAATATTCTATTGGTTTCTCTTCCATTACCTTACCAATTTTTTTACCAGATCTAATGCAACAAAACAACATGCAAGGTATATATATACATATAGTACATAGTACACCATAGAGTAATGTTGTATATATGACAAATTTATTTCTAAGAAAGTTCCATGGTGACGCGCGGGGTATTCTTCTAGTATCTTACAATCCTAAACCTCATGTACCTTATCAATCCACTATCAGACACATTTAAATCCGATAGCACTGCAATTATATGATATGTAGCAATATACATCATCCACTGACATGTATTTAGTTGTCCATACCAGTCTGCCATGATATCTATTAATTATATGTAGTCGATCTACTTTCCTTCTCAATCCTTTAATATTCCTGCAGCAAACTCATAACTATGTTTCCAGTATATCAATGATAAAGGGTATTCCTTACAAAGCTCGAAACAACAACACAGCCAATAGATGTGTCTTTGTGAGTTTGGCATGAGATATTGGAAAAAGTCTACATAACCCCCTCATGTATCTATGGTGGTCTAGGTAACATCCTAAACTATAAAACCGGCTATTACACACCCTAAAGTTTGTAAAACTTGATTAATAACCCCCTAGGGTGGTATTGAAGGTGGTTTGCTGGTTTTCCAATCCACGTTGGCATGAGTTGGCTCCATGGTACATGGGCCCGCTTGTCAACTCACCGAACAACAGAGCAGAACACCCACAACATGTGACCGCCTGCCAAAATGCACCCACCGCTTTGGGTCGGGAACAGCGGTGTCTCGACTCGAAGAGGAGCTTGAAGTGGAGCACCGTGCTACGAAGGAGGCCATGTGAACCGCGGCTGTTGCTGAGGAAGGGCGGCGGATCGTGCTCACCGAAGCCGCATCTCGCGGCCAAAGACGGATAGCGAGCTCGGGGCGACGATGATTGCGCGTCCGAGCTGCCGGGCGGTGTCCTACCAGCCGGATAGGGGCGCTGGAACAAGAGCAGGCCGCAGCGAGGTCACCGGGTTCTCGCAGGGGCTGCCCGCATGCATGCGAAGGCCCATGGCATGATCAAGGCGAGGTAGGTGGTAGGATTTAACACGGTTGAGTTCGAGCTCACGGTGGCACCTTCCCTCGCTCCATCGTTTTTGTAGCTAGTGATAAGTGTACTTGTGTCTCTCGTTGGCGGATTTAACGTGAATACGAGAGTTGGAGCTCCCGGTGGCCCTGCCCCCGCTCCATCGTAGTTCAAGGATTTTTGGAACAAATGAACCGGCCTGCGCTCTAGGAGTGACAAATGGCGAGAGATCCACGTGACGGATGAATAGGTGGAGCGGGCCACGTTAGGAGGGAGGGCGAGAGCAGAGAGACATGCGGGCGAACCAAGAAGCACGAGGACTTCACGCTGCTCAAGTCTGCCTGCGGCGGTATAGATGTACAAAGGACCGTGGCGTGCGGGCCAGGCGCCGGGCCATGCCGCCAGCACGCCTCAAGGCCGGGCGCGCCCACGGCACGCTCAAGGGTCGCCGGGCCAGCCCGAGCACGGGTGGCCGGGCCGCATCGAGCGGCCCGAGGTTCCGCCGCTGAGGCGACGAGGAGTCGGCCGCCATGTCGCCGCCCGTGAGTGGAGGAGCGGGGGCCATGGCGCGCCAACGCCGGATCCGCTGTAGGGGATGGCTCAGTGGCGCGAGTCTGGTGAGGCCATTAGCGGTGACGCCGCAGCGCAATGTTGCAAGGGCGGGCAGCTAGCGATGGTAAGGGCGGCGCTTGTGCCGGCGCGCCGGGCAGCAGGGCGGAGGAGGAGAGCTCGGCCGAGCGTGAAGAGCAGCGACGCTGCTAAGTACAAGAGCTGGAGAAGGCGGAGCTTGGCCGGTGAGGAGCAACGCGCCGCCGCTCGCACTGCCGTAAAGCGGAGCAGCGCGGCGCCAGTCGCGGCACGCAGGTAAGACGCGTGCGTGCCTGTCGCGTGGGGGATTATCCCATGAGTCATGACGGTGGTGGTGATGGAGAATGAAGTCTATCCAATGGCACAATAGGCCTTCATATTGGGTTGTGCACGATGGGCCAAGATACTCTTTAGCGTGCCGGTGAAGATGTTGTTATTAGCGGTCGGGCTACCATTGGGCCATGTTACTTTTTATCGGGCCGGACCAGTCCGTGCCACGGGCGAGCCTGCGGCCCCCGCCCCGGTGCAGCCATCGGGCCGTGCCGCCCGCGGGCACGCATCATCTCGGGCGGACCGTGCCTCGGATCGGGCCGCTGGGCCGGGCCAAATGTACATCTATAGTGGCGGGCACGCACATGCGTTCGGGCTCTACGTGCCCGCACTACGTTATAGGAGATCGACGGTGTCTGCCAGGATCTCCTCCCTCGACGACGATGATGCCGGCCGGCCCCAGCAAAGATGGTGGGATGATGGCGCCGCGGACAATCGCGGTTGCTGCTTCTTGGACGGGGCCTTCTAGAGCTGCCGCCGCAGACGCCACCGTTAATGCAAAGGTAGGAGATGGATGTCGAGATGGGGATGACAGCAGGGCCCCAGCAGCCTCCGTGTCACTTGTGCCAACTTAGACTGCCACCTAGCGCCACGGAGGCAAATCAAGATGCCCAAAACCGGCTAGGGGTTAAAATGTCTGGTTTTGCAAAGTTTAATATGTTGGTTACCCGGTTTCATAGCTCAGGGGATGAAGTAGACACTGGTGCAAAGGTCATGGGGTGATTTAGACTTTTTCCATGAGATATTCGAGGTATGTAAATATTGTAACAAAAGAATGTAATGGAACCTTCATGTGTGTACCATGCAAAAAGGAAAAAAAAAACTACTGTGCCCACATCTACAGAGAGAGACGCGCATCTCGCGGCGGGGTGGGGGGGGAGTGGTGCGTTAGTTAGCTTTTGGCTTACCGAGATTGTCTGGCTGAGCACGACTGCCATGGAAGCTCAGAGTGCACCATCCAAGCATGAGGAGAAGGACCTTCAACCAGCCAGTTAGTCCTCTAATAGCAGGAGCAGGACCTTCCATCCGGCAGGCATGCGTGATCGAGTAGTGGTTGCGCGTTGCCTCCTAGATGAAGAGCTCTCTATATATAGCAAACATGCCTTTATATTTCTTTAGCCTATAATCTATAAAGAGCATATTTGGATCGGCTAGTGCTAATAGTTATTCCCTCCGTTTCAAATTGTAGTTCACTTTGGCTTTTTTAGATACATTGATTTTGTTATGCACCAAGTTATACACTATGTCTAGATACGTAATTAAATTAAAGTATCTAGAAAAGCATCATTCTGTGCTTTCTCCGATCCAGAATAAACAAGATCTCCAGACAATTGACATAGACTAGTACTTGTATGCCCATTCAATCGTATACGTTACGATGTCCTATTTTTTTTTTAAGGAGAAGAATATACGAAATGGATATCATCAGATGCTTACTATCAAGTCAAGAAGGTTCAACCTTATTTCTGCATGTCGTATGCCGGACAGCTACGTCGAACTGTTGTTTGTTCTATTAGGTTGCAGCCTTGAAGGCACCAAGATACTTCGGAGTAGTTTCATTGCGATCACTGGATAGGCTCTGTGGCCATTTTGCTCGATGAGGCCGGACAATGCAAGTCCGTCAGATTCAATGTCCCCATGTCTTTCCTTTGGTTGCCTACCTGGTCTGATCTTTTAGTTCTCAAAATATATATCCACTATCATAACCACTGACTGTGAGAGGTATTATATTAGCCACAAACACAAATCAATCTGTGTGTTCCAACCGTTTTCCAACCACTGCTTGCCGGCCGCGGAGAGCAAACTGGTGTACATTTAGTTTTATAAGGAAATAGTACTTAAGCGAAGACATAGTAATCAGCAGCTGTAAACAATGTCAGGATCATCTAATGATATGTAGTCATGTTCTGACAACGGAACAGTGCAATAATAATCATGCTTGGATGTTTTTGTTTCTGCTCAGATGTTGTTCAATAATTATCCGTAACACTCCTTAGCATCAATAAAATCTATGTAAGCCTGTGTAACAAAACTTTGTAGGGAAACGGATCAACAATCACATGCAAATATCACGGTCGCTAGACCTAAAGATGAAGATCGAACACGAACACACGAAATTGGCGACAAACTGAGCAGCTGTCTACAGGGTTGATAGTGCCCTTTTTCACTTCACATAAGTTCGAATACAAGGGAGGTTACAAATTACTCAAGGCGCACACACGCTCCTCTTACATCTACCAATAGCTATTACCCACGCTATCACACTTGGCAATTGCTACGGTATTGCTCGAAATGATTGTGGACCGTCCATTTATTCCGATAGAACGCGATCATCTATTACCTCCAAGGAAGTAATAGTATTTATTTATTTTTTGTTTTACGAAATAGAATAAATAAGGAAATATCTAAATATAAATTGCCTTTTTTATAGATTTTGTTGATGCATGCGTATTCTGATATGGTAAATCTTTTTTTTTTTTTATTGTTGATATTCATTGCCTTAGAATTTTATACGTGAGTTACGTGGTGTGAGTATGGTTAGCAGGTTAGGCAAGTGTGTGTCATGCACGTTTTTTTTTTTGAAAGGTGTGTCATGCAAATGTGTAACTGGTGTGCGTGTTAGCATGAGCGTGTGTGTCATGCACGTTTTTTTTTTTTTGAAAGGTGTGTCATGCAAATGTGTAACAAGAACACTTATTTTTTCTTTTTAATACATGACTAAAATTTGTAAATTGTAAGTAGTCTTTCTTTCTCATATTAACTCCAAATGTGATGATTTTTTCCTAAAATTTTCTAAAATCATGGTCCATCAAGCTATTATGCTATTACTGCTATTATTTTAATCACCTTTTCTTGTGAAAATTTTGAAATTTAAATTTTTAAAAATGACAACGTAGACGTCATTTCGGAGCGTGTGTGTGCGCACCTGGTTTATTTCGGGCGTGTGTGTGCACCTTGTTTGAAGGTACAGGATGGCCACCGATGTGGCGCCGCGCGAGGAGGTCTCCGTGATTTCTTCAATCCGCACTAGGAAGGTACAGCCGCGAGAGGAGATTTGTTTAATCCTGCATGCGGGATTCCCTCCGGTCTGCAGGGATGCGGGGTTTAATTCTTATTTTTCTTGAATATATTAATTTATTTAGTAATTCAGTAAATTATAAACAATAAACGGTTCAGATCACGGAGGGCAGCATCGTCGCCAACTACACCCACTCTGACGTTGCTCCGGCGATCCTCAGCAGCATCGCCCCCTGTAGTTGCAGCTGTAGTTCTTTTGCTCCTTTCGTGGATGTTGTTCGAGTCTCGACCTCAGGTCTGATCAGTGTTGTAGCACCTAGCAGATCCCCCGGCGAGCAGTCCGGAAGCCCATGCTTGTTCCTGCGGGATAATGTAAAGTTCCAGGTGGTGTCTCGCGATCACCAACCTGAAGTAGGTGCTGTAACAGTTTCCCCATGAATCAGAAGTTTGCTATTTGCTGTTGGAATGTAAGAGGCTTGGGTGATCGTGACAAGTGTGGACTTGTGCTCTCTGAACTCTTATCCTCGCAATTTGACTTTGTGATGCTTCAAGAAACTAAGCTTTCTAACATATCCCCTCTCAAACTCGCCTCTTTTCTTCCACGACGGCTCGATTCCAACTGTTACATTCCATCGACGGGCACTTCTGGTGGAATCCTAACTGCCTGGGCTGGCTCCCATGTCACCCTTGTTTCTTCGACATCCACACCGTACACGTTGTCTACACACCTCTCCTCTACAACTACCCAGCTCTCCCTCTTCATAACCAACGTCTATGCACCAGCCGTCCCAGAGCTCCGCTCTCCTTTCCTCGACGAACTCAAATCCATTAGCCCGCCGCCTGACACTCCATGGTTGATTGCGGGTGATTTCAACATGATCAGATATGCCCATGAGAAGAACAACGACAACTTCAGGTTTGCGGAGGCCGAGGCTTTCAACGACTGTATCAATGACATGTGCCTCCTCGAACTCCCTCTACTTGACAGATGCTACACATGGTCTAATAGAAGAGAGACGCCCACGCTGGAACGGCTGGACCGAGTGTTCATTAACATGAAATGGGATGAGCTCCTCCCCAACACCCTCTTGTCCTCGGTTACCAGGACCACCTCTGATCACGTCCCCCTACGCATCAACATCTCCACCTCAATCCCCCGTGCCCCCCTTTTCCGCTTTGAAAATTTCTGGGTTCATTGCCCTGGCTTCATGGGTGCGGTGTCTTCTTCCTGGACGTGCCGGACAAGCAACAGTTCTAAGGCCATTGCCGCAAACCTCAAACAAGTCAGGGAGTCTCTCAAGAAATGGAGGAAAAACTTCTCGCATCTCACACAATAGGAGAAAGATTGCAAGATTGTCATAAACCTTCTAGACTACGTCGAAGAGCGTCGCCCTCTATCTGCAGCTGAAATAGCCCTGCGTACTATCATTGTTAAGCTCCTGCACTCTACAGTCAAGTCCAAGCTGACCCTCTGGAAGCAGCGTAGCAAAGTGTTATATGCCATTCATGGGGATGAGAACACCCGCTATTTTCATGCCATTGCAACCCAGAGAAGAAGGAGGAACCAGATTCAGGTCATAGAACATGATGGCTGTGAATTCTTCAGTCATGAGCACAAGGCAAACATTCTCCATGCCTTCTACAGGAATCTAATGGGCAGCGTCAGGCCAACCAACTGGAGCATTGACCTCGATGATCTGTACCCGGATGATCCCATGGTCATGGACCACTTATGTGATCCTTTCGAACATGATGAGATAAGGACAGCCCTTCACCGTATGCATAACAATGCAAGCCCTGGCCCTGATGGCTTTGGACCCCTTTTTTTTCAAAAACACTTGGACAATCACCTCCCCAGCATCCTTCAACTCTTCCATGACTTCCATCTCGGTGTTGCTGACCTAGAACGGATCAACCACTCCCACCTCGTTCTACTGCCCAAAAAAAGCGAAGCTCACGCTGCAACCGACTTCAGGCCTATCGCCCTCCAAAATACATCCATCAAATGCCTGTCTAAAGTCCTCACTACTAGGCTGCAACCGCTCATTCCACGACTTGTGAGTCCCGACCATGCTGGCTTTGTTCTGGGGCGGTGCATCTCTGACAGCTTCGCCTATGCTGCTGACTTACTTCACTGCTGCCACCGACGCCGTGAGCCAACAATCATCCTCAAGCTTGACTTTCATAAAGCTTTTGACTGTGTTAATCGGGACGCCTCTCTTGCTTATCCTTCAACATCGGGGCTTCCCCAGTAAGTGGTGCCACCGGGTTAGAGTCTACTTGAATCGAGCAAAAACTGCAGTGCTCCTCAATGGCGTCCCCGGCAAGTGGATTCCGTGCCGTAACGGTCTAAGGCAGGGCGATCCATTGTCCCCTTACCTCTTCATTATTGTCGCCGACGTCCCACGCCGCTTTGCTTCACCATCCCTCCCTCTCTTCCTCCCTCGTCCACCCCATCTTACCCGACTCCCCTTGCCCCGTTCTCCAATACGCCGACGACACCCTCATATTCCTCAAATGCTCCTCTGAAGCCATCCACCAAGCTAAACGTGTCCTTGGACTCTTCGAGGCTTCCACTGGCCTCTCTATAAACTACCACAAAACCACCTTTCTACCTATCTCTGTTGATGATGCCACTGCCCACTCCCTTGCCACCGCCTTTGGCACCACCGTCTCCTCCTTCCCACAACCCTACCTTGGCCTTCCCCTCTCTCCAAACAAAATCAGTGTGGCAGATTGCCAACCCCTTATCTCACTTGTTGATAAACACCTCTCTGGATGGAGTGCTTCCCTACTTAACAGGGCAGGCAGACTAATCCTTTCGTCTGCCATGCTCACTTCCATTCCCCTACATTTCATGTCATCCATGTCCATCCCTAAAACAGTTATCCAGTCTGTTGATAGAAGACGTCGTGCTTTTTTCTGGACCGGGGAGGACAAATGCCACGGCTCCAAATGCCTCGTGGCATGGGACACCATGCAACTTAGCAAAACCCAGGGCGGTCTCAGTATAAAAGACCTTGAGGTTCAGAATAGATGCCTCCTCATGAAGTTCGTTGACAAACTCTTCACTCCCTCTGATGCACCATGGAAAGAATGGGTTCTGCGGGACGCCAGTGCCCCGGATCAGGATAATTCAGATCCCAATAGCTTCCTCTGGAAGATCGTTAATGCTGAGTTAGCCACCTACCGTTCTCTCACCACTGTCACCGTCCATGATGGTTCATCCACCTCCTTCTGGTTTGACAGTTGGCTCCCTGATGGGCCGCTCTTCATCACCCACCCTGCACTCTTTTCCCACACCACTCGACCCAACGTTTCAGTGCAGAAAATTTTCAGAACAGGTCTTGATTTGTGCTTACGCCCCCCCGCTCACTAGCGCTGCTAGTAGTCAGCTAGCAGACTTGCTTTCTTGCCTGCAGGGAATTCAACTCGACGAAGCTGCCGATCACCGTGTCATGAAGCTTACCGGCAAATGGTATACAGCAAGGGGCGCCTACCACGCTCTCACCTGTACCCAACACGAGGCTGATCTACATGGGCACCGCATCTGGGGATCTAGGGTACCTAACAAGGTGAAGATCTTCGCGTGGCTATACTTCAAGGACCGCCTGAGCACCCGCACAAATCTCCATGCCAAACACATCCTGGACAGCGCGGTTTGTGAGCGCTGCTCAACCAGTGCTGAGGACCGCCAGCATGTCTTCTTCAATCGCTAAACAAGCGCTGCTGTTTGGAGACGACTCCATCTATCGCATACCTCTACCTTGGACGATGAGGACCTCTGTGCCGCCAGGACTGGATGCGCCACTCTGGTCGTTCATTCTACAATGCATCCTATGGCGGCTCTAGGATGCACGCAATGGTACCGTCTTTAGGCATGAGACACCAACCCCCCGCTCCATCATTTCTGTAATCGCTGACGATCTAGTAGTTTGGCGTGGTAGACTACGGTCTGATCAAGCCAGCAGTTTGGATGCTTGGCGCTTGTATCTGCTCTCTTGTAACAATGCACACTAGCTTCATCTGGAGCTGTGTTTCGTTTTGAATGCATTTGGTGGGGAAGCTCTCCCCCTTTCGTTTTTGATTCAAAAAAAACGGTTCAGATCGATTTAAGATATTACCTCCTAGTAGGTAAAAGGAGTACCTGAGCATTGCCCATCACACTTACAAAGTTTAAAACGAGATACAAACCCATGCCAAAACACAACTGCACATGCTGAACTGTCTTGTCAGCGTGGTCACCAATGCTGCAGTTCCAACCGTTCACGCTCCAGGCCGACTTCATGGTTGCCACCACGTCACTAACCATCAGCTAGCAGCAGGCTTACACTAAAAACCATATCACACGTGTTGTTACATGGTGACTCTAATCCTACTTCAACTATGCCTCAAAAAGAGGTGTGCTATTAGTACTTCTACTAGTTTTTGCTAGCAAACGCATTGCAACGGGGTAAGGGTTTTCATAAACGAAAAATGCAATTGGGTAATCCAGCACTGGAAAGGGATGAGGTATAGGATTTTTGCAAACGAAGAATAACACTTGGGCCATCCAAATTACATTCGACGCAGGTAGCTTGGGAAAACAGACTATACCGACCGATCATTTGACATTGGTACTTGTTTTTAGTGATTGATTTGAGAAAACAACTAAATATATGTATCAACCGATTTAGAGTCAATACAAGGAAAAATAGCGACTGTCGACTAATTGTTGGCCACTAATATTATGTTTTAGTGACTTTTATTGTCTGTTGGAATGTAATCTGGCATGTGGGCATGCCCTGCCCCCCACAATGCCTATATATGTAAACGCTGACCATTCTCAGTAATGCATTGAGTATTCCCCTATTCACACTCTTTCATGGTATCATGAGACGGTTCCTATCCACAACCTCTTGTTTCCGCAAAACATAACTGCGCCGCCGCCGAGATCCTCACGACGCCCGGCCACTCCCCACTGCCGCTGGGTGCCTACACTGCCCGGACTTCACCGACATGGCTGAGACCGCCGCCAATGCCAAGCCCGCAGGGCGCGCGAGGCTGAGGAGGCCCGCCTCCCGCTAGGCAGAGGCGGATCGCGTCGCCACTCTCGACACATACGAGACCAAGCACGCCGCCGTCCACGGCGTGGCCATCGTCGTCCTCGACATCCAGGTGCTTGTCCCCTTGATCCCGGATCGCGCCGCCGACAACTACAACCGGTGGTGATCCATGTTCCTCGTCGCCCTAGGCAAGTATGCCCTCACGGATCAAGTCCTCTCGGACGTCGTCAACGCCGATCGCTCGGCATGGGTGTAGATGAACTGCATGGTGCTCACCTAGATCTATTGCACGATCCATGCTAACCTCTAGCAGTCGATGATGAACCGCAAGCCGAACACGCGTGGTGCCCGGCTCTACCTCAAGAATGAGTTCCTTGACAACACGAATCACGCCCCGCCTGCTGCTCTGGCCGAGTTCCGCGCAGACCGCGAAGCTGAGGTCCTCCTTGATCACCGACTTTTTGCAGCAAGCTCGAAATGATAGCGACCACTCTCAAGAACTACGGCGATCCGATTGGGGATCGAACCCTAGTCCTCAGCCTCCTCCGCATGCTCAATGGCAAGCTCCGCCTATGGTTTCCAACCTCAAGATGCGGCAGCCCTTCCCTACCATCGAGGAGGCTTGCACGCTCCTTCTGGTCGAGGAGATCACCATCGACGACATCGCCGCAAGCGAGGCCACCGGTAGTCGCGTCGAACCGCCGCTTGCTCTATGGCATCCGTGCTCTTCACCAACCCCCCCGCCCCCCCGGTCGTGCCCCTCTGGGCGGCAACAACGACGCCTACATCAGCTAGGGTGGGCAGCCTTGTCGAGGCGGTGGGCCGGCGGCAGCAGATGACGCGCCGTCCGGGAGGCCCCGTTTCCTAAGCGCCATTCTTCAACCCCGGACCGCACGGTGCGGTTGCAGCCTCACCCGCCTAGCGGCAATCACGGCACGCCGCATAGTCCTCCTCGGGCCACCTTCAGCGCTATTCCTCAGCTGTAGTAGTCTACGCCCTTGGTCCTCCGCCGGGGTTCGGCTACGGATCGCCCCCCAAAGAACAAAGAGCCCTAGACGCCGCAGCGGCCGCCCCCTGTACGCCCATGCGGGGGTCTGCCCCCGGGATCCGTCTTCCCTCGTCAATAACTTCAATGCCATGACGCTGACACCTCCATCATTGGGTGAGTGGTATGCCAACTCCGGTGCCGGAACCCACATGGTCAACAACGCTGGTATTCTTTCTAGCTTTCACCCTCCATCATCCAGTCCTTCAGCTATCATTGTTGGTAATGGGGCCTCGATTCCTGTTACATCAGTTGGGTCACACTCGTTTTCCACTACACGACGTCCTCTCATTCTTTCTGATGTTCTTGTCTCACCACACATTATTAAGAACTTGATTTCCGTCGTCGTTTCACCACCTATAATATTTGCTCTATTGTGTTTGACCCAATTGGCCTTTCTGTGGACGGACCTTCGACGCATAGCATGATCGCCAGGTGCAATAGCATGGGTGATCTCTACCCGTTCTTCCCCAACCATGCCATCCAACAGCACCACTGCCCTCGCCGCCACCACCTCGTCCACTTCACTCTGGCACCGTCGCCTCAGTCAACTAGGACATGCGGCTTTATCCAAGCTTATTAGTTCAAAAGCTATTTCATGTAATAAGCAGCACATTGATCATGTTTGTCATGCCTGTCAGCTAGGTCGCCATGTGCGCCTACCTTATTGTTTGTCAAACTCTTGCGTTGTTCATCCTTTTGATCTAATACATTGTGATCTTTGGACCTCACCGGTTGTCAGTGTGTCGTATAAATATTATTTAGTCATTCTTGATGACTGCACCGATTACACTTAGACTTTTCCATTGCGCCTCAAGTCTGACACTTTTAATGTTCTCACGAACTTCTTTTCCTATGCACGCAGTTCAATTCCACCATCAAGGCAATTCAGTGCGACAATAGCCGCGAGTTTGACCAATCCTCGGCCCGCACGTTCTTCCTCACCCACGCTGTCGTTCTCCGGATGTCGTGCCCCTACACCTCCCAACAAAATGGACATGTTGAGCGCACTCTTTGCACTATTAACAACATCGTGTGATCCCTTCTGTTCTAGGCCAGTCTACCTCGTGTTTATTGGGCTAACTCACTCCACACTGCCACGTATCTACTCAATCATCACCCAACCAAAACTCTAGACGGCCTCACTCCTTTCTTCACTCTCCATGGCACACAACCCTCCTATACCCATCTTTGGGTTTTCGGCAGTGCCTGCTACCCCCAACCTCTCCTCCATAGCTCCACATAAATTATCACCTCACTTCTCCATGTGTATCTTCCTCGGGTACTCCTCGGATCATAAGGGATACCGCCTACAATGTCGAGATCTAGTGCAGAGATCGAATATCAAGCTGTCACGAACGGAGTCACTGAAGCACGCTATTTACGTTAAGCGCTGCAAGAGCTTCATTGCCCTCTTCGCGTGCTACAGTGGTCTACTGCGATAATGTCAGCGCCGTTTACCTCTCCACCAATCTCGCTCAGCATTTGTAACACCAAAATTTGTCTCCTTTGAAATAGTGTTATAATGATTTATTTATGTTTTTTGTGTGCTCATGAAAAATATAGGAAAATAAATATTTTGTTCAATTAAAAATTATCATAAGGTTTAGAAACATGTTCATGCATACATGCTGCTGAATTGATATTTTTGTATGGTTTGGATTTATTGGATTATGTTGTTTTGATTTTAAAACTCAAAAGGATTTCAAAACCTCTTAAAAGCCATTTGAAAATGTCTTGAAAGTAACAAAAAAAAAAAAAAAAAGATGGCAAAAAACTTTCTTCTCTCCTTTCATGGTTTTTGGCCCGAGAAGCTGAGCAGCTCAGCTCGGCCTACTGGCCATTCTTTTCTTTTCACGGGCTGATTCCTTTCTTTGGCCTGCACGTATTTTTATTTTTCTCCTGGCTGCAATGGACGTGGCCAATCTTGACCAAGCAGCAAGTGCCTAGCGCAGCGCTGCTGCCGCTCCCCTTGTCTTTGCCACCGGGACCCTACTGGTCAGGGTCGCCGTCTTCCTTATCGTGTTCGACTCGGCCTCGATTCCACCGACCGCTGCTGCCAAATCCCGCAAACCCGTAACCTTTCCCTGTTTCCGCGCGAGCCCCATCCTTTAAGTAGCAGCCGCACGCGCCACGCCGCCGTTTTTCCCATCTTGTTTCACCGTCGCCGCCCGAGCACGCAGCAGCGGAAGCCCTAACAGGTAACAGCCGCCGCCGGAGCTGTTTCGACGAAGTCGTCGCCTTGCCACCACTGTCCCCTGCCAGGCCATGCAAAAGCTGCACCTCGATCTCGATCTACTAGCATAAGGCGCCTCTGTCTGTGCAAGCAAGCTGGTAGGTCTTCCGTGCAGCTCCATCTTCATTGCTTTGAACCTGCAAGTCATATAGGTACATGTCTTACGTACCTGAACTATGCTCCCTCTCCTTGTCATTAAAGCTAATCATCTTCTCCTTTGTTGACCTACCATAAGCTTATACTGGCCATCACACTTGTTGATGTTGTCGGTCTGTACTCTGCGGATGTTGCTGTCACCAAGCTAACAAGCAGATGGAATTTACCACCGTGTACATGCCCTATTTAAAATAGCCAGCTATAGCGCCGCTATAGCTTCGAAAGACTTCGCCGCTAAGCTATTCGCATTTCCGCTATAGCACCGCTATTTACAGTTACTTACCACTATTTAGCGTTATAGCGCCGCTATTTTACCGCTATTTAGTATTTCATTTGTTACTAATTTGGTATTTTGGACGATTATTTTTTTATGAAACATGTTGTAATGTCATATTGGTATTTGGTAATGTTATTTAGACTTGTAGAACCTCGTAAAACATATTTGTGCTCACCAAATATATTATTTGCCTTTGGCATCAATTGTTGGAGTTTTTTCATAATTTTTTCATATAAAACGCTATCTGCTATAGCTCCGCTATAGCTTTATAGCCCCGAAAAAATGCACCGCTATTTGCCATAGCCCGCTATTTAAAACTTGGTGTACATGTAAACAAAGCCAGCAAGCGTGCAGGTGCCATACAGTACGTACATCCACTACACATCATTATCAAGCAAACTAATTAGCTAATCTTTTGATTATTCTTTTATTCATCTTGTCACTATAATGACTCTAAACGATCTTGAATTTGCCCTATAACATCATCAGCCATGTACCGGTTCATCATCGATCTGCTATTCTGCTTGCAGACGTGCATCAGGATTAAATAGCTGAAGGTCAGCGGCCAGATTAGTTTCTTCACCCATTATTTTATTGATCAAATACCTTGCTGATGTCATACACGCATCAGCCTTGGTCTAATTCTGAATCTCTACCGTATATCCTGTCAAGAGTCCATTGTGCTTTATTAGATTACATAATTAATTAGGTTGCACCTTAGTTTTCTTTTATTACAAATAAAATACAATTATTTTATCTTAGTTTTCTAATTCAAGCTTCAAATTGATTTAAATGTTTTATATATTTCTCTAGAATTTTGTATACATGCTTTTATATAATTAGAATAAATAAAGATTGTTGTTTCTTTTCAAAGCAAATCTTCCGATACTAGTATCTTTCAAATCGTAGCTCGATTAGTGTGCTTTTTGCGCCTGTGTGATCGTAGCCGACGTGTAGAATAGGTTTATAAGCTTTTCAATTTGATTTTTTACTGTTGGTGTATTGTTCTAATTGTAGTCTTGTTTTTGCTACGCAAGATTGGCCCAATATGGGTGTGTGTTGCTAATTCGAATCAAGTAGACGAAGAAGGAATTCTCTTGGAGCTTTGGACTTGAAGAAGGATCGATATTAAGGCATGTTTAGTTTTGGGATATGCTAGCTTTAAACCATGATTATATGACTTGAATGATGTTTATGCAATGAACGTTAAACATGACTATTAGCAACATGTGGACTTGTCTCGTATTAGTGTCCGAGATTTACTGTACAACTGTGGGGGCTAGGTGGATCTGGCTTTAGTCGATCAAAGGATCTTTTATAGTTTGTTAGTAGTTGCCGATCTTGCGGTAGCCTAGGTTGCAGAATGGCATCGAGGAGGGTCCATTTTCCTAACCGCTCCCCTGCGGGACGCTAACCGATTAGGGAAGGGCTTTAAAAGGCTTTATTTGATTCTCGGTGTGTGGGAAGTCATGAACCCATGCATTTGGAAATCATAACTCATAGTGAAAGTGTACACCTCTGCAAGCAGAGTAAAAACTGGTATATCAGCCGTGCTCACGGGCCACGAGCGGCCTTGGAACCTTTGCATTAAAGATGATGACCTATGCTTGTTTACTAGTTCATAATTTATCGTTTTATGCTTTACGTTGCTTATGTCATAAGGATCATGGGATATGGGTAAGATATTGCCTTGCTATTCTTAAGCGGAGTTCGACATGGACTCACTCTTGCTATTCCCCCACACCTCGGGTGAAGTTTAGGCTTGTGATCAACCAGGTCGGTTGGTCCCTGTGGAGTCCACAATTGAAGACCAGAGTGCTTTTGTTTGCTATCTAAGGTGATATATTTTATATTATGTATGTTATATTAAGCATTGTGAATTGATACTGTCCCTTTACTTGTAACTATATGTAAGATTTGACTTCGGGGGCTCACATATAGTGTCCATTCGGTTTTGTTCTTAAAACCGGGTGTTACAAAGATTTGTGAACCAAGCATATTGAGATCGATCTGCGCCGTCGGTGAAGTCCGCGTCCTGCACGTTCCCACTACGTCTCAGTGCGGCCGACATCTTCACCAAAGGTTTGCCGGCGTCCGGTGTTCACGCAGTTTAGGCCCAGTCTCAATATTCATAAGCTCCCAGTTTAGACTGCGGGGAAGTGTTAGAATGTAATTTGGCATGTGGGCCTGCCCTGCTCCCCCACATTGCCTATATATGTAAACGCTGACCATTGTCAATAATGCATAGAGTATTCCCATATTCACACTCTTTCGGATTTGTTGTGTGGTGTAGTGCTCCTTGATCAACCAGTCAGCAGTCTCCTCTCTCTTTCTATTAACGGACCCTGTGGCGCTCCGAAGGACGACGGTGCTCCCTGTGGGCAGAAGCCGGCCAACTACGGGGGCAGCATGCTCTGGCCTCTGGGACTGGGATAGGTACGTGGACAAGCCGGCAGCATCAACAGCTAGGTCTGAGACCGTGCTGCGTTA
Organism: Hyparrhenia diplandra; assembly: GCA_015847255.1. Taxonomy (NCBI): domain Eukaryota; kingdom Viridiplantae; phylum Streptophyta; class Magnoliopsida; order Poales; family Poaceae; genus Hyparrhenia; species Hyparrhenia diplandra. The sequence continues at coordinate 30,763 of JADLZK010006261.1, read as the reverse complement.
CTGGAATTTGTTTTCTGTTCTGCTTGTGCATGTTTTTACTTTTTACTTGGAATAAATAATATAATGAAAATGCCAGAATATTATATAAAAAAATCAGCTAGGTCTACCGTCTAAGTAAACAATTTCATGATCCATCAATACTATTTTTTTTCTGTTGATCGACACAGGACAGTTGTCATGATTCTTGAGATGTGTGTTGATAAGTGTTGACCAAATTAAAAGACTGCTAACTAGAAGTAGTGTCAAATTCCTATTCACGTACACTGCTGCAGAGTACAGAGGTGTCATTGCTTTTTCGGTGGACTGAAAAAGACATCCAAATTCCTGTGCACACTCCATCACTGTGCTTCTGCGACACCAGCAACAGCAGCCTCGTCGTCCTCGGCGATCGCTGACGAACCACTCGCCCCTGTCGCCGAGGATGATGATGCCCCGTCGTCCCGCTGCCGCTGCTTCTGCTGCAGAGCCTCCAGCTCCACCACAACCTCCGCCATCGTGGGGCGGGTATGAACATCCTCGCGCTCCGTGCATCGAAGCGCAAGTTCCGCCACTTTCAGTGCAGAGACGAGGTCGCAGTGGCCTCTTATGCTGTGGTCGATGATGCTCGAGATATCTCCCTGCTGGTTTCCTGACCCGCCTTCAGAAAGCGTCTGACGCACCCAGTCGGCAATGTTGACACGTCTGTTATAGCCGACGGCGACACTTAGTTGGCCGAGAAGTGATGAGCTGCAGGAGAACGATGCCGAAGCTGTACACGTCGGTTTTGCCTCTCAGCTCACCGGCCTTCAGGTACCTGCAGCATGCTCACAACTGTGGGTATATGCCTCGACGACAGTGTTATTCGTCCTACACACACTAAATTAAGTATACGGCAACAGGGGGCATTACGTACTCAGGGTCCACGTAACCAGGAGTACCACTCAGCGTGTCGGTGATCGTGTGTGTTTTGCTTCACTGCTGATAGCCCTCGCTAGACCAAAGTCAGAGATCTTGGCAACAAGTTTTTCCTTTTCCGTTAGGAGGAGGATGTTTGCAGCCTTCACATCTCTATGTATCAGCGGCGCGTCAAAGGCAGAGTGCAAGTAGTGCAGTCCTGCACGCATGCATTGTTCAGAAATTAAATTAAACAAGATAGATAGATCACAAAAACTATGCTACTCTGCATTAGTGCTTGTTACTTCCATCGATTCAAAATGTAGAGGGAGACATTCCCTGTCTTGTAATAATTTTATTGATTTTCAAAGGTGTTGAGTACAACACACTCTACCCAGGTACATGCATGTTGATAAAACACACTCTACATGCCTCCACAAAGTATAGTCGACAAAAGAGAACAACATCTAGATGCAGGTGTGCCGCCCGCCTTTGGAAAAACCAATTATGACCATCTCTAAAAAAGCCATTATATATGTTGTAGTAAGGGATTACTTTAGTTTAGTTTAGACAATGGTAGTGATTGATAATTTGAATTGAGATTTAAGGTTTCTTTATTTTTTATACCATGATAATTTATTAGAATATGCTGAACACATGATAGCTATTATTGTCAATGATTATTGGAACGACCTACCTAATAGGTGGTCCAATCATTTTGATTCTTTTGTGATAATTTTTAGGATTTGTCTATTTTTTCTTTTACATGGTTCGTACTTACTCATAATATATAATGTTAACTATTCAAAATATAATACTTTTATCACAAGAAAATGCTATCTACTTGAGCCAAATTAATGGTAGTAACACTAAAAGGTTACCCTCGCAAGAGAGATCAGGAAAAAAAAAAGGGAAGGAATTGAAAGGTTGTGACATATATATGTACGTAGGTACCATTTGCCGAATGCAGCGCGATCTTTAGGCGTTGACCATGTCAGAGGAACTTCCTCGCTTAAGGTTCCTGTCAGCAATAGTTATTTCGAACTCATTATGGTTTGATGAAATATGGGAGTGCCGGATACCGAAGAAAGAAGAGAGATTGAAAGTCCAATGGAGAAACATCCTTCCCCCATAATGTAACTCTTATATATTCTTTGGCTCTGTAATTCTATGTAAATTATGTAAGGCCTTGTCTTCCACCATCCGGGGCTCCCCTTGATACTTGTGGAATGGAATTGCATGTGGGAATTGTGTTTTGATCCCCCCTCCCCCGAAGTTGCCCTCAAAAAATAAATGGAGACACAGGGGTCGCGGTGTGCAAAATTTTTCATACCTTTTTCAGCCGGTCTTCTAGGTTTCCTCCCTTCATGTATTCATAGACCAGGCCTAAATGCTCTTCATCCTCACAATAGCCCAATAATGACACCACATTCTTGTGGCGACTACCGCCTAAGTGCTCAACCTGTACGTAATTCCAAGAACCCTATAAATTTGAGGAACAATCAAGCAAAATATAGTGCGAACCCTCCCTCACCAATTCTTTTCCCGAAGTCATCCGTGATTAAAACAAATCCTCGTGAATCTGAAGCGCTGAGGAACATTAGGCAAGGGAGTTGCATGGTCGTCCTCCATGGGTTCTGGGCCATGACGGCTGCTGTCCCCCCTCAGATCTTGTCGTTGACCACCGGCATATCTCGCATAGTCTTCCCATACGGTTTGTGGCAGGTCCCGATCATTCTCCATAGCTTATGCGGCCTGACCGCCTCCGCCAGCCTCCTGTGGTACCTCACCACTAGGACCAAACTGGGCAATTGGCGCTGGGTTTCAAATAGATCCAACAATATATAAGTAAACTTTGTTGTCGATAAGTAGAAAACTGCTCTTTTTTAAAAAAAACAAACGAAGCGGGGAGAGCATTATATTAAAAAGAAGGAAGCCCAAAATGGGCCCAACGATACAACGAGCCTCCGATGCCCTGGTTGTCGACCTCTGTCCCTGCATCGGGCGCTTGCGGCCCCCCTGGGCAAGAGCGTCACCGCCGCCATCTTTGGGGCCACACGGGCCTCCCGGCTACTCCCACCGGTGGCACCGAGGGAAGGGAGGCGGTGGTTGATGGCGTGAGCGGCTAGGGTTGGGTTGCCGCCCAAGTCGCTGGAGCAGGTGGGCGACGCGGGCGTGCTCTCAGTCGGGGGAAGGTATTGTTGCCCTAGTGGCAGCAAAAAAAACTGCTATAAATGTAGTGTACATTGATTTTATTGCAATTCAAATGAATTTGCATCTTGCTGAAAATCATGATTACATCGAATAAGAGAACTACCTCTGCTGGTAATCGTGGTAATCGTTTAGTAGTACAGTTTGTATATGTATATGTACTGCTATGAAAAAGAACGAAACAACTTGTTTGTCATGCCACACATTCTGTGGCACTAGGTGGTCCACTAGGCGGTGTGAATGGGTCATGTGTCAAGCAAGCTGAAAATAAGGTTAAATTTGCATTTAGCGCCTACATCTCTATCATCCCCATTGCAATCTCACCGTCAGAGAATTATTTGATTTGATGAAACAAATTGACATGAATTTGGGCCAGCATATTTAGTTACCTTTTGAATGTTTTGATCCTTTGATGGTGAACCAAACGGCAACTGCTGCTACAAATATGACCACAGGTACTCCAAGTCCGAGTCCAAGTCCAAGTGCTAGTTTAGTCTTCTTGCGGTTTGGACTAGAGTTACAAGTATCATTTAAACAAAGGTACGGATTGTGGTCGACCCTATAGCCAACATACAATTGCCAACATATTTCAGTATAATATGCATGTGCCCCCAGATTGACACAAATTAAGTGGATAACCAGTAGTCTGTCCTCACTAGCTGGTGTGCCTCTCTTTCCAAAATAACTTTACATATGTAATATTCATTTATCTTAAAAAACAATAGAACTTAAGTAAACATATGCAACAGATGTGGTTTTGTTTTCAATTAGACGGGCAATTATATGAACGTTGGTGCTAGAAAAAAATAATTAGTACGCCTGTAACGATCACTACTACAAAATTGTACTACAGAGAGGCTGCTGGGATGTCTTTATACAGGCGGTGGGCTGTCCTAGCCACCACTAGTTTTCTGCCTTTACAAATTAGCGATATGTAGAGATGGTTGGCGGTTGTATCTTGTGCCACCTCTACAAATCGTTATCTGGAATAAAAAATTCATGCCCGAAAAATATCAAAAGTTTTTTCATATAGTATCTTCCCTAATCACTCGACCTCAGTTGACAACTTTTCATTTAGTATTTTCATATAAAAATATAGAGGGTACATTTTGTTTTAATGAGGTATTGATGTTTGACTCCAAACATGCATATATATGGGACTAACCTTAGGGACAGCAATCCTTCCTGAGATTTTTGTAGCAAACTGTTAGGAATTGATCCACTGAGGTTGTTGTTTGACAAATCTCTAGAAAGAAGTTGAAAAAATATAAAAAAATCAAAGGCGGTTCTGGACTTTATATACTTTTTATTATATAATATATGTAGGGAAGGCTTACAGCAATATAAGGGATGGCACTCGACCCAGGAAGTCGGGTATTGGCCCTGAGAGATTATTGTGGGATAGATTCCTGAAACAGCAAGCAAAATCGAAGAACTTATAGATCAATGATATGGTTAAATCTTAGAATTAGCTTTCTTCCAAGTTAATTCTTAGAATAGCAAAATTGAAGCACTTATAGATCAGTGAGCATGGGCAACCTGCAGCCCTAGGACAACAAAACTCAAGAATAGCATTTCCAAGTTATTATTGGATTGGACAAAACTTACAATATACGTTGTATAATTTTGTATTGCGTAAGCATAAAAGTAACTGATGGCATAAAACACAACCCACGCACGTAGCTGACCAAAAGAACGTACAAGTGTTGAAGCAATGTTAGCTGACCAAAAAGAAGGATCAATCTCACCAATCAATCCGCTCGATGGCAAATATCTGTGGGAAGGTGAAAAGTGGCTATTAATTAATCATATCACCACATATATAAACTTTAGCCCCACACTTAGGGCGTCCACAACAATATAGCTAGCATACTCTAGCTATTTTGCATCCATGTCAGCTCAAGAGCTAGTAGAAAAGTTTATGCGTGCAATGGTGCACATTTTTAAAGGAATTGGACCCATTGGATAGACATATTTTAATCCCTTCAAGAACGTTTTTGAGTGGTAATCCAGGAGGTGAAGAGAGTACAGACCAATGACAAGGCTAACCTTCTTGATTCCTACGCTTCTAGCTGAGTGACGAAACAATAGCTAGCGAGTTGGTTTTCATACATTCTCTGTCCGCCACATCAGCTCCGAACCTAACTCCGATCCTAGTCAGCTATCTAGGTAGCCTGCTCAAATCAACTGTTGTGGACACCCTTATTTTCATTCCTCTATTTAATTACAGTACATTGTAGTACGTGCTACTCTACAAAAATTTGGACGGAATATGTACATGAGTGATCAAGTTAATTTGAAACTTACAAGGCAATTATTCTCTGGGGACCAAGGCGACTGTAACTGCAGTTGAGGCCATCCCATGCAAATGCTGCAGGGGAACACGGATCTCCTTCCCAATTTTTTCTTGACAGAATACCTTTTTGCACGCTCATCATTGCAGTGGCTGAGAAAACACACTCATCGATCAAAATGAACGAATACTCTCAATGCATGCATGCATGTAAATTTAAAGATTATAAACTTGTTGGCCATGCATGACTGAAATAGAGCTGTACAAGAAGTTACGTCGTTGTCATGAGTTGGTCAAAGTTTTTTTGGGTAGCTATGTGCATGTTATATATCTATATCTATATCTATCTATACTATAAAAGAGCGAAGGAATTAAGTGGCACGTGTCGCGATCTCATCCGTCGAATCTATATCTATATCTATACTATAAAAGAGCGAAGGAATTAAGTGGCACGTGTCGCGATCTCATCCGTCGAATTAGACTGATCATCCCATCCGATGGTTGTCAGATATGGACCGACCTTAGCTTACATGGTGTTTCCGTTTCCTATACTGCACCACACGCGACACATAGATCGGGCCTCCGAACGGACGGGAACATCCCGAAACGCCGCGTTTGTGTCACACGATGCTCACCTCCCCTCTCGCGCGGAACAGGGCTCGCCCAAAACACTCCCGCATCTGGGCTGCAGGAAAGAACCGCCGGCCAAAGGTCGCTCGATGACGCGCTGCCGCTGCACCATGCTCTCCGTTGTCACCCCGCGCTTCGTTATCTTCGGCCCCGCACCGTACGGCGCCGCCATCGTCAGCATCATCCTGCCGATGCCCAGAACGATGAGTCGTACGTCCCCAGACCCCAAAATATCGGGTCCTCTCAATCAATCAGGTTTTCACGCCGATTTCCTCCACTTCCGAACGCCGCCCTTTCATCCCCGCCTGTACCTCACATCCAGATCGATCCTTCTATGTAACCTCCTTCTATGTAGCATCTACGATGGTGGCAGTGCTGTGGCCCACGGCGTAAGGAGATGAAGGTGAGAGGAAACAAACGCGTTGTTGCCGTGCTCCTGTGTCCGCCACTCGCCTCCTTGTATTTACGCCAGATGCCCACAAACGAGTCGATCTAGGTCTTGTTTGCATCTCAGTATAGCACTTTCGCATCTTTAGGTTCCGTCTGGCGGCCACGTTTGCCACATTGAAGCGCCGAGAAAGAAACGACGGTCCTCGGCAAAGATCGCCCTCGACGACGTCCTGCTGCGCCAATCGCCGGCAAAAGGGTCACCAGGGTCACCCTAAATAGACTGAATTAAATTCCATTTCCATAATACACACGATCGCGAGATCATCTTATTTGCACCTTTCTAATGCACGCACGGTGAATATGGCCCAGCATAGATATACTTACATATCTTTCTTTTCAAATGCATCCTCATTGCTTCAAAATTATGAAGCCATGTTATTAGCACAATTGTTCTTATTTTCAGTTAAGCGATGAAGCCATCGTCACAAACCAAGGTTGGCAAAGCTAAGTTCTGAACGTAAAAAGCAGCAACACAGAGAGAGGTATGCTCCACATTATCTGATAATAAGGACAAATTAAAATATATGCATATTGACCTTTTGTTAGGACAACTCATGTGCTTACAGCCTCATGGAGTGTCCTGTTAACAATGCATTTATTTAGAAATTTATCTTTTACCATTACTACTTTTTTTTTAACTACACATTATTTTAAAGCCATGTGTGATTCCGTAGTGAAGTGCAAAATAGCAAATAAAAACGATAAATAAATATTTTTTTCGAGGTATGCTACGCATTATCGATAATAAGGACAAATTAAAATATATGCATATTGACCTTTTGTTAGGACAACTCATGTGCTTTCTGCCTCATGGAGTGGCCTGTTAACAATGCATTTATTTAGAAATTTATCTTTTACCATTACTACTTTTTTTAACTACACATTATTTTAAAGCCATGTGTGATTCCGTAGTGATGTGCAAAATAGAAAATAAAAAACGATAAATAAATATTTTTGGAGGTATGCTGCGCATTATCTGATAATAGGGACAAATTAAAATATATGCATATTGACCTTTTGTTAGGACAATTCATGTGCTTTCTGCCTCATGAAGTGGCCTGTTAACATGCATTTATTTAAATAGAAATTTATCTTTTACCATTATTACTTTTTTTTTAACTACAAATTATTATAAAGTCATGTGTGATTCAGTAGTGAAGTGGAAAATAGCAAATAAAAACGATAAATAAATGTTTTTCGTGATTCAGTAGCAAAGTAGAAACTGTCAAATAAAAATATAAATAAATGTTTCCTTGACACGGAATGTCTTATAAGCACCTGGGTGCTTGAGGTGATTGTCTATTTCTTCTTTTATCTCATTATTATTTTCTTCTTTCGATGCGTATTTTAATTTATTTCAATGAGCTCATCTGCTCGGGCAAAGATGAAAGTCCTAGCCTCAATTGCATGAATTTTAGAAATTTCTCACTCACTCAAATACTGTAGATTTTTAATTTATTTTAATGAACTCATCTGCTCTAGCAAAGATGAAAGTCCTAGCATCAATTGCATGAATTTTATAAATTTCTCAGTCACTCAAATACCGTAGATTCCATGTTGAGTGACTACACGAAGGAAGTTGACTTGTTAAACTAAAAATTACATGATCTTTAATTGTCTGTTCCAAACACCTAGTAGATTTTTTATTTGCTAAACTTGTTGCGTAAATGATATGTCAAAAGGCTGAGGGCTTGCCTGAACCTAAAGAAGACTTGGATACTGGGACATATTTAGCTTCATTTCAGGTGTTAAGCTAATTTATTTTCACGTTTTAAGCTAATTAATTGTTTGTATACTATCAATAAACTAATTATTAGTTGACTTTAAAAAGTGTCAACGACAACTGTAAAATTTGTTTTTGTGTTGTCTGTGCCTCCGTGACAGTTAGAGATAAATAAATTTGTTTTTGACAACATAATTAGAGATAATTTTATATATGGTATTTACTCTGTGTACACAATTTATTTGTATCTTAATTGTTGTCATTTTATTACATGAAAATATTGAGCTACCAACACCTTCGGCAAATACACAATATTATTATTATCTGAATTGTTGTTATTTCTTAAATGAATTCTCTCCAATGTGCATTATTACTTCTAGATTTTTTTAAGAATAAACATTTTTTATGGACACGTGCGTGCCGCACGTGCTTTACCACTAGTGTCAAATAAGGATGGCCCCATGTGTGTATTGTATATATACGATAGTACAATCAACGTATTGCTTTCTGTACATACATACCGTCTGCAGAGCTGGTGGCAGATTCATTCCGTGGCCGCACCAAGTATATCTCCATGGCACTGATCAGAGGCGGAAGCTTGGAGCTGGATGTTGGCACAAGCGAGATGCTATGAGGGCCCGGTCCTCGCGCACTGCCCCTGACAACCGTGGTGAGCAAGTATGATGGGCTGAACGCCGCAGCTAGTGTGACATTACTGTCCAGAAGGACGTCAAACTGCCGTGACGCATTGGCCGCCTCGATCTCGGCGAAGTAGAGAAGGAAGAGGATGTTGGTGTCGGCGTCAACGTCCATAGACAAATCCGAGCTCCACACAATCTCCATTGTCGCTGAGGCATTCAGCGGAGTGGATGCGCTCAGCATCACAGCGGATGGGACATCGTAGGTGTCATAGGGAGGGTTCTTGACTACTACTCCACTGGCTGATCCGGGAACTGTCCAGGTGGAAATAAGTTGGTACCTCTGCCAAATCCGGTCGTAAGGATCATCCGGGTACCTTGTAAAAAAACAAATTGGACTCGATCAGTTCCAAACAAGTTTGAATTTGCTCTCTCCAGTCTCCATTCATAATATATAGTATGTGTATTAGTATACCTGAAGTGTAGATCGTCTATTCCAAAATGGTAGCGATTGAAGCCAAACGCGACGGTATCGTCACGGAAAAAGCTGAGGCAAACCAGAGACTGCGCCTCACTGGAGTCCGGGTAGAGCTCGGGGTGGAGCGGTCTGAGGTCAAGCCCTGAGATGAAAGGGTTTCCTGACCCTTTGTTCACCAGGCAAACTTGCAAGTAGTCGGCGCCAGAGGACGATGACAACACAGCGATGGTGTCAAACACGTACGCCCTACTGCCATTGACAATGCGCACCGTTGTCCAGTAGTTGGCCCCGAGGTAGAGGTCGAAGGTAGGAGGGTTCTTCAGCCTGTCATAGTTGCCGTAGCCAAAGACGGCCCTCACGTTGTACTTGCCGCCGGGCTTCAGTGAGCGCAGCATGTAGCAGTTCCGGGTCCCGTTGCCGCCGGGGAAGTAGCGGAGATTGGCGTAGCACAGCGCCAGATCCGACTGCAGGTTGCCCATGTTCACTGGGTGGATGAGCCCCGCGTCCGTGAAGCCCTCGTCGAAAACGTACCTTAGGCCTGTCTTGCTATCTTGGTAAGTCGGGCTGTCCGTGTATCCGCAGTCGATGCTGATGAAGCCTCCTCGTGACAATTTAATCAATTTTTCGTAATTAGTACATACTTTTTAAAATTTATCCAATAGTTAATATATTTTCACAAATAAAACCTTTGTTCTCCGTGGCTAAATTTTTCTAATTATTATGAGAGTTCTTACTTCTTTTTTCTAGCCTGTCTGGTGGGAATTAACGTAGTGTCTCTATTGGGTCCTATAATTAGTGATAATAAGATACAAAAGAAAATTATAAAATCAAAATAACACAGGATGGCGGAATAATTTAAACATTGGTTACTTTGGGGGTTCACTTCATATTTTGGCAGTCATCAGTTTTCAGAAATTTTAGCGCACCTTAGCTATAGTGCTTCAATTCTTTTGCACAACATCATTTCTTTCTACTGAACATCAAAGCACAGGAACAAGTATCTGTAGTAGCAAGCTAGGTTATGAGCTTACCAAGACTATCAGGCTGACCATAAATGCCCAAGAAGCTCAAACTCAGCGACGCAACAACCAACAAGAACAAGTTCACCTTGGCCGTCCATTTGCTCACAGCAAGATGGTTTCTCGACAACATTTGTTTCCTCAAGCGTATTGATCGTCCCTCATCACAGTAGGTGTGCCTAGGTATATATATATGTAGGAATTCGCGTCATGGTACTCCTGGCCACCGAACGAATACGTCATGGTACTCCTGGCCACCGAACGAATAAATCCCAATCCAGAGGGGCAAATGCATGGCATGCTTTGCAGTGACCAATAGTACTGCGCGGAAGAGGATAGGGTAGGATGCCAATGCAATTCGTAGACCTGGGCACCGTTTGTAGGAAAATCCAGCCTTGTCATAGTACTCGTCGCCACCTTGTCATGGCACGCATGGATCTAAGGCTAGGTGCTGCTATGTATAGTAGGAGTATGTATATATACATCATATGAAAATCCAGCCTTGTCATAGTACTTGAGACCGCAGGCATCGATGCAAAACACATACAGCTTAGACAAAGTTATGGGCTGTGTCTCAACACAACTGAATAGCAAAATGCGGAACATGCGGCGTGCAAATCAAGGCCCATATGCTTGTTCTTTGCGGTACTAATAACAGCTTTGGATGAGATGATTCGATCGCCAATGAAACAGAGCTAAGCATGTGATGTGAATAAAAAGGTGGCAAAGCTGTTCCAAGTTGACAGCAAAATAATTAAGGCAAACCAAGAAAAGGTCAATCGATCAGATTCAGAAGTAGGTTGCCATTACTTCCAAAAAAAAAAAAAAAAAAAAAAAATGTTTTACTGTTCACAAAGATATGGTATTTTGACCAAGTTTAAAAAAACAAGATATGGTTCTAGCTTTACCTATATACAGCAGCTACAAAAACAAACTCAACAGCATTACTTAGCACCTCGGAGGAGTCCAGCACACCCACAAGACCCAGGGGGCAGGCCCATCAGCGTTTGCACGAACGGGCGCCCAGCCCAACTTATGTCTTTTTTTAAAAAAAATTTGTGCATCTGAGATGGAGTCCAAGCGCTGCCGAGGCCAATCTGGGAAACTAGATTTGTAGTCTAAAACATTCCATTGCTGCTGGATCCTAACTCCGTCCCGGTTTGTTGGCCCAAGACTCTTTTTTTTTTTCCTCATTCCAAATATCGTTTGGAAACTCAGTCTGCTGACCTTCCCACCACATTCTTTTGGAAACTCTCCTTCTCCCGGCTTATTTTGGCTTGTTTTTGGTTTATTTTCTCTCACACAATACTATTAAATCAGCCGAACAGATTCATAGTCTCGACGACAGAAGTCACAACTGCTTTGTCTCCACTATGCCATTTTCTTGTCTTCTTCGGTGAAGGTGTGACACTCATGACTCATCTCCTTGATCTCTCCTTGTCTTAAGTGCTGGTGCGATGCTCATCTCCTTGATCTCCTCATCTTTCACACCCTCGGTACACGAAACATGCCCGGTGGTGAGCACTAGGACAAGGACTAAGGCGTGAGGTCACCACACCAACCTTCCATATGTTATCGAGAAGAACCAAACAAAACAAAATTCACTTGTTTGGCTGATGCCCTCCAATACATCATAACCCACACACGTATTGAGAGGTACTGAAATAGAACACTAGTTAACTTTCCCACCTAAAAAAAACTTTTTTTTTTTTAGATAATGGAAACGAATCCGGCTTCATCTATCAAAAGATAGAATCAGGCCAATTATTACAACCGAGTTTTGGACACCAACTGCTGAAACCGAACAACCAGCAAGCCACAAATTGAAAGACACTAGGAACAAAGACAGGTTTAATCTAAGCATGACCAATAAATCTTGAGGAAAGCCATCCCCGGAACCAAAAAGTGCAACGCCGACGTTTCAACGTCTTTGTCGCGGCCCAGTATAAGCTGGTCACGCCGATCCTCAGCCTGCTGGAGACTTGCCCACTAACGAAGCCAGTGCGTTCCCCTGAATAGCACCTGCAAGAAAGATTTTGGTCTACATTTATCAAAAACCACTTCATTCCTTGTTATCCAAGTTGCCCGAGTAAAGCTGAAGCTGCAGCTTAATAACAATGAATTTACTTTTCTCGCTTGCAATCTTAGTCCATCGCACAAATAAGTCATTCATGTTTGTCGGTGGTGATAGACCAAACAAGTAAGTGTACCGCTTCGCCACGAAATTTTTGCATAACCACAGTCAAAAAATAGGTGTTGAATTGATTCAAGAATATGGCAAAAAGAACAACAGTTCTTGTCACCATTCCATCTACGTTTAACTAAATTATCTTTAGTTAAAATCACACCCTTTTTTAAATACCATAGAAAAATTTTATTTTCATTGGTACTTTAATACGCCAAATATCCTGTGACACTTTCGGATGCCATTGTTAATTAACGCAAAGATACATGGATTTGACCGTAAAACATCCGGATGCATTTAAACCCCAAACAAAAGTATCTCTCTCCTCCACTAAAGTAATATCTTGTATCGACGCTTAACAATTCTATGCCAAGCGACTAGATTACCCCGGTTAAATATCTCTGAATGAGACATTTAGCGATGCGGTACTAAGCACTTGGGGCACGAAATCTGTTTTGATCGTACAATAGTTTGGGACCCATCTTTAATGTTAAAACGACCAAAGTCCAAAAGCAATCTTTCACATTCATTAAACCTTTCCGTAAGAGAGAGTCTGTTGGTTTTTTAACACAACTTCCAATTGGTTTGCTTTTAACATACTTATTTCGAATTAATTCTTGCCACATACCGTCTTCATTTAATAATTTGTATAACCACTTACTTAATGGACATTTATTCTGAATATCCGATTTAGAATTCCTAGACCTCCTTGTTCTTTTGGTTGTCTTAAAACCTTCCAATTTGCCAACCTATACTTTTTTTTTATGTTGATCATTTTGCGCGAAGAAGCGTGATCTAAAACAATCAATTTTTTCAAGCACCCCACGAGGGAGCTCAAAAAAAGACATCATAAACATCGGTAAACTAGAAAGCACCGAGTTTATCAAGATCAGCCTACCTCCCTCCTGACAAGAGTTTTCCTTTCCAAATACTAAGCTTTTTTTCAATTCTTTCTTCAATTAACTTCCGGTCTTTGTTATTCAATTTCCTAACATTCATAGGGATTCCTGTGTACCGGAATGGAAAAGATCCGTAAACACATCCAAATAGCTGCGAATAAAATTCTTCCTGTTCTTTTGCTTTTCCAAAACAGAAAAGCTCACTCTTATGGAAGTTTATCTTCAAGCGATAATAATTGTTCAAAGGTAGTTAGTAATAGTTTCATATTAACCGCCTTTTGAACATCGTGACTCATGAAGATAATCGTATCATCCGCATATCTTGCAGAATGGACAAACCATCTTGAATAAGATGGGGATTATTCCTTCCACCGGTTAGCTTGTTTGGCTCTAGCAATGAGTACTGCCAAAGATATCAACCACTATGTTAAATAGTATGGGTGACATGGGATCCCCTTTGCCTTAAACCTTTTTTAGTTTGGAAATAGGGGCCTAATTGATCATTGATCTTTAGGTTCACATTTCCGCCTTCAAGAAAAATAACTTACCCATTGGCACCATTTTTTTTCGAAAAAAACCTTTCATTCTCAACGTTTGTTGTAAGAAATTCCAATTAACTTTGTCATATGCCTTCTAAAAATCAATTTTAAAAATGATTCCATCTTTCTTTTTTTTGAATGGAGTTCATGTATTGTTTAGTGGAGAATTACCGCACCTTCCATAATATTTCTTCCCGGTAAAAAGTCGTGTGAGTTGGGCTTATTATCTTACGTGCAATGGCCGACAACCTATTAGTTGCGACTTTAGTAAAGATTTTGAAAGATACATTCGAGAACAGATGGGTCTGTAATGCTGAATCACTTTCGCATCTTTTTTCTTTGGAAGCGTAATAATGTTGCCAAAGTTTAGGCGATTCAGTGGTAAATTTCCCTCATAAAAATCTGTGAACAGAGCCATCAAGTCATCTTTGATCAAATGCCAAAATGCCTGATAGAACTCGGGAGGGAAACCATCCGGGCCTGGGCCTTATTGTGCTCCATCCGAAAAATCGCAGCTCGATTTCCTCAAAAGAAAAAGGTTCCGTTAACAACTCATTTTCTAGCGGGGACACTTGTGGGATATCATCGGTCCTTGTCTCATCCGTTAAATTGGGAGATATCCGAAGGCCCAAACAAGTTTTTATAATAACGGTGATATGCTCCTTTAACTCGGCATCACCGTAAATTATACCGTTGCCATCCTCCAACCGAAAATACGAAGTTTTACGGTGTCTACCATTAGCTATCGGATGAAAGTATTTTGTGTTCGAATCTCCTTCTAAAAGGTGTTTTACTTTTGCCCTTTGGTACCACTTTAATTCTTCCTCCCTCAACAGCTCAGCAAGCCTTGCACTAAGAACATGTTTTAGATCCACTTCAGATTGATCTAGCATAACATTCTCAGCTTTTTTGTCTAACTCATCTATCTTATTTAGCAGGGCTGTTTTTCCTTTTTTATACACACCACTTGCATTTTTTGCCCAACCACGAAGGTATTGGCGCAGATCTCCGATCTTAGCTTGCCATCTTTCAATAGGCGAACCGGACAATTGGAGTGTTACGCCACACATCACTCACCATTTCATGAAAACCATCTCTCGGCAACCATCCTAGTTCAAACTTGAACTAAGGTTGATAAGTTGAGGGGACGGAATATTTGTAGAAAAAAAGAAGAGGTGTGTGATCAGATATTTCTCTATTCAATGCATGAACAAGTTGGTAGCGGAAACTTGTTTTCAAAGTCGGTCGGGGGTAAGAATCTGTCTAACTTTTCAAACGTTTGATTCTGCAGGTTATTAGCCCATGTGAACTTTCTTCCTGTCATCTCAATCTCTCTTAAATTCAGGGAGTCTATTACGGCGTTGAATAGAAACGGCCACTTATCATTAAAGTTATTATTATTTTTCTCAGCTTGGTTCCGTAGAATGTTAAAGTCACCACCTATAACAATAGGTAAGGTTTCTTTAGAACATACACGGACCATTTCAGACAAGAAATTGGCCTTATGTTCTGCCTGTGCCGGACCATAAACTGCCATCAGATTAAATTTGTAATCATCTTGTTTGTACCGAAGTTTGAATTTAATATAAAAATCACCTTCATCTATTTCACCTACGTCAAAAGTTGCCAAATGAATTCCTAGTAACATACCACCAGAACGACCTCGTGGAGCCATACGAAGCCACAAATAATCTCTCTGCGCAAAATGTTATTCAATGTGGTCTCATAAAAAGTTGGCTCTACCGGTTCCGATAAGGCAATGAAATCTAGATTTTTTCTTTTGTTAACTCGACAAAAATCTATACTTTTTAAAGTCTGCAAAAACCCATTGCAATTCCAAAATATTCCTTTCATTTAGACTGAATTTTGTATATCTTTTTTTTTAACAATCTTCTTTTCCTTTTTAGTACTTTTAGATTTTGATTTAGCTCTAGATAAGACGGGAGACTGTAGACACTTAGCATCACAGCCCCCATCACCCAGCGCCTCTACTACCTCTGAACAAATTAAATTTAGAGCCTCTAAATCAATGTTGTTATCTTCAGAGCAAACTGTAGAGGCATCCTCAGCTACATCTTTTGGAACATTCAAACAAGTCCTATTCTCAAAAAAAACGTTGGCATTCTAAATCTCTTAACAAATTAATTGATTTAATAACTTGAGAAGAATCATTTCCTAACTGAACCCCTAGAGCATCGGTGGTTTTAATTAAATAAGAATCATCATTGAAAGCAAAGGTGCTAGGTTGGGAGCAAATACCTTTGGTAGAAGAGCATTCCAAATTCTGGCGAGCCTTCAACTTGGCTGCTTTTTCTGTAGAGTCTTGGTCGGGCCGGACGCTACTCTCTTACTTGATCTACCAGGTGACATAGTCCCACCAAGTTGACCTTTAGCCTTATCAATATTTCCAGAGTCATTTGCTTTTTTGAGTACTTTTGCATTCACTTGTCCAGCTTTCTCAGAGGATAACAGCACTAAAGGTTTATTTTTATTGATACTTGCCTCTGCTAATGCCGCATTCAGCTGTGCCTCTGGTGGTTTGACACCTTTAGAATTATTTCCCTCGGAATTTTTGCCATCAATGTCCATAGGCTTCTCCTCACCTGTGTTCTCTTTTGGATTATCATTTGGGTCAGCCTCCTTTTCGGTCCCACCATCCGCCGGAGGGTCATCATCCTCCATGGTAGAATCCAAATCAATTAATTTGGGCTCACCATCGAGCATATTTTCTTCAACCCCAAATTGCAGCGAGTAAACATCGTCCCCAATAACCACATCCACATAAATAGGGATAAGTTTGGGGTCTAGCACCGCTACCTTTAGTCTAGGTCTTCCATGTTTCTTTAAAAAGTTCAAGTCAACAGTTTTAGGAACACCTAGGATAGAGGCAATCGCCCAAATTATGGGAAAAACCTTATGTTCCTTAGGTAGTCCCGTAAACTGTACCCAAACTTTCTCAATCTCATATGAGTGCACATCTTCTTCAATTAATTTTTCAAACTTGATCTTTCCCTTTACTAGCTTAGTGTCCATAGCACCCCAGTTGACCACCATCTCAAACCATTCTGAAGATGGAAAATTAATGATGAAAGTATCTTTTCCTTTCACCTCAACTTCCCATTTGAAGTTGCCTGGTAGTAGTTTTTCCAGTTCCACTGTCAAAGACTCAACAGTAATGGAACCTTCTAAGACACGTACCATAGCAAACTTCTCCTCAGCCTTTACTTTGGGGTGCTCATTAGAAACTGGAATATAATAAAACCCAAGTCCATCTACAGCATAACCATATGGCAAAGCAGAGAAACTCGTTTTCTTTCCAAATGGGCAAGCCTTTTGCACATGGTCACCACAGCAAAAATCACAACATAAAACAGCAGTGCATTCACTAGTGGTATGACCTTTTTTGTGACAACGATAACACAAAGGTTTACCCTTACTCTTCTTAGTTCCTTTAGATGACTCTAGAATATCAATTGCATTTTTTTCAACATTTGGTGGGGCATTAGTCACTGGTACCTCCTGTGAAGACTTGTTTGAATTGTCCAAAGACCGGTTTACGTGGCTCTCCTACACTCGGCGCTTGAAAACTTGGGCAACACCTCCGGCCGCAGCTTGTTGTGGTTGAGCACTTGAAGGTTGGCCACGGACGCTGCTGTCCTCCGGCCATCATCCCCAAGTTAGGCACCGGCCGGTGCAACCGGGCGCCGGGCCGTGGCTGCAAGCTTGACGAAGATGGCTGGGCAGCGCCGCGGCCGGGCGATGGCTGCGCAGCCACCACATTATGTTGTGGCCACGCCCGCGTCGCCGCCCGGTAGGCCTCCATGAAACCGCTGCTGCTGCTGACCTCCTTGGTGGTAGGCGCCCGTCCCGGTTGAAGGCGGGCGACGATCGGGGATGGTACTGCGGGTGGTTCCGGAAGCCACCGCCGTACCCTTCACCGCGACCAAGTCCGCCGCCATATCCACCGTTGTAGGTCCTCCGCCGCCCCTCATTTGTAACCACGGTAACCGTAGTTGTTGTAGCCGCCACCAAATGAGCTTCCTCCGTACCCGCGACCTCCCACGAAGCCGCGACCACGACCCGGCCCGACCCGTAGTCATGACCACTCCCGTGATTGCCGGGATCAAAGCCTGGGTTGAAACCAGGATTGAAGCCAGTTCCCTCCCCTTCCGCCTCCTTGGTCGCCAAGACCACCGCCCCAACTCCACCTCCTTGCGTCGCCATTGGCTTTCCTTCCCGCATCGATCTCAGCGAAAGACCGTCGGGTTGGGTCAGTTTGTGGCGGCTGGTTCAGAGAAGGTTTAGGGTGTCTAGGGTATGTCTTAGTTCCCGTCCTACGGAAGAGTGAGCAAAGCCCCTTCGTGGGCCTAAAGTAACGACCCGGCCCAATCCGAACTTTGTCGGTACACGGCGATCACTGAAACTTGGCGCATCCGCCGTTTTTTCGGACTACACGCGGCTGTAACGATCGAAGATGGAGTATTCAGCGACGCGGAAATTGTGGATCCAATCCGTCCTCTTTTGAAATTTCAAAATGTTTTGAACAAGAGTTAACTCCCGAGATCTTTGGATTGCGCTCAGATACGATCACCGATGATCGACCAACGATCGAGGTCGGCAATCTCACCTAAAAAAAAAAAAAAACCTTGTTTCGATAAACTCATATTCAACTGAATTCATGTGTGTGGGAATAGATTTGTGTGGAACTTAGTTTAGTTTCTGTTGTTGTTTGGTGACCGGCAACTCCCCTTGTCTCTGGGTTAGCCCTTGTGTTGGATTGATTGTTTTGATTTTTAGATGGATTGAAGTGAATTGATATTTGTGTAGTCGATCAAGTCCTTTAGTATGGTATAGTATCACCTATTATTGCCATTGACGGACTCTGTTTCTGTTCCACAACCAAACTGCTTCACCCGGAGTACAATAGCAAAGCTGAGCTTAAATATACAATCCTAAAGTTTTGTAATCTTTTATGCACCTCAATATTACTACCGAAGAAGCACAGCTAGTATCAGTTGTTTTCCATTAATTTTCATATGTATTCATCTCAAAATTTTGAGTTTCACGATGATTTGGTTCTTGCTTCACTTGATCGGGGAGCGCTTGTGTGTAAACGAACAAAGAAAGCCAACGATTATTAGTTAGCGGAAAAGATAGAATATAGCTTACCAAGACTATCTGGTTGGCCATGAATCCCATCGAAGCTCAAACTCGAGGCAACCAGCAATATAACAAGGTACACCATTATTTGTGAACTCTGTGGTTACGACCTCCCCCAGAACATTTTCTTCTTCGTTCCTACGTCTTGTCCGATCCGGCCTATATACGAACACTGTACAGAGTCCTGATATCAGAGAAGATCGCGGGGTCCATTTGTGGCAATCTGTGTCATTGTATTCCTCGCCAGACCTTGGCTGATATACGTACGTACGCGATGATGCCGTATTCATCAATTAGTGCACAATAATGCAAAGCACGACCACACCTAGGATGCGTCATTGAGAGCACCGAAATAGCAAGAGGTGCGTCGGAGCGACGCACAGACCGAGGCTACAAAAAACAAAACAACGCTTATGCAGCCGCTGGATAAAAAGGCATTCTGATATACTGGTACGCACAACAGCTGTCAGGAACCTCAAATCCGAATCCACTATAGTCCGTGCCAATGAAACGGAGCCTGCATTTCTGAAGGCCTGGTTGAAAATCAATGTTGATGGTGCCTTCTTGCCTGACTGTGGGAAAGCTGCGTTAGGGGTGGTCATCAGAGATCACGAAGGTCGGATTCAGCTGGCGGCATGGCGTGTATTGCGACATTGCTGGGATGCGGAGGAAGCTGAAGCTGCTGCATGCCGTGAAGGTCTTATACTGGCAGGTCGATGGCCGGACATTCCTGTGATCCTAGAGACAGATAGCGCCGTGGTTGCTGTGAAACTGGGGGATGACGATCCTGATCGGTCCTTGCACTGGGCAACAATCCAAGAAGCTAGGCTGCGGATGCTGGAACTTTGTCAGAGTCGAGGTGGTGAAGATTAGTCGTGATCAGAACAATGGTGCGCATCAGCTTGCCCATTATGCTATTAGATCTAGTAATAGTCAGGTCTTTTTTTTCTTGTTTTCCCGATTTTGTCGAGTCTTTTGCCTGTAATGATACAGTTTAGTCATTTATAAAGCCCTGTTTTCTCAACAAAAAAAAAAACGGAGGTTCCAAACTTATATTTGCAATTTTTCATTAAAAGAGTATTATTATTTAAAAAAAACAGAGAGCGCGCGGCCGCGCGTTGCCATTCTCCAACTTTCAATGTTTTTTCTCTTGAGTGGTGTAGATTTGTTGGGCCCAACGATTCCAAATTTGGATTGACTGGATCGTACTTCCACGTGGATTTGTTAGTGCAAGGCCCAAATTGTTTTGATCCTTATCTGAACTTGTACAATACCGGTGAATTTTGCTGTATGACACCTTTGCCGGTCATGTATAGGTGGTCACGGTAAATTGTGGAACAACTGCAGCGGGCACCTTTGCCCGCGATGGTTAATCAATTCAATATGGCAGGCGCATAAGAATGCTCGCCACGGCAAAGTTTGAAAAAAAAAAAGGAAAAAGGAAAAAAAGCTCACACAGGCTTGGATCGGGGGCCACATTGGACCTTGATCCCGCCGCCGCAGCTCTAGCCATAGTGCAGGCTACCACCGCCACATCCACATGTGATAGGGATAGATCTGCCGTGGTGGAGGCCGCTGCCATCGTTCTAGGCCGGATTCCAATCACCGCCGTCATTCCAGTTGTCACCATTGTTCTAGGGTTCCGGGCCGCTGGTGTCATTCTAGGGTTCCGGGCCGCCGCTGCAAAATGGAAGAGGGTTCAGATGGATCCACGATGAGAACAGAGAAGATGAGCTCTAGGGGAACACCTCTTGCTGGAGTCGCGGATCTGCCCCCACCCTTTTGCTGGATTAAGTGAATCGACAACATGGCAGCTGCCCTTCCTTGCTCCCTGTGTCACCCGGTGGGAGGTGGAGATGGTGGAGGCCACCACCGGATCCATGGATTTGGGCCCCTCCATGGCCACTTTGCTCTGCCTTGTTGTCGTCCCCACCACCGCCGTCGGTTAGGCCATCCCGCCGCCGTCGGGGAGCACACCAGCCTGCCGCCATGGCTGCGTAGGGGAGAGAGAGAGAGGGAGGGCTGGGGAGAGGGAGAGAGTGGAGGGCTGGAGAGGAGAGTGGAGGGGAATGGACTCATAGAGTCCCGACGTCGCCGATGGGCTTTCCTGCCGCCACGTCGATAGTGTGTCACGCGGGTGGTGGATGAGGGAGGTGATTCTGTGAGTGACCCTGAACCCTAACCCTAGTATATATACGTGACTTCATATCAGGCCAAGATGGGCTATGTTTTGGGCCTCGATTTATGGCGACGGGCTTTTCAGGTTGCCCACCATGGACAAATGATTTACCGTGGCGGGCGAGTTAGGATTCCCACCACGGTTAATATGTATTAACCGTGGGGGGGCATTTTTAAGTTGCTCGCCACGATTAATCGCTTTTACCATGGCGGGCAGCTGGTCCGACCAGCCAGCGAATAATTGTCGCGGGCATAGTGTGTGCCCGCCACGACTTTATTTGGGGAGGAGGGGTCACACAAAAGATTTTGTGTACTAGTGCGACACCAAGATGGAGATACAAAGAAGCAAAAAGATAGAAATGTCAACAGCCTATCTACTTCAGAACATCCAAAAACAATGGTTGCAACATATGTCTAAAGGTAGATGAAACAGTTGGAACATGCTTCTGAAACACTTAACCAGCGTTGACCCACACTTGATAAGGTTCGTTGCCCTTGCTTTGATTGTGAACTAGTGAGCGTACTGGCTGGAGCTGTCCTCCATACTACACTGACTATTGGGCACGCATGCAGCAGCTCGAGTCAGCTGCCGACCCATGCATGGAATTCAACACGTGCATGCTTGCATCTTGTCATGTTCAGTGCTCCACTGAAAAGGAATTTTCTTACACCAGTCAACAATGGCATCCGCAATCTGTTCTCTGCATCAGCTACTTTCTTTCCAATTCGGCCTCCTCCATATATACAAATCGATCTTACACCAACCGATTTTCCACACCACCACACCACACACTTTCCTCTTCAGGACGACGGCCGCCCGAGCAACAAGGAAACTCAGCTGCATGCAATGGCGTCAGTAGTAGTCCTAGCCGCGGCGGCGCTCCTCACCGTCGCAACGCAACCATCAGCCGCCGCGCGGGGAAGACCCGCAGGTGACGGTCATCGCTTCTTTTTGTCTGCATGTTTTTATATCGAACAAATATGCAGTAATAAACAAATGAGATCTATGTCGACAATTAATCTCGTGATCCAGCACTTTTTTTTATGTCCGTTGATTGACACACTACAGTAGTCATGAATCATGATTAATTCTTGACATGTGTCTTCTAGTTGTCAAGAAACATGTGAGCAGTTAGCAGTGTTTCAGTCAACACTCAACAGCGAGGGCGTCCTCTGTAGTTGTCAAGAAACACTGCTCACTCTTCTACGTGTGAGCAGAAATCTGACGCCCTATATGATATTTTTGAACCTTCTGTGTCTTGCCTTTAAGTCAGGGTTCGTAAAGCGGGCGCGCCAAAATGCTGGGACGTGAACGCTTAAACTCTGTTTTGTTTTTTGAAATATAGAAGCCGGAGAGACCTTTTCTAAAATAAAAAATCCTGTCCACACTTTGTCACATACTCATATACTCCCTCCATACTTGAAAAGAAAGACGTTTAGGACAGTGACACGGTCTTCAAAAAACAACTTTTACTTGTTTTTTCTATAAAAATATTTATTGAAAAGTTATATATGTATACTTTTATGAAAGTAATTTTCAAAACAAATCTATTGATATAATTTACACGTTCCAAACTCAACGATTTAAAAGTTATTTATTATTTATATTCTCAATGTTTAACCCAAATCTTATCCAAAAACGTCTCACTTTTCCAATATGGAGGGAGTATATTTTTTTCAGTGGACTGATAAAGACATCCAAATTCCTGTCACCATGTGCACACTCCATTGTGCTTCGCCGAGTTGGATGACCTCATGCACACCAAGAGCCGCATCATCCTCCTCCTCTTCCCTGGGCCATCAATAAGTTAAAATGCAGAAGAAACATCTATGTTTTTTTTTTTGTTCTCTTGAAATTGTCTTGTATTAATGCCAACATGTCCATTAAATAGGACAGTATGTATATGATTGGATACTTAATTCTAATTTATCAACTGTCAATGTTTTAACATTATCAATAATGCCAAATAAGGAATAATTTGAGCCTTGTTTATGAAAATAGTCAACACTCAAACAGTTTCTCTGTCATGAATTCAGAAACCTTTGTGATCTCCTTGCTGGAAATGCACTTACTGTCAGTGGATTTGGGGCTTCCGATTCACTTATGGTGGTAATGTTCTTTCCTTCCTATCGGTATTTAAATCACCATTATGTTTATTTCACTTTTACCCACAGTTAACTAGGGTGCCATATGAGATATGCAGACAACGAGAGCACTGCAGGGAGACCATAAAACTCAAAAGCATCCTTCGCTTCACTATGGGGCATTCTTCTTCCTTGCCGTTTCTACCTGACGAACCCACTTCCTATTTGATGTTAAACTGCAAATACTTCCCGTTGTCAAATCTTTGTTTGCAGTGCACAATACGATTGTTGACCATCATTTTCTTCCTCATCCTAGACGATGGTACTAGGGAGATAGCGAATGGTGATTGCAATAACCCAACAAGGCCCAAATGCTCCTGATCCTTGAAATAACCCAACATGGGCAACAAATTCCAGTAAATGCTTAACCTGTAACTCCAACAAAAAAAAAAAATGATTTCATCTCTTTTCCCTTTTCTAAAAGATAAAGGTTAGCATGAACCATCTAAGAAGCAAAGTATTTGAAGGAGATTGCCTAACAAACGGTGAACAGGCAACACCAATTAGCAACTAGCTAGAGGGACACAACGTTTAATTTAAGCACGTACGTGTCCCTTTTTTCCCAAACTAGTGGTGTTTGTGGAGTCACCTCCTCATGCTTCATGAGGTGATGCATCATGAGTACATCCCATAATTTTTTTGCGGAATCAACCCATTCCTCATGCATATACTAATTATTAGCTGGTGTGGAATGATGAGGTGACGATGGATCAACTCATTCCATTCCACGAACCAAAAAAAATGAGAAGAAGATTGGACCATCAGATTCCACAACAGCCAAAGACACTCTAAAAAGGAGCTGGAATCGTACATATAGATAGATTACATTACATACACAAGGCAAGGATATATGCTGGCACACAAGCTCTATATATATCACGCACTTCCAGAGACCCACATCAAGGTAATTCAAAGCCAAGGGAGGCGCAGTCGATCATCGTAGTTCTGGTTCAGCTAGCTGCATCTCTGCAAGACCCACATTAAGGTAATTTGAGATCCTCCCATTAGTTCCTTGGGTCAGCATTGGAGTTATAAACTTAAATAGTGTAGTGGCTATTAGTCGCTGGAATAAATATCCATACTACCCAATTCATATTTTTAATTACATATTTCTACAATTGTTGGGTTAAAAATAAGCATAGTGCTATGTTGCACTACAAATACTAAGCATGTATATAAAAAAGATAAACATATATTTTAATAGATTACTTTAATAAACATTATGACATAATATTGGTAATTTAATTTAACAAATTGTTATTTTATTGTGAAGACATTTACATATTCTGACTAAAACAATATAACATAATATCGGTAACTTAACTTTAAGCATTCCATAATTCATTAAAAATACTACTATACATCTAATTTTTTGAACTGCAAGCTAAAACAACTACTGATGCCATTGTAAGAACTAAAATGATAGCCTAGGAATTAGATTTTTTCATAGTAAAGTAAAAAACTAAAATTGGGAATCAAAGAAATAGTAATCTCTAGGGTTTCAACTAAACATATGGATAAAATTACAACAAATATATTAAAAGTTGAAGGCTAAAATATAGATTCATGAAGTCCACAAAACTAATATTAGGTTTCAACTTAACTAAATACATATCACTAAATACAAAGTTAATTGCAGCAGCTAAGCTAAAATATAGATTAAAAGTCAATACAACAAGAGCTTATACAGCTTAAGAATATGTTTCAACTAAATAAATATTGCACTAGAGAAGATAAATGCCCAGAAATCGATGGCAAGGCCACGGAGGAGCAGTGTCATTCTGCCAAAGATGTTGCTGCCATACATAGAATTGAAGAATCCTATCATATGCTTGCATGATGCCCGAGCTCTGTCGTCTTCTTTTAACTTTCCCTGCTCGACAACTTGTTTTGTTCTCTTTTCCTTTTTAAAAGCTATAAAGTTTAGCAAGAGGCTTATATTAAGAAGCAAAGTATTTACTATAGATTATTCCCTAATTAAATGTAAACAGCCAACGCAGAGTAATTATGGATATGTAGCCTTCAAACACACTTTTATAAATTCAGTAACCTATAAGGCCTTGTTCGGTCTGGCCCCCTTGGGGAGGATATTAACTGAACAAGGTTTTTTATCGGATGTCTCAGCAGCCACTATGCTTATGATGAAGTATATTTTCATTGAGAATTTGGAGATAGTTGCCTACCCCTTGGCATGGCTCGTTATAAGGCATCATGATGACACTGGAGAACTTAGCGCCATGGGGTGGATAGGTGCCCTTATGTTCACAAAAGTTTTTATTTCTTTCTATTGTTCACTGGTTCAGAAATATTTATAGATTTCCTATGGTCTGAAAAAAAAACTGAAACAGAATTTGTTAGCAGCCTTAACATGAACAAATTAGACTACTAGGGACATGGACAAGTGGTATAAAAAAATAAATTTGTACGTCACGTTTCAGTGACTCTCAACAGTTTGCTCATGGAGCAATGCAAGGGACATATGTATTGTCCTAGTAGGATAGCAGTCATGCAAAATTGTACAACCGATGAGAAAATAGAGGAGGTGCCTGACAAAATGCATAAGAGAAGTAACATTTGCATTTGTCCTACTTTACGGTAACTGCTCATTTCTCACTTGTTTGATTGTACTTCTTGCTGAACTTTTTATTTATATGTAATATATCTCTGTAGCAGACTCAGCCCCTCCAGTTCCTTCAAAAAACTACAACTAATTGGTAGCAACAAACACATATACATAGCACATACAGCATTGATCGTTTTATGACATATAAGAAGGTTATTACTGTCAATAACTCTCTCTCTCTCTCTCTGTAGTTTGTGTGTGTATTGTGTGACTCTCTCCATGAAGTATATATAATCATCGAATTAATTAAACTGGCAATCTGCAGGCCCATGGTTGACGATCAGGATCTCGACAACAATGACAGTGCTATCAGTGTTGCTAAGTGCAACATCAAGGTTTGGCAGTCCTTTGAGAAAGATCTGAATGAGAGACTGTGGCCGGTGGACGGGCTGCTTCTTGTTAGCGCCATCCTGGCAGGAGTCATAGTAGGGATTGGTGCTTATGGCCAGCGGTACCGCCACCATCCTATCACCCATTTTATCTTCCTCGGTGCCACCACTTTATTCTTGCCAATCATCTCCTCTGTTGTCTCCAGCAGTACTGGATTCAACTATTTCATCGGCAGCCGTGATATTGATGACTTTATGATGTCATCCCCTACCTTGCTCTCATGGTGTAATCCAAATCGACACTCAGTCCTGGTTTGTGACATGGGCTCTTCTTGTTCAGAATGCCATGATCAATACCAGCGTAGTAGTCGCTGTCGACGATAGAGAAGGTGCAAGTATAGGTCCTCCGCTCCAACTTCTTGCGCAGGGGGCCTGGATCTTTTACCTTGGTATCAACTTCTTGAAATCGATCAAACGCTATTATTTCCCATTCTATTATTATCTCCTTGAAGTCTTGCCTTTTCTTCTCACTTTGGCCAAGCTAGTGTTCAAATACTATGCAGTTAGAAAGGCACACAAATAATTTTCGTTTGGACGCAATCCTCGTCTTGTCTCTGGATACATGCAACAACTGCCACTAACAGTGATAGGCGAGCATGCACCTCCTCCTCTCTTGTTCATGGGAGAAGAGACAAGGCACGTGGAGAAGCAGCATCATGGGTATGTGTTCAAGGATGACTCTGCTAGGAAAGTGTTGCACAATGACACTGGTTTGGTCACCATTGACAGTATTTGGCAATTCTTACATGATAGCCGCAATAGTAGCCTTCTTCCAGCACCAACACCACAAAGCCTAAAAGACTTGTGCTTGTCCTTCTCCTTGTTCAAGTTGCTGCGCTGTCGATTCGCAAGGTACAAGACTGCTTACACTGGCTCTGCTGAGAATACATTCAATTGTTTCTGGGGCTTGTTGCTCACGGATGGAGAGTCTGTCCCAGATAGGTTATTTGGGGTGATTGCGGATGAGCTTTCTTTTGTTCATGATTATTACTACTCATCCCTCCCCATCTCCTATTCAAAGTGTTGGCTGCCCATCATCGGCATCATTATCTCACTGCTGAGCATAGGTTACTGCTTCTTTGTTCCAGTGTGCATAATGATACGTATACATGCTGCCAAGAGGACTCCCATCACGTCTGGCCATTCCTTTGCCGCTCGGGTCAACAACTAGGTGAAAGGTTCATTTGGGCTTGCAACAGAAAGACTGTGTCTGATGTTATACTTACATGGCAAATCGCCACAAGCATTCTTGAGGTGAGGTACTCTTGTCCTAACAAACAACAAGGTTCTTCATCTAGTACTTCAGATGATCATAGGATAGTTGCCACTCGTCTGTCACGGTACTGCGTGTACCTGGTGGCCTGCTACCCTGAGCTACTCCCGGACTATGCTGAATGGAGCAAGATTTTGTATGATGCTGTTGAAAAGGATGTAAAGAGTGCCCTTGCCAACCATTACCTGTCCATGTCGTCGGCACCGGCGTCAAGGTATCAGGAGCTGGTCGACCTGCTTAGTGCCAATGCCAACTCGAAGCATCAAGTGATTAATGATGGTGTGAAACTTGGGAAGCAGCTGGTGGAGACAATCAACGGCGACATGGCGGCATGGAAGCTGCTGGCTGACTTTTGGTCAGAGATGATCCTGTACGTGGCACCCTCGAACAATCTAAAAGGGCACAAGGAGGCCATCTCCCGCGGTGGTGAGCTCATCACGCTCCTATGGGCCTTGCTCAACCATGTAGGGGTCGTCAAAAGGACCACCACTGATGCCACCGGAGCTTGACCTGTGCTACAGGTGCTTCTCCGGCTGTGTTGTCTGATAGCTAGTTGAGTCGTGATGCGTCTTATTGCTACTCGTCCTCCTGCAAGATTTATGGTGTTTGTACGTGCCCTGCTCTTGTTTATTTGCTTGTTTGAACCCATTATACTTCTGTTGACAATATATATTTTGGTTGTATCATTGTCGTCCATACCTTATTCTGTCCCTAAAGATATCTATAAAAAAAATTCGGTTCATTCTGATTTTTTTTTTGTTTTGGAATGGCACAAAATAATATATTGGTTTACTGTACCAGAAAGTGAATGAATCAATCGGGGCCTTGCCAAGGGGCAGAGATGTCGGCGGGTCTCCTGCGGCGCCTCACCCATCTCCTAGGGTGCCAGCTTCCCAGCGGCCAGCAGCTGCGCGGCCCCTTTCTCACCAACGGCTCGGCCACAGGCATCGGGCCTCGCCGCCTGGTGGCCGTTGTCGTCGCCCTCGCGAGCTCATTTCCGCGATGGTTCAGGCTAGGGTCCCTTCTTTCGCTCCACCCTCGTCGGGCGGTGGCTTGTGCCATCGCTTCAACTGCTGGCCTGGGATTAGGTCGCCTCCCGATGCCCCTCCCTATCCCGCTGCCTCTATTAATGCCTTAGCGCGAGGCACCGGGCGAGGAACTGCAGGTTTCGGCTTCGTCGACCACCATACCACCCCCTAGCGAGCTCTGCCAAGGGGCCACACCTGCGCTCGCGCACCACGGGCTCGGAGCAAGGGACTTCTGGGGCGCCCGGGCCACGACGCGTTCCTCCAGCGGTCAATGTTGAGCTTTGTTGGGCCTCGACGGGTGGAGGCTTCCTGTGCCGTGAGAGCATCCAATGGGGGCCTCCCTTGGCCATTGCAATAGTGGGTCAAGGGGAGGACTTTAGGACTCTCTCGCTCATGCTTGCATTGACAACACCGCCACCCCTTCAGACCCGTTCGAGTCTCTGTTGGTTGTGAGCATGGAGCCACCCGTTTGGGTTGATCCAATGCTCGATGAGCTCGGCCATGCTTGTTGTGCGCTGTTCTCCACCCGTTCATGGCCCAGGATGGGCTGGATCCCTTGTCGCCGCCTCACATGGTGCGGCTACGCTTTGCGGAGCCGGAAGGGTTGGAGGCGGCGCTATGGGCATTGCGGTCACTACCCCACCATCACCGCCTTCCGCGACCGCACCGGTCGGTGACTCGGGCGTGTCCTGCCCGCGGCATGGTCCGCCGTGACGCCGGGCTCGGTCGCCTCGCCTCTGGGTTCTTCGTCGGCCGCTATGCCTCCAGGACCGCCTTTTCCCACTGACAAGCGATCTGTGGCCATTGGGGCCGCGTCCGTCGACGACTTCATCGCCTCTCTGGAGCTTCCCTAGAACGGTCGTTGATCGTGTCATCGCCCCATCCTCAGCTCCCGTGCACGATCGGTGACGACCGGGTCGAGGTGTAGTGACCGTCGGCCACGGTCGGCATTCCGTGACCCCAACCCGTAGATACAGGCTCGCCCGTGTGCTCCTCAACAAGTGGGATGGTCGCCCGGCCGGGCGCACCGTCGACCACACCGGATGCGACGATCGTGCTGAGGTTCCGGAGGCACTTTGCGGACTTCGTTCCGGCTTCTAAGAGAGCGGTCGTCCACAAGCTCCTCCCCATGTGCGGTCACGCTGGGCCTGGACGATGGAGCACCTCTTGTATGCTCCCCATGCTCCGATCTCTGTAACTCATTGGTGTTTTCCCACCGTTTTAGTCAGTGCCTTGTGTTAGTGTGTTACCCGCGCTCTTTCCCTGTCACCTCGCCATGTAAAGGGCAAAGGTTGTGTAACTTAAAACATTCTGTTTTTCCTTAATGAAGTATGAGCCAAGCTCGCTTTCGAAAAAAAAACGGGGCCTTGCATCGCCTTGCATGGAGCTAGTTCAATATTCAAACTTTTTTTTACCGCAAAGCCGATAGGCCGCCACGAGCCGGCAAGACCCAGGACGAGAGCAGATCAGGGTCCTCCCTGAGAGAAGCTTGTGACTCCGCCCTATACAGCATGGTCATCACGGCGGGAGAAAGTGTTGTAAAGAAGAAAATCTTTGACTAGAATGTATAGAGGAAGTAAATAGAGGAACATCAGTGCGGATAGTCTTACGGGTATATGGAAAAACACACACATAAAACATCACGATTAAATGATTGTCGACCAGAGTGTTTAACATAATGGCAGAGGTGGGTAATTTTGTACAAAGTTAAATAGATCTAATGGTTGTTGATGACTAAGTATTCTAATTTAATGGCGGGATGTTTCTAATTATTGTGAGATTTTCTAGTACTTTTTTTTGTTTCTAGCACGTTTGACGAGGATTAACGTGGAGGCTTCATTACAGCCTCAATTAATAATAGTAAGACAAGATGGTCGTCATGTGCTTCCACGCTGATGGAATTTACATGACGCCGCCGTAACAACAAGCGCAGCAACTACAGCGGCAGCATCAAGAGCTGGGTTGCGCTCACAGAATTTGTTTTTTTTTTTACGCTTTGTATGTTTTATATCGAAAAATATGCAATAAG